>CADCSX010000009.1:1800000-2341388 GCA_902805475.1 Entonaema liquescens | reverse complement strand
TTTTATTAAATAATTAACATATTTAAATTAATTTAAAAATATTTTATTTTATTAATTTTTTATAAATATATTTTAATTTATATTAAACATTATTAATTATTTAAAAAATTTAAAATCGTTTTTTTATAAAAAATAATAATTAAATATATTTATTAATATATTTAATTATTTTTAATTTTTTTTAATATAAATTTTATAAATATAAAATAATTTTTTTAAATAATTTTATATATTATTATTATATTAAATTAATTATAAATTTAATATTTAATTAATTTAATAATTATTTTAATAAAATTATATTATAAATATATTTCGATATAATAAAATAATATAATATAAAATTTATTTTTAAATTATTAAAATTTTAATTATATTAATTATTAATATAATTTAATTATATATTAATATTATTAATAAAAATAATAATATTATTTATTTATTATAATTATTAATTTAAATTTTATAATTTAATATATATTTTAATTTTTTATTTTATTATAATAAAATTAATATTTAAATTTTAAATTAAATTTAAAATATATAAAATTATTTAATTTTTAATTTTATTTTTAATTAATTTTATAAAATATTATAACGATATTATATTATTAATAAACGTAAAAAAAAAATATTTAAATAAATAATTTTATTTATTAATATAATTAAAATAATATAATAAAATATTAAATTATTTATTTTAAATTTATATAAATTATATATTAATTATTAATTTATTATTATAAAATTTAAAATAATATTTATATTTAAAATTATAATTAATTAATAAATTAAATAATTATTAATATTATTATTAAAATTAAATAATTAATATTTAAATAATTATTTAAATTAATTAAAATATTTATTATATTATATTATTAATAAATGCGTATATAATATTTATTTTATAATTATTATTAAAAATATTTAATTTATAAAAATTTATAATTAAAAAAATATTTAAAAATTTAAAATAAAAATTAAATTTTAAATATAAAAATATTTTTTTTATATTTATTTTAAATAAGTTTTAAAATTTTAATTAATTATATTTTATTATAATTTATTTTAATTAAAAATAATTTAATAAATATATATTTTTTTAATTTTTAAATTAATTAAATTATAAAATTAATAAAATTTAAATATTAATTTTAATTAATTATATTATAAAATTAAATAATTTAATTTTAATTAATTAATATATATAATAAAAAAAATATTAATTTAATAATAATTTAAAAATTATATTATTTATTTAAATTTAAATAATAATTTATAAATAATAAAATTTTAATATATATATTTATTTTAAATATTATTTAAATAATTTTAATTATTTTAATTTATTTATATTTTAAATAAATTTTATTTTTTAAATAATTAATGGTTTATAAATTATTATTTTAATTAATTTTAATATTATTTTAATTAATTTATATTTTAATTTAAATAATTTTTTATTTAATTATTTTAATTAATAATTTATAATAATTTTAATTTTAAATAATATTATAAAATTATTTTTATTATATTTATTTATTAAAGTTATTATATTTATATAAATAATTTATTAAATATTATTAATTTTACATTAAATATAATTTTATATTAAATTAAATATTTAATAATTATTTTTTTATTTATTTATTAATTTATTATTTTAAAACTTTTAATTTTATATAATATTTAATTTTTAATATTATTTTTATAATTATTTATTTAAATTATAATTTATAATAATTATATAAATTAATTTTATAATATTTTATATAATTAAATTTTAAAAATTAATTTATAAATTTTTTATATAATAAAATATTTAATTTATAAATTAAATTATTAATGTATTATATAATTAATAATAATTAATAAATTATATTAATTATTTTATAATAATTTAATTAATAAAATATAATTTTTATATAATTAAATATATATTATATTTTTATTTTTATTTTAATAAATTTATAATTTTATTATATTATAATTTATGTTTATTATTATAAAATTTAATATTAATTTAATTTTTTTTAATATAAATCTTATAATATATTAAAATTAATATTATTAATAAATATTTTATAATTAATATAATTATTTAAAATTTAAATTATATATTATTTTATTTAAGTTTTATTTAATATTATTAATTTTAATATTATTTAAATTATATTAAAAATTAAAATAATATTAATTTATAATTTAAATAAAAATAAATAATAATATTATATAATATTTTAATATTTTAATTTTTTATTTTATTTTAATTATTAATTTATAAGTAATAATTTATTAATATAATAAATTTTATTTTTAATTTATATAAATAATATTTAATAAAATTTTAATATAAATTTAAAATTTTAATTAAATATTAAATATTAATTAATAATTTTAATTATATAATAAAAAATTATAATATTAATATTATAATTTAATAAATTATTTTATATTTAATATTAATTAATATTAAAATAATTTTTATTAAATTTATAAATAATAATTATTATATTATAAATTTAAAATATTTTTAATATTTATAATATATTTTTTATTAATATTTTTAATAATTTAATAATAAAATTTATATTATATAATAAATATAAATATTAAATAATTAATAATAATTTAATTATTTATTTTTAATTTATAATTATAATTTTTAATATTTTAAATAAAATTATACATATTTTTTAAATTTATTTTATTAAATTTTATATATTAATAATATTTATAAATTATAAAATATTAATTTTAATTTAAAATAATATTATTTATTTAATATATTATTTTAATAAATTTTATATATAATTTAATAAAATCATTAATTATTTTTAATTTATAATTAATATTATAAATAATAATTATTTTATAATTTATAATAAAATATTTAATTATATATTTATTTATTTTTTAATTAATTAAAAATAAATTTTTATAATTATTTAAATATTTATTTTTATTATAACTTTAAATAATATAAATTTTAAATATTATATTAATGGTTATTATAATTTAAAATAATTAAAATATTTTATAATATTTTTTAATATAATTTAATTATATTATTTTTTATTTTTTATATTTAACCGTTATTTTTATAAATAATTTTAATAATATATTAAATATTAAATTTAATTATTTAAAATATAAAAATATTTTTAAATAAAATTATAATAAATTATATAAATATTATTATTAATTTAATATTAATTTTAATTATATATTAAATATTTTAAAAATTATTTATTAATAATATTTTAATAATTTAATAATTTATTAATATAATAATTAAATATTTAAATAATTATAATTAAATTTTATTTTATTAATATATTTATATAAATATATTATTTTTAATTTAATAATTTAATATTAATTTTTAATTTTATTAATATTTTAAATAAAATATTATTAATTTAATATTATTAATTAATATTATTTTAATATTTTAAAAATATTTAAATAAAAAAATAAATATAAATTTTATTTTTAAATATATTAATTTTAAATATATTATTTTTTATTATTTTAATAATTTAATATTATTAAATTTATTAATTTTTTTTTTATAAATTTTTAAATATTTTATTTTAATTTATATAAATATAAATAATATTTTAATATAAATTTTTTTTATAAATAATTATTAATATTTTAAAATTTTTTTTATTTTATTATTATTAATATAATATTTTTATTAATATAAAATTTAAATTTTATATATAACGTAATTATTTTATAATAATTTTATTATTTTAATATAAATTTAATATAAATAATATTTTAAATATTTTAATTTTTATATTATATTAAATTTTTTTATATAATAATATTTTAAATTATTAATAATAAATTAATAAATTTATTAATAAATAATTTAAAAAAATAATTTTTAATTTAATATTAATTTAATATTATTAAATAATAAAAATATTTTACATAAATATTATTTATATTTTTAAAATATAATTAATTATAAATTATTATATTATTAATATAAATTTTAATAAAATTATTAAAAAATAATAATTTTAATTTATAAATTATTAATTAAAATTAAAAATTTTTTAAATTTTATTAATATTATTTTAATATTTAAATATTTTTAATAAATAATTATTAATTAATTAATATATTTTTATATTATTAATAATTAATAAAAAAAAAAAAATTAAATATTTATTATAATAAAATATTTAAAAATTTTATTTTATTAATAATATTTTTTATTAAATAATAAATAAAATTAATTAATATATAATAATTAAATAATTTTTAAATTAATAAAATATTTTTTTTTTTATTATTAATTATTTATTATATTATAAATATTAAATAAATAAAATAATATTAACTTTTTATATATTAAATTTTTAATTTTATTATATATATTATTAAATATTTTATTTAATAATATTTTTATTTTAATATTTAATAAATATATTTATTTTATTTTATATTTATTTTATTAATTAATAATAAAATTTTATAATTATTTTATTATTTTTAAATAATTTAATTATAATTTAATTATATTAAATATTATAATTATTAATTATAATAATAAATTTTAATTAAAAATAAAAATATATTATAATAATTAATATTATTTTTAAATAATATTTTTAATATATTTTTTAAAAATTAAATTTTTAAATTTAATAATTTATTTTTAAAAAAATTATTAATTATTTTTAATAATTTTAAAAAAATTTATATATTTTTATTTTTAAAAAATAATAATTTTAATAAATTATTTTTAATAATAAAATTATTTTTTAAAAAAATTATTATTAATATTATTATTTATTTTATTATTATTTATATTATATTAATTTTATTTTATATTATTAATAATTTTTAATTTATTTTTAAAAATAATAATATTTTTATTTATTTTAATTAAAAATAATTTTTTAATTATTATTATATTATATATTAAATATAATATTTTTTTAAAATATAATATTAAATTTATATATATATAATTATTTATTAAATTAAATATATAATTAAAATTATTATTATTATTTAAAATAAATTATTATTTTTATTATTATTAAAATTTATTTTAAAATTTTTAATTATTTTTAAATAATTAATATATATTTATTTTAATAAATTATTATTATTATAATTTATTTAAATTAATTAATAATTACGTTATATTTTTTATAAAATTTTATTTTTAATAATAAATTAAATTATAAATTATATTAATATATTTATATATTAATTTTAATATTAATTAAATTTTATTTATTTTTTTAATTTTATTAAAAAATTTAAATTTAAATTAAATTTTTTAACTTATAATTATAAATTTAATTATTTTTTTTATATATAATAAAATATTTAATTTATAAATTTTATAATTTAATAAAAATATTTTAATTAATTTATATTAAATATTTTATTAAATATATTTAAATTAATATATAATTAATTTTATTTTATTAATTATATTAATTTTTAATAAATAATATTTTTATAATAAATATTTTTATTTAAAAAATTTTAATTTTAAATAAATAATTTTTAATTTTTTAAATTTTAATTATTAATTTTTTTTTATTTTTATTATTAACTTTATTTATTAAATAATTTATTAAATTTAAATATTTATTATTTATATTTTATTAATTTTAAAATTTAATTTAATTATAAATATTTATTTAATTTTAATAATAAAATTTTAATATTTTTTTTTATTTATTATTTATATTTAAATTTATTAATTTTAAATTTAAATAATATATAATTATTTATATATATATATATTTAAAATAATTTAATTTTATATTAAATTTTTTTATTATATTTTTTATAAATTATTTTATTATTATTTATAATTAATATTTAATTATAATTTTTTTTAATTTATTATTTAAATATTATTAAATAAAAAATAATTTTATTTTTTAATTAAATTTTATTTTTATAATTAAATTATTTTTTTTTAAATAATATTTTATTTTTTATATAAAATTTATTATTTTATTTAATAAATTTTATTTATTAACGTTAATTATATTAAATTTTAAAATTATTAAAATAATTATAATAATTTTATTATATTATAATTTATATTAATTATAATAAAAATTATATTTTTAATAATAATTATTTAATTTATAAAATTTATAATATTTATTATTATAATAACGTTTTTATAATTATTATTATATTATTTTTATTATTATAATATTTATTATTATATTTATTTTTATTTTTTTATTATTATATTTATTTTATATTTATAATATTTAAATTATTAAAATTATTAATATTTTTATATTATATTTAATAATAATTTATTTTTTAAATATAAATATATAATTTAAAATATATTTTTATTTAAAATATTAATTTATTAATATTTTTATTTATTAATTAAAAATATATTTAAAATATTTTTATTAAATTTTTATTTTTAATAATTAATAATTTAAATTATTATAATTTAATTTATTTTATAAATTATTAATATATTTATTAATTATTTAAATTTTATTAAAAACTAATATATTATATTAAAACTTTAAATTTAATATATTATAAATTTATTTTATATATTTAATATATTTATATTATATTTATAATTTAATTATATATTAATATATTTTTAAAATAATTTTTTTATATATTTAAATTATAAAATTTTTATTATATTTTATTAAATTTTATTTAAATTTATTAAAAATTTTTTAAATAAAACTTATTATTAAATATTATATAATTTTATATATTTTAATTAATTTAATATTTATTATTATATTATAAAAATTTTATATAATTTATATATATTTTATAATAATTATTTTAATTTATATTTAATTTATTTTTATTTATTAAATAATATTATATTTTAAAATATTATATTTTTATTTTAATATAATAATATTTATTTTTATTAAAAAAATTTATTAAAATTTAAATAAAATTTTAAATTATATATTTTAAATTTATTAAATTAAAAATTTTTATTATAATATAAATTTTAAAAATTATTTTAAATTTTTATTAAAAATTTATTAATTATATTAAAAAATTATTTTAAATTAACTTTATAAACTTAAAATTAATTTTAATATAATTTTATAAATTATTATTTATTTAAATATTTTTAAATAAAAATTTTAAATTATTTAAATTTTAATTTATTACGTTATAATTTATTAAAAATTATTATAATTTAAAATTTTATTAAATTTTTATTAAAATTAATAATTATATTATTTTATTAATAATAATAATTTAAATTAAATATAATATTATATATTATTTAAATTATTTAATTTTATTATTATTATATTATAATAAATTAATAAATAAAATATTAATTTAAATTATAAAATTTAAAAATTAATTATTAATTATTTAAATATTTAATTATATTTAAAATTAATAAATAAAATATTTTTATAAATTAAAAATATAATAATTTATAATATTTTAATAATTTAATTAATTTAATTAAAAAAATATATAATTATTTTAATTTTTAATGTTTTTTATTAATAATAATATAATAATTTTATTAATTTTTTTATTAATAATTATTTATTTATTTTTATAAAAAATAAATTTAAATATTAAAAAATTTTTTATAATAAAATTTTTTAATAAATTAATTATTAATTTAAAAGTAATTTTTTTAATAATTATATAATTTATAATTAATATAAAATATTTTTTTTTATAATAAATTTTAAATTTTTTTTAAATTTATTAATATATAAATTTTATAATTTAATTATTTTTATAATAATTATTTTATTATTTTAAATTATATAAATAATTATAATATTATTTATATTAATTTTAAAATAATAAAAATATTAATTATTATTTTATTTTTATTAATAATATATAAATATATATTATATTAAAAATTTTAAAAATTTATATTTATTTATTAATTATTTTAAATTAAAATTAATTATTAATTTTAATAAATTTTTATTTATTTTATATTAATTTATATAATATATTATTTTTTAAATTATAAAATTTAAATATAATATTATAAAATTATTTAAATAATAAATTATATTAAAATTAAATATTTAAAAAATAATAAATTTTAAATTATTTTAAATAAAATATTATTATTTTAAAATTATAATTTATATTTTAAATTATAATTTTATTTAATATTAAAAAATTAAAAAATTTTTTTATATAAAATTAAAAAATTTTATTTTAAAAAAATTAAAAATATATTTTTAAACATTATTATTTAAAAAATTATTAAATTAAAAAAAATTAATAATTTAAAAAAAATATATATAAAATATATTTTAATAAAATTTATAATTTATTAATAAAAATATTATTTTATAAAATTTTTAATTAATAATAATTTTAATTAAAAACTTATAATATAATATTTAAATTTATAATTTAATTAAAAAATAATTATAATTAAAAAAATTATAAAATTAATTAATATTAACTTTATATATAAATAAAAATAATTATAAAATAATAAATTATAAATATAATTAAAAAAAAAATAAATAATTTTTTATAATATAAATATAATTTTTAATTAATATAATTATTTAATAAAATTATTTTAATAATTTATTTATTAAAAAATAATTTAATTATATAAATTTAATAAATTAAAAAATAAATAAATAAATAAAAATAAAATTTTTATTTTTTAAATTTATTATATAAAATTTTATAAATAAATTTAAAAATAAATATTTAATAATTAAATAATAATTTTTAAATTTAAATTATATATAAAAAAATAATATAAATTTATAAATTATTATTATAATATTAATTATTATTTTTAAAAAAAATTTTAATTTATTTAAATATTTATATAATATTAATAAATATTAAAATTTTAAAGTTATTATTAATTATAATAATAATAATATTTTTATTTATTATTTTATTTTATTTTATTAATTTTAAAAATATTAAAATATATTATTTTTTTATAATTTATAAATTAATTAAAAATTATTATAATATATATTTTAATATAAATTTTATATAAAATTTATTAAATTTTTATTATATTATTATAATTTAAAAATATATTTTATTTTATATTTTTTAATAATAAATTTAAAAATATTTTTATTTTATATTTTAATATTAAATTTTATAATATTTTTTTAAAATATTAAAAATTAATTATTATTTAAATAAATAATTTATTATTTTTTTAATTTTTTATTTAAAATTATTTATATTAATATTATTAATTATAAATTTTAATAATTAATTTATAATATTTATTAATAAATTTTATTTTATTTTTTTAAATAAATTTTATTTTAAATATTATTTATAAAATTTTAAATAATAAATTTAAAATTTTTTTTTAATTTATTATTATTTAAAAAAAATTATTTAAATTTTAATATATATTATAAAATAATTTATTTATTATAATTTAATAAAATATTATTTAATTATTTATTTTTAATTAAAATTATTAAATATTTTTTAATTTAAAATTTTATTTTATTATTAATTTAAATAATTTATTTTTTATAATTTAAAAAAAACTTTATTTTTTACTATTTTTAATAAAATAATTTTAATATAAAACTTTTTATAAATTAATAATTTTATTTATTTTAAAAGTTAAAAGCCATTTATATAATATTTAATTATTTAATAATAATAATTAAACCATTATTATATATTATAATAATAAAAATCTTATTTTACTTAATTTTTAATTAAAAATAAATTATTTATTAAATTATTAATTAAATATTAAAACAAAATATTATAAAAAATTAAAATAAAAATAAAAAACAATTATTATAATAATATTTAATAATTTTATATATTTTTTTTTTTACTATATATTTTTTATATAAAATTTAAATATTATTATTAAAAGGTTATTAATAATAATATTAATAATTATTAAATTATTATTTAATAAAAAAGTTTATTATATTAAAATTAAAATTTTAATTTTATAAAATAATTAATTTTAAATTAATTTTAATATATTAACTTTTATTAAAAAAATTAATATAGTATTATATTTTAATATTACGAAAATATATTAATAACTTTATATTTATTTATAATAATAATATTTTAATTTTTTAAATTTATAAAAATATATTAAATATAAATATAAAATATAAAATATAATAAAATTAAAAAAATATTAATAGAAAATTTATTATAATTTTAAAAGAAATTTATATTTAAAAAAAATTTAATTTAAATACGAAAATAAAAACCTTTACATTAATTAAAAAGTACATTTATTTTATAATTTTATAAATTTTATTAAAAGTTTTATCAAAAATTTTAAAGAAATTACGTAATTTTAATATATATTATTAAAAAAAATTAATTTTTAATAAATAAAAAGCAAATAATTTTATTAAAAAATTAAAAAAAAATATTAATAAAAACTTTAATTTATTAATTTCCAAATTTTTAAAAAATATATTTATTTATTTATTTATTTATTTTTATTCCGTTACATTTATATAATTATATTATTTTTATAATAAAATATTATTAATATTTTTATTAAGTAATTATATTCGGTTAAAAACTATGTTTATATTAAAAAAAATTTATTTGTTTTTTTTTTTTTACGTTATATTTATAATTTATTATTTTATAATTATTTTTATTTATATATAAAATTAATATTATTAATTAATTTTATAAATTTTTTTAATTATAAATTATTTTTTTTTAATTAAATTATAAAACTTAAATATTATATTATAAGTTTTTAATTAAATTATTATTAATTAAAAGTTTTTTAAAATAATATTTTTATTAATAACGTTATAAATTTTATTAAATATATTTTTATATATATTTTTTTAAATTATTAATTTTTTTTAATTTAATAATATTTAAAATAATAATATTTTAAAATATATTTTTAATTTTTTTAAAATAAAATTTTTTAATATTTATATAAAAAAAAAACTTTTTAATTTTTTACGTAATAAATAACATTAGTTCGGTAGTGGGGGGCGTATTAAGTCGGCAATAGCTATATTATTTTATATAAGAGCGCTATACCCGCGAAAATAGCATAAATATTACATGTATTTCCATACAAATTTATTAATACGCAACCGTACTTCCCATACCCACCCCGCTAGATCTTTTAATTTATTAAATTACTTTATTTAATTTACCGAACCAACCACTTAATCAATCAATCAATTAGTTAATCAATTAATTAATCAATTAATCAATCAATCAATTAATTAATTAATTAATTAATCGATTAATTATTTAATTTGAAAAAATTTTATATTTTTGTTTTAAAATACGCGTATACGACCGTAATTAATTTAATTATTTAAAGTTTAAAATTATAAAAATTTAAAAAATAAAATTAACTAAAAATTATAAATTATTATTAATAAATTTATATATAAAAAAAAATATTTATTAATATAAAATAATTATAATTACTATTAACTTAATACGCTTTTTATTACCGAATTAATATTACTTATAAATAAAATTATAATTTAAAATATAAATTATAATTAAAATAATAATATTTTATTTAATAATTTAAAAATTTATTATTTTTTTAAATATTTAAATTTTAATATAATAAATTATTTAAATAATTTCGTAATATTACGTTTAAATTTTTATAAAAAAAAAACTTATTTATTAATATATTAATTTTATATAATTGTTTTAATAATAATTTAACTTTTTATTAAAAAATTAAAAAATTTATAATAATTACGGGATTTAAATTTACTTTTTTTTAAGAAAAAATATTAAACATTAAATTATTACGCTAAATTATTTAAAAATATATATATATATATATATATTAATATATTTAATTATATTATAAAAGTTATTTTTAAATAAATTAAAAAAATAAAATAATAAATATAATTTTCGAATAATTAAAAAATAATAAAAATTAATATTTAATAATTTATTATTTCCAATTTTTTAAAAAACTTAAATTAAAATATTTTATATATAATAAAAATTTATTAATAGTAATTAAAATATTTAAATATTAAAAACTTTATATAATAAAATTTAATAAAAAAATTAACATATTTTTAAATTATAAAAATTATTTAACAAATAATAAAAATATATATATATATAAATTAATATTTTAAATTAATAAAATAATTATAATTTTAACATTTTAAAAATAAAAATTTAAATAATAAAAAAAAACGGAATTTTTTAAATAATTTAAATTACGATTAATAAAAATTAAATTTAAAAATTCGAAAAGAAATTATTAAAACTAATAAATAATAATTTTTTTTTAAAAAATAAAATTAAAATATATTTAAAAAATTAATATATTTTTTAAATTTTATAAAAAAAGCTTATTAAAATTATTTATAAAAGTATTTTATTAAAATATTAAAGAAAATATAAAACGTTTTAATAAATATAATAAAAATTTTAATTTTTTAAAATTTAAATAAATAATAAAAAAAATATTAAAAAATTATAATATATATAATTAATTTAAAACTATAAAATATAAATTTTATAGTTTTTTATAATTAATTAAAATATTAAGTAAAATATAAAATATTATAATATAAAATTCCATTATTAATTTATTTTTATTTAAAAATTTAATAAATAATTTAATATATAATAATGATTAATTATTATTATTATTATTATTATTATTATTATTATTATTATTATTATTATTATTATTATTATTATTATTATTATTATTATTATTATTATTATTATTATTATTATTATTATTATTTTTATTTTGTTACGTTTATATATTTAACCCGTTACGGTTAAAGAATTATTAATGTTTTTTTTTAATAAATTTTCGGGTAAAAATTATGTTTTTACCGGAAAAAATTTAATTTATTTTTATTTGTTTTTAATTTTCGTTATACGTTTACATTATACGTTATTATATTTTATTAAAATTTTATTATTTTAATAAATTAAATAATATCTTTAATTATACGAAGTTATTTTTATTGTTTTTATATAATTTATTTTTATTATATTTTTATATTTTATTTAATAATTATTTTATTATTTTTATTAAATGGTTTTTTTTATTATTTTTTAATATATTATTTTTATTAAATTATAAATAATTTCGTTTTTATTTTACTTTTACGTAAAATATAATAATTGTTTTATTAATGGTATATAATAATAACGTTTTTAATAAACATGGTTTTGTTTAATGTATATTATAAAACCGTTATTTTTTTTTTAATTTTATTATTTTTTTTAATTTTATTTTTGTTTAAATTTTATATCTTTAATTTTTTTTATTATTATATTTTATTATTAACTTTTTATTATAATAATAATAGCAAATTTAATAACGAATTTATTACGTTTTAAAATTATATATTTTTTAAATATTTTAATTATTATTATTATTTTTATTTTTATATATTTTATTTTTATTTAATTTATTTTTAATATAATTATAATTTAAGTTTTTTTTTTATTTTAATTATTTAATAAATTTCTTTAATTAATATATTTATTATTATTATGTTAAAACTATTACGGGGTATATTTTAATACATTTTTTTTATATTATTTATAAATTTATTTATATTAATTATTTTTTTAAAAAATAAATAAAATGGTTAAAAATTTAAAAGTTTTAGTACGTTTTATAATTTTTTTTTAACTTTTTTTTAATAATATTTAAAATTAAATATTTCCCGGTTTTTATTTTAAAATAATATTTTTTCGTTATTAGATTTTAAATATAATTTAATTACGTTTTATAATTATTATAAAATAATTTATTTATAAATTTATTATAATTATAAAATAATATAATTTTAAAATTATTAATTATTTAAATTATGATTAATATTATATTTAATTATAATGTTAACGTAATACGATTTGTAATTTATATTTTTGTTTTAATTATAATAAAATTAATTTTTATTATTTTTAATTTTTTTATTATTATTATTAATTTTTATTTTAAATTTTTAAATAAATAATTGTTTTTTATCCCGGTTTTATTTAAAAGTTATAAATTTATTTAATAAATTATTATAAAACATATATTTTATTATAAAGTTTTTATTATATTTATTAAAAATTTAATAAAAAATGTATTTATATTATTATAATTTAAAAATTTTTATTTATTTTAAGTTTTTAAGTTTTATAGTTTTAAAAAAAAATTAAATAATATATTTTTTAATAAGTTAATTAAAAAATTTAATAAAAAAAATAAAAAAAATAAAAATAAAGATTTTAAAAAAAATAAATATTATTAAAATTTTTTAAAATTTATAAATAATAAAATAATTATAAATAAATGTAATAGTTATGGGTAGTTAAATTTAAAATAACGTAATAGTGATTTTATTATAAAAAATAAAAAAAATTATTATTAAAAAAAATTTAATAAATTTAAAAATAATTAAAAAAATATTAAAAAAAATAATAAAAGTAATTAATTAAGTTTTAAAAAAATAAAAAATAATAATAATATATAAGTTTTGAAATAAAGTTATTATAATTATATTTTAAAAAAATATAAAAGTTTATAAATAAAAAAAATAAAAATAAATAAAAAAAATTTTTAAAAATTAAATTATAAGTGTTAATTAATTTTTTATTTTTATAATAAAAAGTTTTAAAATAAATAAATTATAAGATATATATGTTAATTTTAAAAAATTATTAATAAATATTAAAGTAAAAAATTAATATATTATAAAAAAAAAATTTAAATATATAATATTAATTATAAAAATAATTTTATAAAAAATAATAAAAATTTTATATAATAATAAATTATTTTAAAAAATAAAATTTTTTTAATATAAATTTTTTATAAAAAATGTAAAAATAAAATAATATTATAAATATTATAATTTTAATTATATAATAAAAGAGTAATATTAGTTCGGCAGTAGAGGGCGTACTAGGTTGGCAGTAGCTATACCATTTTGTATGGGAGCGCCATACCTGCAAAAATTGCATAAGTATTACATGTATCTCCATATAAATTTACTAATGCGCGACCGTACTTCCTATGCCCACCCTGCCAGATCTCTTAATCTATCAAATTACCTTATTTAATCTACCGAACTAACCACCCAATCAATCAATTAATCAATTAATCAATTAATTAGTTAATCAGTCAGTCAGTCAGTCAGTCAGTTAGTCAGTCAATCAGTCAGTTAATCAATCAATCAATTAGTTCAATAATCAATTAAACAAGCGCTGCGTTTGTTATCTATTTCGCTTCAAAACGCGCGTATACAACTGTTTAAGATGTTATGAAATTGATAGGTAATTTCAAGGGGTTAAGGCCTTATAAAAATATTGCCAAATAGGTGGTAAAGGATTTGACTAATAGGAAAGCGTGCATGGTAAAAAACCATAAAAGATAAGATTTGCCAAAGGTTACAAGTAAATATTAGTAAATTTGTATGCGCAAGGAGGTATTTGTTAGTATAAAGCCATTATGGTTACTATTAACCTAATACGCCCCCCACTGCCGAACTAGTGTTGCTTTAATAAAATATTACGAATAATAAGTAAAATATAATAAATATATAAAAGTAATATATAAAAAAAAAAAATAAAATTATATAAAAAAAATTAAATGTAAAATTTATAATAATTTTTATTTAATTTAAAATAAAAATTATAATAAAGTAAAAAAAAAAAAAAAAAATAAAAAAAATATATATATATAAATTATAATAGTTTAAAAAAAAAAAGGAAATTTAAATATTTTTTAAACGTAATTTATATTATTTATAATAATTTTATATTTATAATATTTAAAAAAATAAAAAAAAAAATTTTAAAAAATAAATTAAATAATATTATAAATTTAAAATTGTTTTTTTTAATTTTAAAAATATTTTTAAAAAAAAGAAATTTAAAAAAATGGTATATATAATAAATATATTAAAAATAATATATATTTTTTTAATATTATTTTTAATATTAATAATAATGTTTAAAATTAAATTAATTTTATTTAAATAAATAATTTATATATAAAAATAAAATGATATATAATTTTTTAAAAATATATAATAATAAAAATAAAAATAATATATTAAAATATAATATAAAATAATAAAATATTATTTTAAATTTTAAAAATATAAAATAATTTAAATTTAATTATAATATAAAAATTATAATTTATAAAAAAAGATTATATAATTTATTAATTAATAATTATAAAATAATATAAAATAAATTAAAATAAATTATATTATATGTAATTAAAATTATAAATAATATAAAATGGATAAATAAAATAAAATATAATTAAATAATATATAAATTATATATTAAATATAGAATAATAATAATATGGAATGTTTATATAAAATTAAAAAAAGTAATAAAATATAATTCTTTTTTTATAAATAAATAATAATAAAAAAATAAGAAATAAATTATAATAAAAGATTTTAATATATATTATTTTATTTAAAATAAAAAAAATAAAATAATAAGTAATTTAAATATTTTATTAAATTTAATAGAATAATAATAATTAAATTTAATTATAATAAAACGTTAATTTATAAAAATAATAAAATATTAAAAAAATTTAATAATTAATTTAATATAAATAAATATAAAAGTATTATATATAATATTTTAAAAATTAAATTAAATAAAATTAAATTATAAAATATAATTAATTAAAATTATTATAAAAAATATTTGGGATAAATTTTATAAATTTTATGGAAAATATAAAAGATAAATATAAAAAGATTTTAATTTAATGATAATGGAAATAAAAATAAAAAAATTATTAATATTAAAGTTTTTTTTAAATTTTAAAAAATTAAATTTTTATATTAATTATATAATAAAGGAATTTTAAAAAATAATAAATTTAATAATATTAAAATGGAAAATAATTTTATTTATAATAATTAAAAAATAAATTAAATAAGTTATTAAAGTAAAAAAAAAAGTTTTATATAAAAAAAAAATGGTAAAATATGAGGATAATATAAAATTAAAAATGGAATATTAATATAATGAAAATGTATTATAAAGTAATATAAGAAGTAAAAAAGGTTTAATAATAAAAAATAATAATAAAAATGTTAAAAAATAATAAATTTTTATAAAAATTCAAAAAATAGGTTTAATTTAAAAATTAGTAAATTAATATAAAAAATAAAATTGTTTTAATATTAAAAAAAAATATAAGTAAATAATTATAAGTAATTATTTATATATAAAAAATAAATATATTTTAAATAAAATTTTTTTTAAATTTAAATTTAAATTTAATAAATATAATTTTTAATAAAATATTTAATAAAAAATTTATAATTAATAATTATATAAAATAAAAAATAATTAAAAATATATTAATAATTATAAAAAAATAAAAAATTTTAAAAAAAAATAAAATATTAATAAGATTTTTATATAAATATAGTAAATTATTATTTAAAATTATTATAATAATAATAATAAATAATTTTTATTATAAATATTATTTAATAAAGTTTTATATAATAATAATTATTATATTATTTAAATTAAAGAAAATTAAAAAAAAAATATTTTTAAATGCATATAAATTAATAATATTATTAAATATTTTAAACAAAGTAATAGAAAGGATAATGATGTTATAAATAATGTTTATAATAAAAATAAATAATATTTTTTTTGAAAAGTAAATAAATAATAAAAAATATAAGTTAATAAAAATAGTTATTAAAATGGTAATGGAAATAATATATTTAATATAAAAAAATAAAATAAAAGTATTATTATTATAATTTAATATAATAAAGATATTTAATTATATTATTTTAAAAAAGTTATTATATATTTTTTAAAAAAAAAAGTTTTTTAAATAAGTAATAAAATAAATTAAAAATTATTTAAAAAATAAAAAAATATAATTAATGTTTAAAAGTAAATTTAATTTAAAAATAAATTTTTAAATAAATATTTTATAAAAGTTTTTATTATTTTTTATTTTATTTATTTTATATATATTAATATTTTATAAAAAATTAAAAAAAGATAAAATATTTATAATTAATTTTATAAATAATATAAATTTAATAATAATAAATTTAATTATTAAAAAAAATTGTAAAAAATTAGAAAATATATATTTTAAGTGTATTTAATGGGTAAAATACTATAAGATAATTTTTATTTTTTAAAAAAATAAATTAATATATTTTATTAAAATATATAAATTAAATAAAAATGTAATGTAATTAAAGAATATAATGGTAAAATTAATGGAAAATGTAAGATTTTTAAAAATTTAATTAAATAAGAAATTAAAATAAATAAAATATTTAAAAATAATTAAAGTAAAAATGAAAAAATAATAATATATTTTTTTAAAATTAATAATATTTATATAAAAATATAATTTTTTAAAAGTAAAAAAAATATATATAAAAATTATAAAAAATGTTATAATATATAAAATTGTGATTAATTTAAAATATAAATTAAGTTTATTTTAAAAAAAAATATATTTAAAATTTATATAAAATTAATAAAATTACGAAATATTTTTTTTTTATTAATTTAAAAAGTGGGGTTTTGCTTTTTACTACCGTTTTTTTAATTTAAAATGAAAAACTTTTATAATTAACCGTAAATTTTAAATTAAGTTTATTTTCTTTAAGCTATGTTTATTTATTAATTTTATTTTTAAATAAACTTTCTTTTTTAAAATAGTAATTAAAAAGTCCGTTAGTTTTTTTAAATTTAACATATTGTTTTTTTTAACGCAATACATTATTTACAAAAAGTTAACTTAATTTCTATAAATTAATCTAAAATTTATAACTTAAATATTATTTAAAAAAAAAAGTTTTTTTTTTAACGTAAAAAATATTATAAACTAAGTTTATTTTACTTTAAGTTAAACTTATATTTTAAACCGATTAAAGTTTAAATTAATTATATAATATATATTAAATAAAAAAAATAAAATAAATAAAATAATAATAAAATTAAAAAAACATAATTATTTTATTTTTAAAAAATAATAAAAGTATATAAAATAATATTAATTAAATATATAAAAAGTAAAATAAAATGTTTTTTATTAAATTTATATTTAAATAAAAAAATAATTAAGTTTAAAAAAAAATAATAATAAAAATAATTTTATAAAAAAAATAAAAAAAAAAAATTTAAAAGTAATTTTAAAAATTATAAATGTAAAGTTAAAATTTAATAAAAAAAAGGTAAAGTAAATTATAAAATTTTTTTATTATTATTTTGGTAAAAAAGTTGAAAAAAAAATTATATATAAAATAAAAATAAATTAAATTATAAAAAAAAAGGAATTTTTTAAAAATAATAATATTATAAATATAAAAAATAAAATAAAATTAAAGATATATTTAAAATATAATTATATTAAAATTTTTATTAAAAAGTAAATAATTAAAAAAAATTTATAAATTATTAAAAAAATATAAAGTTTTAATATTAATTTAAATATATATAAAAAAAATAAAATTGAAAATATTTTTATTTAAATAAAAAATATTTAAAATAAAAATGTTACGATGTTAATATAAGTAAAAAAAAATAATATATTATATAATAATAAAATATATAAAATTTATAATTTAAAAAAAGAAATTATATAATAAATTAATATTAAAAATAGTTAAGTTATAATATAATTATAAAAAAGTTATAAAAAATAATAAAAAAGTAAATTAAATTATATAATAATTTTTAAAATTAAAAATATTATTAATATATAAGTTAATGATTAATTTAATAAAAAAAAAAAGATTTAAAAATTTAAATTTAAAGAAATTTTAATAAAGTTTTAATAAATATAAATAAGGGAAAATATATATAAAATTATTATGGTAAAATTATAAAAATGGATTGATTATAGTTTTTTTATGTTAAATATAATTTATTATTTAATTTTAAAAAAATTATTATTATTATTAAATAATTTATTAGTAATAGAAAAAATGTTATTTTTAAAAAAGTTATTATTTTTTTTAATTTTAGAATTATTAAAAAGTTTTTTAATATTATTGTTTTTATTATTATTATTAATATTTTTAATGGTTTTAAGATTTTTAAAAATTTTAATAATTTTAATTTTAATTTTTTTTTTTATTAAATTTTTTATTTAATTTATTAAAAAATATATTATTTAATTTTTTTTTAAAGTTGTAAAATTTAAAAAGTTTAAAATAAATAAAAAATTTTTTTTTAAAAAAAAAGTATTAAATTATGATAATATAAATATATTTTTTATTAAATTTTTTAATAAATATAATAAAAATTTTATAATAAAATATATATTTTATAATAGTTTATTAAATAAATTTATAATTTTTAAATAAAAATTAAAATAAAAAAATAATTATTTATTTAAAAATTTAAAATAAAAAATTAATAATAATAAAAAAAAAAAAATTAAAAATAATAGAAATTAATTTTATTATAGTTAAAATAAAAATATAAATTAAAAATTATATTATATTAATATTATCATTAAATGTAATATTAGTTATAATTTAAATAATTAATAATTTTAAAATTATATTATTTTATAATTATAATAAATTTATAAATAAATTATTTTATAATAATTATAAAATGTAATTAAATTATATTTAAAATTTGGTAATAAAAAAATATTATTTTAAAATAAGAATCGGGAAATATTTAATTTTAAATATTATTAAAAAAGGTTAAAAAAAAAGTTATAAAATGTATTAAAGTTTTAAAGTTTTTAATTATTTTATTTATTTTTTTAAAAAATGGTTAATATAAATAAATTTATAAATAATATAAAAAAAACGTATTAAAATATATTTTATAATAATTTTAATATAATAATGGTAAATATATTAATTAAAAAAAATTATTAAATAATTAAAATAAAAAAGAAAGTTTAAATTATAATTATATTAAAAATAAATTAAACGAAAATAAAATATATAAAAATAAAAATAATAATAATAATTAAAATATTTAAAAAATATATAATTTTAAAACGTAATAAATTTATTATTGAATTTGTTATTATTATTATAATGGGAAAATTAATAATAAAATATAATAATAAATAAAAAATTAAAAACATAAAGTTTAAATAAAAATAAGTTTAAATAAAAAAAATAATAAAATTAAAAAGAAAATATTAAAAAAAAAGAAAAAAGAAATGATGGTTTTATAATATATGTTAAGTAAAATTATATTTATTAAAAATGTTATTATTATATATTATTAATAAAATAATTATTATATTTTATGTAAAAAATGAAATAAAAATAAAATTATTTATAATTTAATAAAAGATAATATATTAAAAAATAATAAAAAAAATTGTTTAATAAAAATAATAAAATGATTTTTAAATAAAATATAAAAATATAATAAAAATAAATTATATAAAAATAATAAAAGTGATTTTATATAATTAAATATATTATTTAATTTATTAAAGTAATGAAATTTTAATAAAATATAATAATGTATAATGTAAATGTATAATAAAAATTAAAAATAAATAAAAATAAATTAAATTTTTTTTAATAAAAATATAATTTTTATTCGAAAATTTATTAAAAAATAATATTAATAATATTTTAATTATAATGGGTTAAATATATAAATGTAATAAAGTAAAAATAATAATAATAATAATAATATAATTTTATTTTAAATTAATTATTATTAATTTTTAATTTAATAATTTATTTATATATAAATTATATATATATAATTAAATATTATAATTTATTATAATATTTTAATAAATATATAATAATTATAAAATTAATATTATTTATTTATTTTATTAATATATTATATTTTTATTTTTATTATATTTTAATTTTAATTATTATTTAAAAAAATATTTTATTTTATTTTATTATTAATTTTATATTAATTTTTATAATTTATTTATATAATTTATAAAAAAAAAATTTTTTTATTTATAATTTATAATTATTTTAATTAATTAATATATTAAAATTATATTATATTTTTATTTATAAAATTTATATTTATTTTATAATTATTTAATATTTATTTTATTTTATTTAATTATTTTATATAATATAATAAATATAACGTAAACGTTATTCGTTTTTTTTTAAATTATATTTAATTATAAAAATAAACCGTAAAACTTTTTATATATAAAAATTAAACCTTAGTTTTTAACCGTGACACTTGGTTATAATGGTTTAATTTATATGGAAATGCCAAAACCATTATGTCGCTTCATTACTTAAAATACCATAACATCTCATGGCAATATCAATAGGAAATATCTGAGAATTTCTTCGTGTGTTGCAAATGGTGCCCCATGGCTTACGTATACTTATATGTCTTTTTTTGGCTTCAATTAACCTTTTTAACATTGATTGTTTGCAGTACTTGTAAGCAGCACCCCTTGCAAATCACAAGTACCAAAGTCTTCATGTAAGTACTTGTTATTGAATTACAGAACCAACAACAACTAACAAAGTAATGACCAACATGCATTTTTTAGTGGCACAGTGTCACAGCGTTTCACAACTGGGCAAATAACGAACCTTAAGGCTTAGGTATCTTCCCGAGTTTGTATTTAAGTTCCGATGTCAGCTGTGCCACACCCTTTGGGCCGACTTGTTGTAGACGGTGCAGATATCCGGAGTTGTTTGACCTTGTCTTCTTTAATTCTTTTTTATACTTCGTCTCATTCCAACGAGAGAAGCTCCGTGATATCTTAGCTCCCCGTTCCGCGTTCCCACATTAAGCAATGTCTCGAAAATATTTCATAATCATTGGTGCTGCTATTGTCTCATGTCTTCTTTTGGCCTTCGGCTCTTCATATAGTTCTATCGGTTCCAGTCCGCTAAACTGTCAGTTTATCTTTGTTTAATCGTATTTGCTTTCGACACCCAACTAACTCATTCATAGTGAAAACCCCGGACAAAGCAAACTCGCTAGTCGAGCCCGAATCTTCACCTCCTCAAGGATTTCCTAAAAAGATTTGGCAGAGCTGGAAAGATGACTCCGACGACCCAACCGACCGAACAGTCGGCTTCCCGCATAAATGGCGTGTCGTAAATCCTCAGCATCGATACGAGCGTATCACCGACGCCAACGGCGAGACTTTTGTAACAGATCGTCTTCCTTCGGCCGTTGCGGATCTGTTTTCTAATTTCACTGATCCTATTCTAAGAGCCGACTTTTTACGGTATTGTGTCATGCTTGTCGAGGGGGGAGTATGGGCTGATATCGATGTTCTACCTCACCGCCCTATCTCGGAATGGGTTCCACAGCAGTACCTGGAGAAGGCAAATCTCGTTGTTGGAATCGAGAACGACCACCACAAGAGGCCGATTTGGAGAGGCTCCCCGTATTCTGTTCAGCTAGCGCAGTATACCATCTTGGCGAAACCTCATCACCCGGCTATAGCCACATTAGTGGACAGAGTGAAGGAGAACCTTGAGAAGTTATTTAAGTCCAAAAAACCCGGAGGAGCAGTTACATTCGAAGACGTTATGGCGACAACAGGTCCTTTCGCATTCACTGAAGTTCTAATGGATTATTTTACGAATGTCACTGGCACCAAACACACTGGCGATGAGCTTGATAGCCTCAGAGAGCCGAAGCTCATTGGGGATGTATTGGTACTACCTAAAGATTCCTTTGGTTGGCTCCCGCAGGAGCATTATCTAGAAGCCGGAGACTCCGGAATCCTAGTTGAGCATTTGTTTATAGCGTCCTGGCGTGGGAGTCATCCTGGTTAACTACGAATAGGCTGAGAATAACTCCTATAGCTTTAATGGCGCCCTCATTATTTCAGGTTGCATCGTATAATATGCATAATACTTCGGTCAAATTGTACTACGGTCTAGATATGGCCTTCATCATTTAGAGAGGATGCGACAGTATTTGTGCAATACAGAATCTGTGGCATCGTGTCAAGTTGTGTGTAACTAAATAGTTATTCTCTGACATACATGTCTCTAATGACTGAACTACCTGATGGGCTCCTAAATAGCTCACGATTGCGCAACTTTTGCGGAAGTGGAGGAGGTTAGTGAGGTGTGTTAAAAGCCGAACCATGTTAATAAAATACAAATCTCCTTCATAGATGTGACTAGTGTCACTACTATGTAACTTGTGACTGAAAGCATTTGATTCCGTTTCCTTCCTAATTACTACAGCCCTATAGCATGTACGGATTCTCGCATGTTTTGGTCTCGGGTTTTGCTTCGCGGGAGACCGGGAAGGAATAATACTGTTTTGTCCCCTTGACGCGTAGTAGGCTATCATTGGATATCATTTGATATCATCGGAAGAGGGTTATGTCCTATGGATACACCCTGGTCGTCTATTGGTTGTTGGTTGTAATTGTTGGTTGTGTATTTGGAGTTGTTAGTTGCAGTTAATCGTTGAAGACATGGTTATGGACCCATAATTAGCCCCTGACTTTCAATAATATACTCTCCTCCTGGCATTGCACGAGCCCACTACACACCGAAGAGGTAGTTCAGATCTGCTACACTTTGGGATTTGTGCCTGGGCATGATGGGTTCCTCGTTGAGCTGACATATGTTCGGACATAGATTCGGATATGGGTACATTGGCATCCTCCACGCCATTATTTCGCTGTGCACAAGCAGGGGCTGAGAGCGACTATCTACGCCACTGGCAACATATTGCGTTTGTACTACAGAATCGGTCCCTGTTCTCCTGGTTGCTCGTTCTCTTTCTTCTTGTGTATTCTATTCTCTCGTTTCTAAGTTGACTTTGACGACTTACAAGTTACAATGGCAAGGCCCTCGTCATTCTGGTTACAGCTTATACTTTTTAACTTTATCTGTACTGCTTTTGCTGTTATTAATCATTGCTACTATCCAAATCAGAAAGAAGCCGAGGACGATTCCCCTTGCAACCCTAATGCAGACTCCAGTGCCTGTTGCGGTGGCGGTATTGGCACAGTTTGTCTTTCTAATGGTCTATGTCAAGGTCCTAACGGAGCTGTAATTCGGGGCTCTTGTTCAGATAAGAATTGGGAATCAGAGAACTGTGCAAACTACTGCTTAGGTGAGTTAATCAACTTGGTATATTTTCTATCTGGAAAATATAACATTATTGACTGATATGAATTATGGATACGAAGGCGCCTCCCTTGGTGGCACTGACCTGATCTCATGCTCAAATGTCACCAGGGACGACACATCATATTGCTGCAATGGTGCTGAAAATTGTTGTGATTCTGGGGACGGTCGGTTTTCTGTTGGACCACATAATCCAACTACATCAGCAACCTGGAACGCGGCTTCGACCAAATTCATAGTAGTAGGTACAACATCAACAACACCAACCTCGACAACAACTACTACGTCAGCAACCTCTACGACATCTTTAACTAAGCCAACGACTCCGTTATCTGGCCCAACAGCACTTGATGCTTCTGGTGGCGATAGTTCTACAAATCCTGTCACGGCCAACACAAATATTGCTTCCCAACCCGAAAGCACCTCCTCCCCTAGCATGGTAGAGTCTGCTTCATCTAATCTTAGTGGCGGCGCAAAGGCCGGGATTGGCATCGGTGTCACCATAGGGGCTCTACTTATTGCTGGTCTGATATATGCCTTATGGAGATTGCAGAAAATGAACAAAATGTTGGCGAAGGACCAACCCGGTGGTCAATATAACCAAACTCCTGTATATCCGACATCACAGATCGCAGTGGCCCCGAATATCGTCAACGAGGCGCCGGCTGTGCCACCCAAAAGCCAAGGTCAAATATCGGAACTATATGGGCACTATAGCCCTCTTCACGAATTACCCGCCGAATCTACCTAGAAGATATACCATAGATATTTCGATTTTGACAGGATGGGTGATGGTTTGCTAACGGCCCAAAAGGCAGAGTCGTATAATGACTCGTCTCTCATTGTCGACGCTATACTCCTCACATAGGCAGAGCATGGCGGCGGGCCAAGTCTACCCGGGGGTCCGGGCCATTTGTAAGTGTCGGATGTTATTGAATAGTAATCTACCTCTCTTTTACTGGATATTGCCGCATAATTGGGGTGTCGATATCCTGCACCGCAGTGGCATCATCGGTGCCAAGCCGGAGTGGGTAGTGCGTTTAGGAAGGCGGCTACAGTTATTGCTAATGCTTGCGACTTTGTGTTGCATTGTTCTACCCCAAAGGCCTTCTAGAACAGCAAAATGGTGCTCGTTATCAGAATAGTGTATATAATATATTTCCTTGCCTTCTCCTACCCAGTGAACCCTATCTTGTGTGTCTTAATCCACAGGCACCATGAAACTCACGACAGCTTTTTGGTTTACCGGGGCTCTCAAGTCCATTGTCCTTGCCAGCCAGGACGGTAGCGTCAGCTTCAAAGGCTTTCGGGTCTATAGGATAGACACGGGCGATCACACTCTGGATCTACAATCAACTCTTGAGGATTTATCTATCGTAGAGCTTAACCACAACCACCGTCATGGCAGTTCAGCAACTATTGATATTGCAGTTCCTCCAGAACATGTTGCGGTCTTCGATACGCTTAACTTTAATACCACAACACTCAGTAAGGATTTGGGGGCAGACATTGAGACGGAAGGCATCTTAGGGAGCTATCCAGGTTTGTGTTCAAACCCGACTTTTTGTTATTAAACTTTCACTAACTGTCGGCCCAGAACTCGACGACGATGGTCTTCCAGGTTTATCTTGGTTTAACTCATACCATGCCTATGATGACCATATTCGGTACTGGGCAGATCTTCAAGCCGCGTTCGTCAATAACTCAGAGCTTATTGAGGTGGGATCCTCGTTTGAGGGGAGACCTATCCAGGGAATTCATTTAGTATGTGATATTTGGAATTCCTCTTATTTATCGTGGTACCTTATCTCGGGTTCCATACGCCTCTATTTAGCTTACCAAGGACCAAACGAGTTCTGAGATAAGACTTGAATCGTTATGGGAAATATGATTACTGACTCCAGGCTATAGTGGGGAAGCAGTGGCAAGGATTCAAAGCCGGCAGTCTTCTTCAACGGCAACGTACATGCTCGTGAATGGATCACTTCTATTGTGCGTTTTTACATGAACTGCACATATACGTCCTGCAGGTCCATCTAACTGATACCATAAATGCTCACAGGTAGTCGAGTACCTCCTGTACCAGCTAGTAATAGGATACAAAAACGACACGGCGATACAGGCAGTGCTAGACAATTACGATTTTTACGTCCTACCCGTTGTGAACCCTGATGGTAAGGCATTTTCAGCGGCCTAAGGAGAGGATATTTCTAGATTTCTAATCAATATTGCGAAGGCTTCGTATATTCTCAGACAACCAACAGGCTGTGGAGGAAGAATCGGCAGACGAGAGACAACACAACTGCGATCGGCACTGATATTAACAGGAACTGGTCCGTAGGGTTCGGGGGCGATGGGTCTTCGTCTAACCCGAGTTCCGAGACGTTCAGCGGTTACCGCCCAGGCGATGCACCGGAAACCGCAGCGCTGATGGACTTTGCTCAGGCACTAGCTGCTGGCAAAGGCATCAAATTATACATCGACTGGCACAGCTATGCGCAGGTAATCCTGCTTTCATATGGTTATACATGCGATAGCTTCCCACCAAATATTGAGCGTCAGATAAGTCTCGCGGGCGAAACTGCTGCTAGGATTGCAAAGCCATGTACGTGTATACTTCTGATATTCTGTTTGATAATTGTTCCATAGCCTTGAGTGCAACCCAAGCCCATATAAAATACCCTTGGAACTTATTCGCCATTGGCTCCTTTTATATAAAAGTAGCTACTTACTAACTTGGATATAGACAATACAACATTTGACTACGGCCCTGGTTGTCTAGTATTATATCAGTCGAGTGGAAATGGTAGGGACTATATGACTGACGCAGCCGGGGCAGAGTTTGGATGGGGAATTGAGCTACGATCTACTTCTTACGGCTTCGTACTTCCTGCTAACCAGATCTTACCCAGCAGCGTGGAGATTTGGGAAGGTATGAAATATTTATGGGCGAACTTGTAAAAGGACTACATACGATATTCAAGCTGCTACTTCTATGTACAAGATGTATGCGGGTATTCCTAGTTGTTGATGATGTCTAGTAAATTCCCGAGGGCCCCTCCTACCTACTCTTCTACGTGCGGTCGCGATTATGCTAGGTAGATGCCTCACATTGTGATATCAGAGCTATGCCACCTAGAGAATGATATTACTTTTACTATTACTACTACTAACTACGATGATGTATGGTGGATTACTAGACATTATTTATCAAAAGAGTATTTATACTTCCTACTATTCGCGCGCGGAGCCTCGGTATTTGCCATGGGCTTTCCACTAAACACATGTTTCTTAGAACGTATGCGATGCCTAGAGTCATTCACCGCATTGACAAGTGGATTGTTTTCATAGCCTCTGAGCCCTTCCAAAGACCTGCCTTCTTTCCTAACCTCTTCTAACGAGAAAGGCTGCGATCTATCATCATGTCCCCCATGTCCACCCGACACAGTACTTGCCATTGTCCCGAGTGCAGTCCAGCTCAAACGTTCCCTGCGCGTTCTCAACCGCTCGTTCGTAACGCTTTGTGCTAGAGCTGCTAGCTCTCGCATTTCACTCAATTCGCGATCTATCTTGCATGTTTGGCCGAGAACACCAAGTCGAGGATTCCCTTCGGGTATAAGAGCATCAAAGTAGTCATCTAAGGTGTAGTGGCGACTGCAGGATACTAAGGAGACTTTGCTGGAACTGGGGTAGTGGTATGAATGGTGTATAAACTACCCACGAAGCGACCTTCTAACCTCCGGCGGATCCCAAGAAGCACGCCAATTTGTGCGAATGGGTCGTCTGCGAAAGCAAAGTGGGTGACTGAAGGGTAAAGGGAACCCGCGTCAACCTCGGGTCGTTGGTACGAGGCATACCCAAGAGGCAAGGTCATCTCTGTCGATGCAGCGCCGAATGTGAACACTTGGAGCTTTCCCAGTCGATCCCCAGCAGGAAAGTCGGCGCAAAGGCGGGCGAGTAGCCACGAGACATCCAGTGACCCCGTGTTGTGCGCCAGGACGCGGACACCCTTTATTTCTGGTTTCAAGAGGCTTGCGCGAACGGAATTATAGAGGTTCACAGACCTCGATGTAGGGATATGGAGGCTTCTTTGGAGATAAAAAAGTATAGTGTCAAACAAGAAGCCAAGTCCATAAGCCGGGAAGACGTGCATATCATGACCAAATATTCTCGTCAGTTTTGATGCGAGTTCCTGGCACTTGTGATCATCGTGCATAAAGCCACCGACAACAAACCAATCGAAATGCTGTTCTTTGCCGCTTGGGATGTCTTCTTGGAACCTCTCAGTGATGACTCTCGAAGGTCGAGACCCACCGTTAATAGACCGGATGAGAATCCAAATGAGAGTGGCCTGTAAGCCTAACCAAGGTAAAAGGGCCAAGCCTGGGATTACCAGCCATAGTACAGAGATAGAGAGAAACAATTGTAGCTGGAGAAGTGAAAGCAGGGAGTAACAGGTTACCCCCCGTAGCTCAGCCCAACTCGATTCTCGTCGTCGGCTGATTATCGACGCGCCAATAGTGGCGAAGATGCGTGGGATGGCAGCAGCAACATAAGGAGCATCTGCTTTGAGCAAAGACGCGAAAGTCTGCTGGTGGCTCAATGGCGTTGTTCCAAGTGCACTGTCCTTCAAGGCCAACGCGAGACTCAAGGACATGTGTCCTGTACGTCCACGTCGCGGCAGTTCCTGCTTGGAGGCATGATGTGAAGTGATGCGAGACGCAGCCATTGGCTCATGTTGTAAGAAATCGGCGTGAGGTCTTGATCCTCATGGCCCAGCATAGAAGAAGCCGAGTGCGTGAAGAAAAGGGAGCCATGCTTGGTGTTGTTTCTCGATGGAATTTGTCGACATTCCAGATCGGACCAAGCACGCATTCCAACGACATACTTGATTTCGTTGAAATATTCCTTCAAGCAAAATAAACAAATGACTAGCCATAACTACACGTAGATATTTTATCATATACGTATTGGGAGTTTTTGCTCTCAACCAATGCAATGTCCACTGGGGTTTGCGAGGAAAAGTTTCTATAGTCAACTTACATAGAAAGATGATCTTCCCGTTGGCAGTATATGCATATCGTATCTGAAGCCATTAGTATCCAACGGAGTATATGGATAACCTAATAATAGGTAGTGCAACATAGGCGGATATACCCAGATCATATATTCTAGAAGTAGACGGATGATGTAGAGAATGAATCGAGATCTTTGTTCCTGTTTTTGTTTCTGGGTAGCCAAGGATCAAATACCATCCCTACTCTGATTATATTCTTCCGGGGGAGATGCAACCCAAGTGAATTCCAAGATAGAAATAGAAATGAGGTAGGCTAGTAACTGTATATGTCGGTATAAAAAGCGTATAGACGGAGGCGTGTTCCGCTTCCGCCGAACGGGGTTTGTCTCAGTCGGCCATGTCTCCGAGTTGTAAGTTATGGACGTTTGTAGAAGAGCGGATAACATCGGGGATTGTGGGTATTTTTTTTTTTTTTTTTTACACATTCTGACAGCTTCTGGAACCGTGGTAGCGGAATAAGAGAAGTCGATGGAAGGGAATGATAAATTGGATTATTCTATTCCAGGAAATACAGAGTTATTGCGGGGGATGCTTGGGGTTACTTGGTGATGCTTTTTGTGATGCTTGGCGTTGGTGTTGATTTAGCCTACGGTTGAAGTGTTGAAATGATTCCAGAGACTGTAATTCTGGGGAATTTAGCGGTAGATCATGCTACCCTGCAGCGGGCTAAGGAGCCTATTGGGTCGATTGTAAGCTAAAATTAGTATATGACCAGGTACCATAGTATGTCCTAGGTATCTTGTACTCCTAATTACTTGGGCCCTTTTGGAAAACTTCCAACTTGAGATATCCGAGATCCAGAACGATAAGGATACGTATAGTTGCTCGCACGGGCTAGAATTCTTGGGTGTCATCCATCTTATATAAAATTTCTACATGTGGTGTGAGACGTGTGGTGATCCCCCTGATCAAATCGTGATACAATCGTACCTTTCACTTTATGATGTATGTACTTTTCTACTCTGACGTCGACATACGAAATGCGAGGGTGGAAGGACCACCTGTTCTATATACATGCCGTAAATACTTTTGTAGATACTGGGACGTGATTGCCTACACACATGTAGATTAGTACATACCTTTAATCTAATTTGCTTTTTTTTTTTTTTTTTTTTTTTTTTTTGTTTTGTCAGAGATGAGCCCGTGAGTAAGGTTATACGTAGAGTGAATATAGGAAGTAGCAGCGTGGCTGCTGTGTGGTAGCAGATAGTAATGGTGATTTATTAATGTTTAACCTTTTAATTAGTAGCGAGGGCGCGGAGCGCCTTTTATATATGATATATATTATAAATCTATCCTTAATTTTGATTAGCTATTTTTAGACTTTTGATAAAGTTTTTTCTTTCCGAGTGCTCTTGTTTTTAGGAATAATATGTTATTTTTGTTGTTGCGGGGTAGTTATAGTGGTGTTAAAGGTGTTTGGCGGGTTCGAGTGAAATATTTACGTTTTTTATGAAAATTTTGTAAAAATGGCGTAAATTGTTTTGTAATTCCTTTATTTTTGGTGTTAATTTTTTACGTATATATTATTACTTTTTTTTTATTATTTTTTTTACGTTATTTTTTAATAATAATTATATTATTTCCTTTATTATTATTTTCTGTTTATTATTTTTAATATTAACGTAGTTACTATTTTATTATTTATATTATTATTATGGTTTTTTGTTTTATCTTTTATTATTATTATTTGGCTTTTTTTATAGTTTAGAAAAGTTAAAAAAAACAGTTGTTACGTTATTATAAAAAAGATAATTGTATATTTAACATATTTTTTCGTTTTTTAAACAATAGCTATTAATTTATTAAATAATTATATTAATTAAATGTACTTATTACTATTACTAGGGTAAGATTTATAATAACGTAATTTTTTTTTTTATTTTTATTTTATTTTACTTGTTTATGTGTCTTGCTAATCCATTAATATCTTAAAATTTTATGGAATAAACTTTTGGCGTTTTTTAAATGCGTATAATAATATTATTATTATAAGTTTACCTTTACGTATTATTTATCGGTTTACGATTAACTTATTGTTTGATAATCGGAAATTTGTGACGTTTAAATCTAAGTAAAAAAGGTTTTTTAAGGTAAGAAAAGTAAAAAATAACTTTTTACCACCCGTTTTATTAAAGTTACTAACGAAAAAACAATAGAAAGTTAAGAGCGTTACTTATTATTTTAAGATTATATAACTTAGGTTACGGAACAAATTACCTAAGTGGTTAAGCAAGCTAGTTATGTTTTTAAAGTTTTATTAACCGTTTAACAAGTAATAATTAACTTTTTAAATCGATTTTTTATTATGTATAAGAAAATTATTAATAAATATCTTATTATCATTTCGTTTAATTTATTTATTAATTTATTATTTTATAATATCGAAATATATTTTAAATAAAAAACAATAACGAGATTAAGGACAATAATGGTGGTTTTAACAAAAATGTTAATGTGGAAGTTAATAATAAAGCCAATAAGTTAAGTAATAATTAAGGTATTTTCCATTAATTTTCTTTTAACATTCTTATATCTTATACTATTTTATACGCCATTTATAATCCATAATTAATAAACAGTTATTCTACTAAAAATAAACTTATATTATTATTTACTTTTTTTATTCCGGAAATAAATTATATTATCTTATAATAAATTTTTTATTTTATAAATATATTTATTTTATATAAATATAATATTTAATACGTAACTACCTCGTTATTTTTTCCGTTCTAACCTTGTTTCTTTTTTTTTTATATCACTTTTATTATACCTAATTAATTACGTCCAATAACTTATTAACGTTATTATTACGTATATGTTCATTAAAAGCCCGATATTAAAAAAATGTGTTACATATCCGCCACAAATATATTTATCCCTTTATTTACCTTCGTTTTTTACTAACCTATTACCACTTAAATATTTTAACTAAATATTAATGTTATAATAAAGTAAAAAAATCTTATAATTTATTTATAACAAAATTAAAAAAGTTATTAAAAAAATATAATTAATTATTAAATAATATCTTAATTTTTATTTAATAAATTTGTAATTTTAGTTTTTTTATTTTTATTTATTTTTTGTTAATTTTTTTAAAATATTATTATTTAAGTTTAAGATAACTTGAAAAAGGTTTTGAATATTGCGAAATAAGCGCGAAACAAAAGTGGTATTCGTGCGGAGCAAAATCGTTACGTTACAGAATTAGATCGTAAGAAGTGTTTAATTAAAGTTGTTAAAAGAGTAAAATCATAACTTACCCACAACATATTTATCTTAAGTAAAGTGCGTAATATTTTTAATTATTTTATTTATTTTTATATTATAATAAATAATATTTTTCTTATATGTAATTTTGTAATTAATTTTTTATAAAGTTATAATTTTAAAAAATAAAATTTTAATTTTAAAATTAAAGAAGATTTTCTTGTTTTTTTTCCGGGTAATAATTAATTTATAATAAATTTATTAACTGATATTAAAAATTAATATTAACATTAAATTCTTATAATCTTTTTTTTATTTTATAATTTTTATTCGTATACAATTTTTAGTTTTTTTAAGATATTTTTAACTTTTTCTTAAAAATTATTAATGTTATTATAATTTAACCACTTAATTAAATATTGTTTATTTTTTTTTAATTTTTTATGTTTTAAAATTATTTTTATAATAAATTTATTATCATTTACTAATATAATTAATTATTCCGTTAGTTTTTTACTAAGTTTTTTAATATATAATTTTAAATAATTTATATTAAATATGTTGTATATTTTATAACGTATAGGTAATTTTAATTTATAAGTTATATTATGTTTTCTTATTATTTTAATTATTTTAAATGGGTTTAAATATTTATTTGTTAATTTTTTATTAAATCGTTTTTAATTTATATGCTTTATAAATATTAGGATTTTATTCTTTTTTTTAAATATTTATTTAAACCGTTTTTTATTATATTATTTTGTATATATTTTGTTTGATATTTTAAGTAGTTTAACCGTAATAAATTTTATTTTGTATATTTTTTTAATTATTTTTACGTTTTTTTGCGCGTTTTTTTTAAGTTGTAACGTTATTAAATTGATAAAACCTTTAAGTTAAAAGTTTATATAAATATATGTTGGAATTTATTTATACGTTAAATATATTAAGGTATTATATATTTATTTAATCAATATTAATTTTTTAGCTTAATTATTTTATTTATAATTGTAAAAAATTTATAAGTAGTATTTTAGATTTTGGTTTTGACGTTTAATTTATCCATTTATTTATAAGTAAAATAACATATTTAATTATTGGGTTATTGCAAATTTATGGTAAAGTATTAATTAAAATTTATTTATAAATAATAATCCCTTATTAAAAACAATTTCTTTTAACAAACTTATATATTTAAAAATATATTTAAAAAATATATTTATTAAGTTTAAAATTATAAATTTTTTTGTTACAAGTATGTATAATGCGTATTTGGAAAACTTATTAATAATTATTAATATATTATTGCAATTTTTCCTTATTCGTATTGAAGACGCTAGTAATTTGGTAATGAAATTAAACGAAATTTTTTTATTTGGGTTGTTGGGTATAAGTAAAGAGTTTAATTTATTGTAAAGTAAATATCTTTATGTTTTAATCTTTTAATATATAATATAAATATTTATATAACATTTTATATCTTTCTTTAAACTATTTTAATAGTAATAATTTGCAATTCACTAAATTGTTTTTACAATTTTTTAGTAATTTAATAACGCCGTATTATAATAATTATATAACATTTTTTTTTTTAACGTTAGGAAAATATATATTTTACCTTTAAATTTTAATAATCCATTTTTTCTTATCCAAAATAACATAATTATATTGCAATTTTTTCGTTATTATTAAATTTTTAATTGGATATATTTATTAAACATTTATTCCTTATATATTTTTTTTAAAAATGATGCGTTTAAATCTTTAATATTTTTTAAGGTTGTTAGCACGTATTTATATTTATAAGATGTTGGTCAATTTCCTTTATTTCCTGTTTCGGTTATGCCGTTATTACTTATTGTTGTTAAAATCCCTTAATTATTTTTAAACCTTTTTAAGAATTTTGGTAATATTTTTTTTCCAATATTATATATATTTAATAGTAAAGTATGTACTTTTATAATTATTTTTTATTTATATATATTTAAATTATTAATTATTGGTTAAGATATTTTTTGGCTATTTTAAAATTTTCTTTAAAACTTTGGTAATATATTTTATTTAATTTTGTTTTTCCTTTTTATGTTTATATAATTTGGTTATTATAATATATTATCGGTTAGATTTAAGGTTTTTAATTTATATATAATTTAAAAATTAAAACTTGCTAATTTTTTTATTTATTAAATTTACTTATTACTTAATTTCGATTTATTTATTAAGTATTGTAGGTTTAAATGGTTAATGATTATTTCTACCATTTTTAATAAGTAGATTAGGTAATATTTTTATTTTTTAAATGTGTCAATTATTATTAACATTTTCACGTTAAGCGTTATATAATTTACTTTAACTTTTCACAACTTCTTTAACGCGAAAATTATAAGATATTATTTATTATTATATTTTTAAAATAATATTATTCTAATTATTTATTATAAGGTGTCCATTTTTAATTTTATAAATAACTATATATTAAAATATTTAAATATAAAGGTTTTTATGAATTTTTTTTTTAAAGTTTTAAACATTTTTATTATTTCTTTATTTAATTCGAAGTTAGGTTATTTATTATCTTTTAATAAGTTTATTAATGGAATAATTAATTTCAAGTAGTTTTTAATAAATTTTTTATAAAAACTTGCAAAACCTAAGAACGTTTATATATTATAAACGTTAGTAAATTGTGGCTATTTTGTAATTGCGGATATTTTGTCTTAATCCATTTTTATTCTTTTAATTATAATTATAAAGTTAAAGAATGTTACCTTTATTATATAAAATTTACATTTTTAAGGGTTAACGTATAATTTTTATTTTTATAATTAGGTTAAGATGTTACAAATATTCCAGATATGTTATTTTTTATTTTTTAAATAAATTAAGATATTGTTAAGGTAAATTATATATATTATATTTATTAGATTTACAAATACGTAGTTAATATAATTTTAGAACGATATTAAAACGTTAAATAATTTAAATAATATTATAAGATATTCAAAATATTTATATTTTGTTTAAAACGTTATTTTTTATTTATTTCTTTTACGGATACGTAGTTGGTGGTACACATTTTTTAAATTTAATTTCGTAAAATATTTTATTTCGGATAACTTATTTAAAATTTTATTAATTAATAGTAAAACCGTTTTATCTTTATAGGTAATTTTATTAAATCTTTTATAATTTATATATAATTATAATTTACCATTTAATTTAAGGATAAATAGTATTAAGGTATTAATGGGGTTTTTAAATAGTTATATTTATTCTTTTTGTAAAATGTTGTTTATGTATTTCCTTAATTTTTTTAATTCCGTTTCTGTTAAAAAATATATTAATTTAAATAAAAGGTTTTTCTTTTTTTCGAAGTTGATAAGGTGGTTTTATTGTTGGTATTCCGGGAAAATAGAGACTTTGGAAACGTTAAAAATTTTTGTATATTTTTTATATTTAAGTGGGATCGTAATTTTGTTACTGTTTTTTCGTAAGTTAAAATATTACCTGCGAATATCGATTTTTTTTATTGTTTTTAGCGCTAACATAACTACCTCTTTTACTTTTTTGAAGGTTTTTTTGATCTCTTTTTTCCTTTGTATTAAGTAGGTTTTTGTTACGTCAATATGATAGTATTATTTTCGGTACCGTCTTTTTAAAATTGCGTTGGTATTTGTAAGTTAAGGCATTCTTAAAATAACGTTGTAGCCAAAGTTTTAGTTTATTATTTTTATTTTGTTAGGGATATTATGGATGATACCTTAATTATTTTTTGTTTTTATAAGTGTAGGGTACCGGGTTAATATTTTACTTATTTTAAAAAAGCTTTTTAGATTTTTTCTTAATAGGAACTTTATTGCTATTATTAGGGGTACATATTTTACTTAAATTAAATTAAAATTTACTCTTATATTTATTAAGGTTTATAAAGTAATTCATTTACGCCTTATTTACAATTTTATTGTTATTTTAAATTTAATATAAATTAAGGTAAACCTTTATTATAAATCTTACATTCCTTTACTTAATATTAATATTTAATTTATGTTTCTTATTATTTTTTTATTTTTCTTTTTTAGGTAATAATTTATTAAATATTCTAGGTTGTTATATTTTTAGCATATTATTTTAAGGTAATTATACTTGAAATATTTTTATTTTTTATATAAAACGTATTCCTTAGATTGCCGTAAGCAAATGGCGAGCCAATTATATATTTAATCCTTATTAAAAAAATTATTTTACTTTAATTTCAAATAATTATTCGGATGGCATATTCGCAACCCATTTATTAACTATCCCTTTTTCGGTTTTTTTTTTTTTTTTATTTTTTTTACTTTTTATTTTTTTCTTTTATCTTTATATAATAAGTTTAAACAATTTAATTCAGTTTTTTAATTTATTTTTAATTTCCGGGATAGAGTTTTTAACACATTTTATTTTTAGTTTTAAAATAAAATAAATTAGCAAATTAAATATTTTCGTCTTTTCGAAATAATATTTTAAGTCTTTTATTTTTAATATTTTATATTTGTTTAAAAAAAAAGTAAACGGTTTATTAATTTTTTGGCGGAGTTTTTATATTATTATAAATACGTTAAAAACCTACGCATTTTTATTTTTAACTATATTTCGGAATTACTTTTTTATTTTTTTTTAAGTATATTTTTTTAATTCTTTTTGTTCGGTATCGAGGTAGCGGTGTTATTGCCGCGCGGCTTTTCTTGTTAAGTAAGCTGTTATAAACATTATCTTTTTTAAGTCTGTTTGGTAATGGTTTAAAGGGAATTATACCTTTAGTTTAGCGATGAAGGCGATTAGTTTTGCTCTTGTTTTGTCTTTTTTTTTTTTATATTATATATTCGGGAGGGAGAGTTTGTACGATGTTGGGTTTTTATTACAATTATTTTTTTTCGGTTTTTTTTTTTTATGATTTACAATAAGGTTACGGCCTTTTTTTAAAGCCGTTAATTGTTCGATTTTCCTTTTTTTTTTATATTGTTTTTCTAATTCTTGTAATTGTTTGTTAAGTTTTTGATTTGTGAAAGCTTTGAGGTTAGCGCTATCTTATTATAAGGTTATTGATAAAGCCGTTGACATTAACTCTATTGATATAAGATTTACGTTACTTACTGGTTGGTTATTAGGTATTTATAACGTATTTGCTATTATATTATTAGGTAACATTATGTTTGCCGCGGTTATTCAACTTTTTGCTAATCAAATTATTTTTTTTTATTAATTTAAATATTACGTTGTTTTTAGTAAACGGTTTACGCTGATGGGTAAAAGCGTTAAACTATTAAAAATAAACTTGTAAATAAGGTTATATATAAAGTAAATATAGGAAATAACAACGTGACTACTGTGTGGTAGTAGATAGTAATGGTAATTTATTAACACTTAACCTCTTAATTAATAGCAAGGGCGCGGAGCGCCTTTTATATATGATATGTACTGTAGATTTATCCCTAATTCTGATTAGTTATCCTTAGATCCTTGACAAGTTTTGAGTTTTGAGTTTTGCCTTGGCTCTCTTGTACCTTCTGTCACCATCATATACCTTAGCCCCTTCCAATTGGAAAGAACATAAATTCACCAGTTTCCTCTCCCCTAATTCGAATAAGTTTCCATTATCACGACACATCTTAAGTCATCAGCAGAAACAAGAACATACCTAACCATAGTTCTACCTCCTACTTTCACATCACATCACAACTCCCTAATCCTATAACATCAACCTCATTCAACCAAAATCACAATGAAGTGGCCTGTCAGTCTTCTCCCTCTCGGCCTCCTTGCCGCCTTCGCTTCCGCTGCTCCTATTGTCGAACGACAACTAGACCTCTATGAACTCCAAATCTCTTGGTAATTGCAAACCGACCCTTACTCCTAATTCATTTCTTTCCCTGTGGCTAACAATATCTATAGCCCGGCCAACAAGAAAGTCGACGGCCGCTTCCTTTCTTTAAAGAATAACACTCTGGGTGTTTTCGACGGGGAGGATATCTCCCCTATCCAGGTTTACACCGTAGAAAGTGAAAAGGAGGGCTGTAGCGAGCTACACACATATCCAGTGGGCATCGTCGACCACTCCATTGGGCTTATAGGCCCGCCTAACCTGTTGACCCTCGTCGACATGGTGAACCCACACACCGTTAAGCCTGGCGATGGAAACATTGCCCAGTGGGACACTTTCCAACTTGCGGAAGGCAAGCTTACCAACAACGCCGAAGGCCAGTGGCTGGCGTTCCCGAATGGGCGTGACACCTGGAAGGTCAAATGGACTGATGGTAAGTAGTCTAACGTACCTAACTTTATGATTTAGCTAGTCGTTAACTGATGTAGGCTCGGCTGTTATCACCACCGACTTCATGATTGTTGACGTCCTACTCAAGAGTGCCGGCGAGGGTCGCTACAACGGAGACTAAGATGGTGGTGCATGGTGCATGAGCGAGCCATGGAACATACGCAGCTTCGTCACTGGACTTTTCTAATATTGCATGACCTAATTATCTGAGTCTAGGGGTAATAAAAGTTCAATTTTGCCGTTTTAGTAGAGTTGCTTGTTGATCATGTCATTGACCTTGTTTGAGAGTTAATTCGGATTTACATGATATCTGAGTCTTGTAAAACAGGCCCCATACAGGAGAACAATCCGATTAGGTTTGAACTGTTTGCTCTCCTCATTTGCGGGCTCGGACTGGATCCCCACTTCTGCAATCCTTCGGCCTGCACATCTAACTGCGCCTCCTTACCCCTGAAGCCTCGACCAGGAAATTATTAGATTTATTCTTGCCAACGTTGCTCAACGCCAACATGAAGCTCGATACACACATCTCACGGCTCTTTTACCAAGCGGGGTTTTTGTTAGATTTTCAAAGGTTCAGTCGGATCAAGCCCCATCTACACCTATAGTCTCGACGTAGCTGCTAGCAACAGTACCTCATAATGGTCCGTAAAGGTAGCCTCAAGGTTAGAACAGGCTGCATAACATGCAAGTATGTTAATATTAAACGTGATGATATCTTTTGAAAAAAAAAAAAAAAAAGAAGAGAAGAGAAAAATGCAAAAAAGGGAAGCTAACGAGAAAAGGATCCGCAAAGTTAAGTGCGACGAAGGCAAGCCGCATTGCCAACGCTGTGTGACTACGGGTCGCAAGTGTGACGGCTATCTACAGAATACAACCTCCTCAGATCTGACGTGGCACCGCCCGCGTAATTTGTTTCCGGGCGTCGATAGTGCCGATGAGAGACGAGCACGTATGTAATACGAACCATCTCTTTTCCCTCTTATTGGTCTTTGTGGTTAGGGGTTGGAACTCTTTGATCGAGCCAACTACGAGGCGCTACTGGCCAGAGCGTCGGTTGATTTCCAGGAGTGGCTTGTGAAAATATACTAACCCTTGTGTTAAAGTACAATTCTTCTGCCAGGCTGTTGGGCCCTCTCTGTCAGGACCAATGGACCCGTACTTCTGGACCCATCTGGTAATGCAGTTCAGCAGTTTCGAGCCTGCGGTCAGGCATTCCGTAGTGGCCATTAGTTCGCTTTACGAGCATATACAAACCCGTGCAAAATCTGCTCCGCAGCTAGTCGATGACAGGTTTGCGCTTAGCCATTATAATTCGGCTATCCGAGACTTGAAATCCATGAATAACGAGCCTTTGGTTTTGCTAGTGTGTATCTTGTTCGTCTGTATCGAGTTTCTACAAGACAACCGAGGAGGAGCCATACAGCATTGCAAGCATGGAGTCTATATCCTGAAGAACGCCGAGGCTGCTTATCCCTGGACGAAAGAACACTTGTCTCCAATCTTTCGTCGACTAACCATCTTTCCGTTTTTCTTCGCGCTGGATGAAACAGACTTTCCTGATTTTATCAACCTAGAAAAGCATGTTCCCGACTCATTCGATTCATATGAAGAGGCGATCTATTGCGTTGATGGCATTTTGCTTAGGACTATTCGCCTTGTCCGGCGTGGCGATCGCTACCGGCTTGGAGACTTACGTCGTTGTCCCGTAACCCCAAATCTTCTGACAGAGCAGAACAAGACTAGAGCTCTACTAGATACCTGGAACGACCGTTTCTTAGATCTGCAGAGCCGCCCTTCGACACCCGCAATGCCGGATGAGATGCTCTGCAACATCACTCTGAGGTATGAAGTTGCTCGAATATGGGTGGAGACGGCGTTCGAATATGACGAAACGGTATATGACAATTACATTGATAGATTCCGCTACATGGTTGCCATAGCGGCCAAACTACGATCGTCAAAGGTGCTTGACCCCCATAATCCACATGCCACCCGGAAATTTATTTTTGAGATGGGATTCATACCGCTGCTTTATTATGTCGTAATGAAATGCCGGTGTTTAGAGACTAGGATTGAAGCGCTCTCGTTAATGAAGACATTGGGAGCCGCCAAGGAGAACCTTTGGGAAGTGTCTACGATGCATGCAGTCGGCCGTCGTATTATTGAAATCGAACACAACTTCTTATTCGATGCAAATGACAAACCCTTCACAACACCGGTTTGGCCGGGTCTACCTCCCGATGAGATGAGAGTACGGGATTCCACCACGCAGCCTGCACTTGGTTTAGAGGTTGACGCACAGGATCAAGAGGTTCGAGGGAGGATAGCTGGGTTCTATAGGAGGACGGTTGAGGGCGACATTTACATTCAAACGGATTTTGTTACTGAAACGATATGATACTTAGAATGATGTTTCTTAGGAAGGATTAATTAGCTGGTACGAATATAAGTTTAGTATTACTGCGACCACTTATCATAGGCTTGCTCTTGAATTAACTTGAGTAGGTGATAAGCTGTTTATGATTAATGTGACTTCTAAGATTCACCAATAATTGCTAGGCTGTGAGCTAAACCTGGTGAAATCACGAATTTCCATCTCCATGAGGCGCAGTTGTGTATTAATGGAACGCTCCTGGGACGCTGATTGGCTAGCTCGGACTGTGTAGCAGCTTTGGGACTCAGCCATAGATCCTTGGCCAAGCCTGTATAATCAATCTCTTGTGATAAATACGAAGGTAGCTGTATTTAGTTTCGTCGGGTAATAAGAGTATATAAGAGTCAAAGGGAAGCCTTAGTCTATATTCTGAGAATAGGTAAAGCACATAGACACTTTACTTTGGCATTGTCATTGCTCTTCAATAACACCTCCCTCCTATTACGCCAGATCAAATGGCTACATCAACTCTTATAACGGCTGAAGGGCCCACCAAGACCATGCATGCAGCAATAAGACAAGCAACCTCTATCGTGACGAATACACCAACGAGTACCGGGATATATTTCCTAACTACGCAGCATGCCACCGTGGGAGGGATTACCAACGCCCATACTACCGTAGCCGCGAAGACGATCGATATTATAATACCGACATGTATTCAGACGATAGAGCCAGATGCGAATGGATACCTGCCACCGGGGACGTGCAATGCACTCTGGGATTATTACCCGAGTTTCTCGGCCGCAATGGCCTTCACTATTATTTTTGGGTTACTCACCCTCGCCCACTTATACCAAGCGATAGCTTATAGGAAGGTAATGGAGAAGTTTAAGGCCCCCTGAAGCTGGATGATAGATATTAACATGGTCTGATAGAAATTCTGTTGGGTTATTGTCATGGCCAGCATCTGGGAAACGATGGCGTATCTATTTCGTACTATTAGCTCTCGCTACCAGCATAGTTCTGGTATATACCTTGTGTTCCAGATCTTCGTTCTGCTTTCGCCGTTATGTAAGTACCCGCGCATTTCTTTAGTTTTACCGAGTAAGCTCTGCTTCTAACCTGCTGTAATAGGGGTCAACGCATTCGACTATATGGTTCTCGGCCGAATGATATACTACTTTGTTCCTTCAAGGCAGATATTTGGTGTCCCAGCACAAGCTATAGCTGCAAGTTTTGTTACATTCGGTAAGGATATCCCACTTCAAAGTCGTATATACCCGATCGGATTTTATTTCATGCTAACATAAATACAACGTACCTAAGACTTTGTTGCGTTTGTGATTCAACTCGTCGGTGGCTCAATAGCTGGCCCGACTACGCCGGCAGAGGAACAGTTGAAAGCCATCCATGTTTATATGGGTGGCATCGGTTTGCAACAGTTCTTTATAGTCATATTCGTTGTATTTGCAGTTGGTTTCCAGCTAGAAATGCGTAACACGAATCCTCACAAAGCGACAGCAACCAGTAAACCAAGCTGGCGTCCTTTGTTGTTCACGCTGTATGCTACGTTGACTTGCATCATGGTGAGTATCTTGTATGAGTGGTACGTAATGTTGTTGCTGACGAATTCGTGAAGATTCGTATCATATTCAGACTGGTTGAATTCTCGTCCGGCTCCACTGGAGTATCGAACCCCCTGTTGACCAACGAAACCTATTTCTATGTACTCGAAGCTGCTCCTATGATGTTAGCTATTCTCGGGTTTAACATTATACATCCGGGGAAGGTGCTCGTAGGGCCGGATTCTGAGATGCCCGGCGTATTTGCGACTTGCATGGGATTATTCAGGAAGAGAGGAGAAAGACCATCTTTTGAAAAGATTGATAATTCTGACAAGGAAGAGACGGCAGAGCTGGGACCATGATAGGTCAGTTACTGATACCTAATAGGTGAATTAAGCTTGTGTAGTGAAACGGCACTATCCGATTCGTGGAGCAGCCAGTCGGAAAACCCCAACTTCCCCGTAGCTTATACACGGTACATAGCTTAGACATGGTAGCTTAGACATGGTAGCTTAGACATGCATATAGGTACTTAGTAGATTACATGTATGAAGGATCGATCCTCCTTCTCGCATATGTATCTGTAATATATAGGATGGTCGTTGTTTCCCCGACGGGATCTTCTCGATGCCACCTTGGGGTACTTCACTTGAACCTACTTCGCTTGAACCCCTCAATTGTATCTTACTCCGTAAACTTCTCCCTTATTTCACTCGTCACAACGGGTTATAAATCTAAAGTAAAGTCATCGTATCTCAGAATTCCCCAGCAATTAAGCACTTACAAGCATCTCTTTTGATATCCACACAAAATGACCAAAGACTCTAATGGCTCCAATGAACCGGCAAAGCCGTCCCCGCAGCTTTCCCCTGATCTCCCGAGAACTACCACGTACCTAACGGGTCACAACGACGAGGGAAAGGCAATCATACAGTCGGTGCGACCCGCATCGTGGAAGGCTTTTGAAGGGGGTATCAGTACGTATTTAGTCAAATGACATTCTTCTTTTTAACCCGCACCTATCGCCTTACGCCCAACCTCATAAATGAAGAATAAAGGTTACCCCGGGCATCGAACTCCTTGTTGAACTCATCGTATATCATATATTCTGACCTATAACGTTATAGTGGGCTTCAACCAGATTTATACCAACAAATTCTTGCCTGATCTGAACAAGGATGCCGATATAAATTTTCATGAGGAGATAATCGCGGGAGGAAACCTCGGATTAGCTACTAAAGGCGGAACCGTCTGCCGCATGGTCGACTTCGGACCGCAGTATGAGTGTATGATGCACCGAACCAAGTCGCTGGACTTTGGTATATTGATTGAGGGTGAACTGGAACTGAAATTGGATGACGGTAGCATCACGCATATGAAGCGTGGTGATATAGCGGTTCAGCGAGCAACCATGCACGCCTGGCGCAATCCGAGCACCACTAATTGGGCTCGTATAGTGTTTGTGCTTCAAGATACGCAGCCATTATTTATTGGGGGAAAGAAGTTTGGAGAGGATTATGGTAGAGGCACTACCGATCTTCCTCCGAGCGGGAATGACGATGATTAGACGGAATGGAATTCCTGGTGGAAATTGGGATCGGGAATATATGATGAGGTGTGATAAGTCGACCTTATGTGGCTATGAATAAATCGAATAAATCATGATAGAATTTGTAATAAAGCGAGCTACCTAAAAGAGCAACTTCAATGATTGAATCTCGACGTACGCCATTGGTCAACTACATTATAAGGAAATCTTATAGCGGAACGGTCAAACTTTCAATCGCTACCCCGCTAAATCCTTGTATCGATTGGAGGTTAGGTACTTTCTGATCTGCTGCATAGTGTAGTTTTAGGTAGTGATTTCGATTGGATACTTGAGTGGGAAGCTACGGGCTCCCGCAAAGCTCTAGGTCCGTTATCCATCAGTCGATTTTATTGATTTTATTGATTTTATTGCGAACTTCAAAAAATTTATCGGCGACTTACGGATAATTATGACGGCTTGAAGATTATATGCCATTCCACCTCCACCACTCCTGTATTATTGTTCAACAAACCTGATTCCGATTAAGTGAAGCTACATATACAAGCACGTAAAATTATGGCATCAGACTACAGCCCGCGGAGTGTCGCCGACGCTACGCGATTTACGTCGAATACCCCCCATGCGAATGCGAAAGCCCCATCCCGAACTCCTCCACCAAACAACTCTTCCGCATCTGCTACCTCCTCACAGCCGGCTCAAAGGCGCATGCCACCGCCCGGCATGCCCCGGCCGTCGGCGCCGGAGACCATGGAAGAGCGCGTGCGTCGGTTGCGGGCCGCACATCTTGCAGCAAAGAAACATGAGATGTCGCGGTTTGACCGCGTTGTCGACGTATCTAGGAGGTACTTTGATGCGGCTCACAAATTCACCGTTCTGGGTTTGATCGGATTCAGCGGTAATGCTCCCCTCGTATTCATACTTCGATCTTAGTCTCCCAACTCAAGATTCCTGTAAAGAAAACTCCATAGTTTATATATACCTTTTATACCTTATTTCTAACTTGGTATGTGTGAATAGGTCTCGCACTCTTCGTAACCGTCTACGCAACAGCCGATATGATGGTATACAACCGCAAGCGCCGGAACGAGTTCTTTTCTCTTCAGAAGCAGCTTAAAACCGACAGTCTGGAGGCTGCACGTCTGGCGTATATGACGGGCACAGCATCCGCGGAACAGGTTGCGCTTGTAGAGGAGGCCGAGGAAAAGGCCAGGCAGTCAGGCGTGAGCCTGCCGCCCCTGCTATCTGCACCTAAACCTATCCTCTCAGAAGGAAGCACGGTTGAGAGTACGGAGAGAAGTGCTTGGCCAGGAGAGTCCATGGTTGAGAGCAGCATGTCCGCTGCGAGCGAAGTAGAACAACCCAAGAAGAGAGGCTTCACAGCGTGGTTGTTTGGTGGATTGAAGAGGGAAGAAGCTAGCGAGGAGCCCTTGCAATTCGACAAGGAAGCTGCCGCGGCCTCGGGTCTTTCTTTACGGTCGAGTGTCGCCAATGCGGTCGACGAGTCGCAACAGGTGCTAAAAGACAAGGCGAAAGCAGCATTCGATCAGGAGCGGGAGAACCAAAGGAATGGAGGTCCCCTAGACCAGCTCGGTTCAAGCGAGAAGTCAACTAGTAATGAGAGTAAGAAGAGCCGGTGGTGGTAAGGTTGGAAGAAACAAGTACGATGATCTGCAGCATATAGGATCGAAGTGAAGGAGACGGTGGCAATTGCTATATAAGCCAACCGGCAGCAATACTCCGCTGTATATAGGGGGCCCAACGACGTTGATATGGGATATGGCATGAGTTTGGCATGCTCATCGACGATGAGGAAATCGGTGTATCATTACACGTATGAAAAGGACAGAGCATTAGACTGGGCGTATTGGACGATAAATGACTATTGTATAATTCCTAGCTCATCCCCCAATCTACCATCTACGTAAGTAGCCCAGGTACCATCCCCGTGGGCCGTGGTTTTTGGATCGAATTATAGGTTAAACGCCGTCATATTAATTTAGGGGTTTAATGATCTATGACCCCTATCACCACCTATTATGCGCTTATCTGCCTATACTCCCTAGTAATTCATCCCTGAATTCGCCTTTTGAAATGTTCATCTTGAACGACTAAGATGCCTCCCATTTGCTGTACGACCTTATTGAAGGTGATGTCCCTAGTACAGGATATTTGATATCTGAGCCAACCCTCGACTGAATTTGGCTTTTATGCCCTTGAACGCCAATGACGCCGTAATGTTCCAAACAAAGAAGATGGAAAAGGGACTGTAAAAACGGAAACAGTAGACTTGATGTAAAGATCCCCATGTCCTGAGCTCCTGATTTACCCCTCGAACGAATGCATGTTTCTCCTTGAAGCCAATAACCAATAACCGAATGCAATAACGACCGTAAGTTGGGTATTAGCGTAATGAACGAATGATGTATACAGGTGATTAAAAAGAAGAAAAGAAAAGTCCATAATGGATGAAACTATGGTGGGAAAAAAGCCACGTGGGTTCACTATAGCGTAATGTTTGTGTTTGGGTTAGAATATCTTGGGATGAGTGAAGAAAGACACCACTAGGCTCTCAGGTAAGCTGACTATCATTACCGTCTCTACTATAATAATAGTAGAGTCAAGAATAAACTTGAGGGTCTATTTTACCCTTATACGCCTCGGGTCTAAGCTGCTGATGGTAAACAGCATCTGACCGGGTCCAGCACCCCTCATAAAAAGGGGATAACTGTCGAATCCCTAACTATATCATCCACATCCAGAATGTGGCCCGCATATTTCCCACTGGTGCTCAGAAAGATGACGCCCAGAGGCATCCCCCCGCGCAGTTGATTCTTACTCATCCTTCCCTGGAATATTTATACGAAGATGATATATTGTCTTCGGCGAATCTGATCGTATCCTCGACAAGCGTATAGCTTCGTGACCGTCCTATACTTGCTATACTAAGAGATGATAATGTGATTAAAGTGGCCCGGAACCTGTTGGCGGCACTTTTCGCAGTCAGCTCGGTAGCCTATACTGAATGACTTCTTCATGCCGGGTTGGTGGGTCCAGTTGTTGAGGGTATGCTTGCTACGTGAATGACCAAATTTGCCTCTCGGCGATGGTGTAGCTGGCGCCGAGGAGGGGGATGATGCAGGATCGGTATCCATCATGCCAGTGTCATTCTCGGCGGCCTGGGAGACGGTTTGGATATTGGGGTGAATGGCCATGGCGTGGGGATTTGTTGAATGAGGCATATGAGGTAAGTAGGGTCTCTGGAGCTGAGATGCTGTAGAGTCCAGCACCATACCTGGACTTGCTGGGGTGTCTTCGCCGCCACTTTCACTAATAGGAGACGGGAGACGTCGGTTTTGAACCATGGACCACTCAGCAGCACTACCTAGAGATCTCGGTACCGAAGACTCATCATGTACTGTAGGGAATGGTTGAGCGTGCGCAAAACCATCCTCGTTGTCCGATATCATACCATTGTTTGATCGATTTGTCGCATGCACCGTCTGATTTATCAGGCCCCAGCTCTGTCCTCGCACTTGCGCAGCAAAAGTACAGTGTATAGGGGTGGGTAACCGTCCATTAATGCTAGCGTGGAGAGACTCCGCTTGGTACAGACCGGGTTGGAAAGGTTCGGATGAGGCATCTATCATCATATCCATGTCTCTATCAACGTCCATGGGCAGCTTTGGTAGTTGCTGATTTCGCAAATCTTCTGAGTCGGAATCGGTAGGCGTGATAGTGGAAGGGAGAGGAGTTGCTGCGACTGCTGGGGCTGGAAAGCCCGGTGGTCCTGTCCATCGCTTATGTGTCGGAGAAGTTCGCAGAGGAAGAGACTGTAGGCGTTTCTATTCGCAAAGGGTTAAGTTAGTTGTTGCCATTGATATTTTCAAGTAACTTACGAATCGGGGTTATTAATACTAACATTGCGATGTTCGGTAAAACCTAAAGTCCCATTCATACTGTCCCCCATGCCAACCTGTAAACTGCTATAATGCTCCTCATCCTCCCTTTGGCGTTTCCGCGGAGGCTCTTGCCAGTGACGACCAAACATGTTCGTTATCGGAGATAGCTTGGTGCTGAAGGTGCTGAAGATGCCGAAGAGAAAGTAAATACAGAGAAGCCAGAAAGGAATGGGCTTGGAAGATGGCGCCGATTAACAGTAGAAAGGATGATAATGTCAATTATCAATTAGTATGTAAAAGGGAGGCCGGAACTAGCAGGCCAGGGGGGGCTGTGCCGAAAGCGATTGAATTATTATATGTCAATTGTACGATATGCCGCAATGCCGCAATGCCGCAATACATGTACCGCAGTGCCAGGCTTCGGCGGGGGAAGGATGACGGAGGTGGGAATAGGAATGGGGAATTGAGACTGGAATCTTGGTTCGTGGCTGGCTCCAGACTGAACGGTGCTCTTTCAGTCGTCGATCTACCATTTACGGGGACAAACCAGTGAAATAGTTGGAGACGACTTCTCGCAAGGGAACCCCCAATGACATCGACATTAGTGGTCGATAGCGTATTATGAAATATAAACAGAACGCACGAAGCACATGCTCAAATATTGAAAAGAAAGGACAATAATAGATGTTAAGATGTTAAGATGTTAGGAAGGCACGACCTGCACCTGCAATACTTACTTACCAGTGACGATTGTGGGGATCCCAAGTCTAACGCTCCTGCTCTTGCAGGCTTACAGGGGGACTTCCTTTGTAATGGATCATCGCATCAAGGACGCCAGCCTCGTGGTTTTACACTATGTGCGTCAGCCACCTGCATCTACTTGGGTACCTTCAGCCCATGTACCTCAGCTGTGCTAAGGTAGTGCTCAGATACACAGGTACCCAACTGCGTGCATAAAGCATGTACGTAATTCCTACAATGTATTATTATGCCGATACCCACAGATGCAATTGAGTGGACCTTTCTACATAACTCCACGTTCACAGATGAATAGCCTGATAGCCACGATGGCACTAACATTTAAATTATTATACAAGTGCATTTCCATCTTATCAATGTACCTTTTCGCATACCTTTTATTTTCTACCTAAAACCCCATGCACTTTAATACCTTCTTCCTCATGATACGATGTCCTGTTGATTCCATTTTACAGGTGTCAACTATTCTCTCTACATGCAATGTAGTCTGAAAATTTAAATAAGTTGTGTGAGGCCCTTGAGGGACATGGCGCAAATCTGTCCAGTCGCTTCGTTTCGGATAATCCCTCCTTGTCTCTAATTGTCTGAGAACTCTTTGACTGGTCTACCTATTTTGTGGAGGTGGGCGTCCGATAAGGACGCAAGATATGTGTAGAATTCTACAAAGTGGCTCCAATATGTCGCCGATTGCGATAGCTGAAGATGGTACCCGTAGAAATTAAGCATTGGCTTAACCAGTTCTTAGTTTGGATGATAAACTTCGCCTAGTCTTGGAAAGTCGCCTAATATTCCTATAGCTGAAGGGATCTGTCATCTTGAACGGGTAGTTGCAGTGATGAGATACAAGAGATGTCTCACGATTAAGGCCGTAGCCGAACGGGTGCTGATCAATAGCCCTCCTATGATGCTAGCCCGGACCCGGTATCGTCAGCCAAGTTGTCCGCATCACTCGTCCTTCTCCGGTCCTTCACCCGGCTTTCCCACAGCCTAACTACACAATAATAATATGCTGGGATGAGCTGCCTCTATGTAATGAAACCTGTGGTAGAATACCATATGTACCACAACGGTGAAGTCTTAAAAACTCTACCTGGGCCAAATTATCTCATAAAGGGCCTTGGAAGAGTGTAATCTGCGTACCAGGTCAACTGGCGGGGAGGATGGTGGTATACTAATACCAGCGCGGTGTAGCAGAATCATTGCGGTACTCTAGCATTTTATTGCCATTCTTGTACACATCGGGGGCAGGAAGAGGGGATGCAAAAAGCACCCTATTCAGGTTTTAGAAAGCATTGTAGTTGTATTCGATGTAATACATGGAACGGTAGGCAGTGGAATTGGCAAGGCGCGCTCGATCGCAATATCAGTTGGCCTCCTAATCTCCCACGCCGTGCTAAGATCAACTGGGCGTTGTCTTGGATATTCCGATCTCTTTTCCCCATTCTTGTCGCCGCTTTCTTCGTTTAGAGTCCAGTTTATCCATAAACGGACTGCAAGGCAAAACGGATAAAAGAAAAGTAGGAAGCCTGTCAAAAGCATGATATAGAACATCACATACGAGATAACCACCAGGACCCATTTGAGAAATAAAGGAAGTCCCTCGGAAGGCATATTATCGATTAAATCTGACCGTCTTCGGATATTCCAACAGATAACTATCTGTTTGGTTCGCCACAAAAAGGAGTTCGACGTCTTGTTGGGATACTGGTCTAGTTAAGGAGCAGGCATACTTATATAGGCAAGTAAATCGAGTCTCTATTTCGTTACAAAGTAATTGTTAACGAATGCTTTATCTTATATTTCAATGAATGCGCACTTCACTAGGTGGAGTAACCGAAGTTTTGCTCTCAAATATACTTAATGTTCTTAGTCTTCATTGCGTTATATTGTTCTGCTTAGCTGATAATCAAGTCTCAGGCACAATTAGGAACGCCTTTAACACCCTTGGTAGTTTACTAAGAACGGTCGACAAAGCATGTCAAACTACGACTAGCCATCTGAGTGTTTGATACTTCGGTAAATCATTCGTGTTCCCTTCCCTTGTTGGTACTACACTAGCGACCTTAAAGCTGGAATGATTTGTAGATTTCCGAATATTCCATATAAAAGATCCTAACTAGCCTGAGTACCTAGATACCCTTTACAACGTGGTAGCATTGGCCTTGAAAATATCCAGAGGGAATTGGTCAGCAATCGCCTGGTAACCAGCAACGTTGGGGTGTAGATGATCGCCACCATCATATTGAGAAGCCAGGTTGGCTGCGTTGGAGGGGTTAGCCAGGATTTTAGCAAAGTCGATTGAGGCGTCAAAGCTGCCATCTCCACCGCCTAGAATCCATTTGTTCACCGTCTGCCTCGTTTGATCTCTGGCCGGGTTGCTATAGCTTTGTCCATTTCCGCCAAATGGTGTAATTGTTGCGCCAAAGACAGTCAAGCCAGCCGCTTTCGCATCCTGGGCAATTGTCTTAAAAGACGACGTCAGACTATTTCCGATGCGTGATTGCGTCCCCGAGTCCGCAGACCCTCCTCCAATGTCGTTAACGCCTTCGAAAATGAGGGCGTATTTAACGCCGGCAGTTGTAAGTAAATCTCGCTTATAACGCTGCATGAGCGGCGGCCCAAGACCACCGGTAAGGACAGTATTGCCGCCTGCTGCTTGATTGCACACGGCGACGTCGGTGATTCCTTCTTTCTGCATCCTAGCTAAGAGCAGATCAGGCCATCTAGGAGGATTTATTAGTAAGGTTACTAGATATAATATAGATCATAACCATACCGGTTGTTGGCATTGTCAGTGCTTCCTCGGCCATCTGTGATGCTATCGCCGAGAATTACGAGGGCGGCAGTCGTCTTCGGAGCCCAAGCTTCGACGGCTGTGAGGAAATACCAGTGCGCTGTGCTCGCTCCTGTAACGGTCGATGCGTTCAGGTGATTACCCTGTTGCATCCAAGACGTTGTTCGGCTGCCTGGGTGCCCAGTAATGCTACTTCCAGATTGACCGGGCTGCGAATAAAGACTGACGGTAATCGTAGCCTGAGGGTCAATTTTGAAATCGACCGGGTCAGTGTAGGCAACTTGACCCCTAGGAATCGTGACCGAACTCGAGCCATTAAAAGTGAGGCCCTTCAACGTTGCCGTATCAATGCCGTTGACACCAGCTTTACCTCCTGTTGGCAGGGCAATGGATGCTTCTGTGATGGGAAGGTCACTCCCACCAAATGTGTTGGAGATCTGGAAGCGGAGTCTTTCTGCACCTATGGAGAGATGAAGCGTCTGACGAAGAGTGGCATCCTTAAAGGCGGCCGAGCCCGACTAATCTCACGGTTAGATAACTGATTCTCAACTCGCTAAACGAGAAAGAGCAGAACATACGAATGGGGAGGGCGGCATGTTATTGGGTTCCACCAGCTGGGGCATTGAGGTCCATGTTGCTACCCAATGGGAATCTTCTTCCTGACGGGGGACATTACAAGTAGGGCGTGCATCAATGCACAAGGACCACCATAGTAACCAAGTGGTTAAGATTGAGAAGCGGAAGCTGAGGCTTCTCAGCATAGTTGACGAAGACGCGGAGGTCATGTTAGCAACAAGTAATAAGAAGATGAGCGCCAAGGCACAAGAGAGATATCTATCATCTCCATGGCGGCGGCTTGGATACTTATTACAACAATTACAAGATGTTACCGAGGTTTAGAGCAACGGATAATATACCTCCGCCGTTATTTTGCCTTGTTTTGCCTTGTTTTGCCTTGTTAGTATCATGGTATTTAGCCGTAGGGCTGGTTCCTGAACAGTTATTAATCTAATACAGCCTAGCTTATATTTGAAATTATATTTGATATATAGCGAATTAAGAGAGTAAAGAAGGCTGGAGTCAAAAGAAGGTCTAAAGGAATGTAATGTCACGAAATGAAGAAGTACATAATTCGATGAGGCAACCATGTAAGATATATTATAATATGCCGACTGGAACAGCTTCATCGATCTGTCCTATCTTGTAATAATTCAATCTTATAAGTAGTGTTTTGCCGCCGGCTAGGAACACAGTTTTGGGCCGGAGGACATCACAATTAAGTCTCCATACCCTAATGACGTCGGTATGGGCTATAAGCAACATCGAATATTGGAGGATACGCTGACGAAATAAGGTACGAATTATCATACCAAGTTTTTGTTCTTCTTCCTCAAACATTCACGTTTTGAGTTTTAATCTAGGATTCAAGTGAACGAAGCCATGAGTATGAGCAGCTCGAGGGAGCTTGGTACAACCAGTAATATGTCTGCAAACATCCACGGACTCTCACGAAAGCGGTGTGATAGGAGTTTCGTAACTATTGGTGCGGTGTCAATGCGTCTATCTTACGATGTTGAAGGGAGCGAAGAGCGCACACCAGTGGACCACAAAGAAAGAAAGAAAGAAAGAAAGAAAAAAAAGTTTTCAGTTATTAGTACAAAGCATAGTACCTCTTAATAGATAGGGATAGGTACAAGGTACGTATGTACGTAATACCCAATTGAGGATAAGTGATAAGTAATGTATAGGGTAGTAGTACCCCTCCATTCGTAAAAAGCACCCCACATTCACCTTACGAACATTGGAAAACCCTGGGACATTGAGACGTACTGGACGTACTGGACGTACAATACCATTGCATCTACGTAGTACCTTGGACCTTCCATGCGAACTAATTTACTGGTCAAAATTTATCATTGGTTCAGAGGTATCCTTCCATATTAGAGGTTTGGTGTTAGGGAAAGTAGTTAGGTAACCTAGTAATCGTACCTGAAGGTAGTAGCTTCTTATTATTCTTCGCCTTACGTACATGGTGTCAACGTCTTCATATTCGGACTAAACTTTCCTACCTACTTATTTTTTTTACACCAGCTCACCAAACAAGAAAATCAACCAATTCGACCAATTGGTCTTAATACTTATTAGGTTTTTGACTGAAAGAGCTTTGGAAATCGAGACCCAAGAGGTCGGGGCTAAGGAATTAAAAATACTCGAAATCTTTGCATTCCTTTCATTATCAAATTTTCGCCCTGGGGTTTCTGAACAGTCTGACTCACCTCAAATCGACGGCTCTTATACCGCACACCACGCAACTATCCGCAACTCGGATTGTCCGCAGCAAACAGCTCTTGTTACGCCCCTCGATTCTCGGGTACTTATCCATTCACCGCTCGGGCAATCGAGTATTCTTACATACCCCTAAACACTTTGCTCACCCATCCATCCCATTCACCACGATGCCAGGTGTCGATATGGCGCCCCTTGTGGCCGACGACATGAGAGGTATGTTTGACAATAAGCAAACACAAATCTTTAATTTACTAGATTTGTGCCATTGCACCCGTCCCGTTTCCTATCGTCACTCTTATATTCAGATCTCGAGTGCCTCACTCGCGTGCAACTCGAGGACCTCTTCCCCCCCTTTATTGAGTCATAACTGCTCGAGTATCCTTCGTGTTACAGACTATAAAAGAGAGACAATATGCTGATTTACTTGGAAACTGCAGTCCTGGGACAGGACCCTCTTATCCCGCCGGCATTGCTCATCTCCGAGATCCCCATGACTGATGCTTCGTTGCAGACGGTTGTTAAGGGTCGAAGAGATGCAGTTTCTATCATTATGGGCCGTAATGACCGCCTCTTAGTCGTTGTTGGACCTTGTTCTATCCACGACCCGGCTATGGCGCATGACTATGCTCAGCGTCTCAAGAAGCTCTCTGAGAAGCTGTCAAATGATCTATGCATCATTATGCGTGCTTACCTTGAGAAGCCGCGGACTACTGTAGGCTGGAAGGGTCTCATTAATGATCCCGATATCGACAACAGCTTCAAGATCAACAAGGGTCTCCGTATATCGCGGCAGATGTTCAGCGACCTAACTAACGCAGGCGTACCCATCGCCAGCGAGATGCTGGATACCATCTCGCCTCAGTTCTTGGCCGACTTCATCTCCGTCGGTGCTATTGGCGCTCGTACCACTGAGTCCCAACTACACCGTGAACTAGCATCCGGTCTCTCATTCCCCATCGGTTTCAAAAATGGCACTGATGGCAATTTGAATGTGGCCATCGATGCCATTGGAGCTGCGGCCTCGAAGCATCATTTCATGGGTGTGACCAAGCAGGGTCTAGCGGCCATCACAAGGACCAAGGGCAATGAGCACGGCTTCGTCATTCTTAGAGGTGGTAGCAAGGGTACCAACTATGACAAGGAAAGCATTCAAAATGCTAAAGAAACCTTGATCAAGAAGGGACAAAAGTTAGCCATTATGGTCGATTGCTCGCATGGTTAGTCGCATTCGTGTCGCGAGACACTCAGTATTTGACTGACAGTGAAATAGGAAACTCAAACAAGGACCACCGGAACCAGCCCAAGGTCGCTAAGGTCATCGGCGCCCAATTGAGGGAAGGTGAAAAGGCCATCATTGGTGTCATGATCGAGTCCAATATCAATGAGGGTAACCAGAAAGTCCCAGCAGAGGGACCGTCGGGGCTCAAGAAAGGTGTAAGCATCACCGACGCCTGCATTGATTGGGACAGCACAGTCGAAGTTCTTGAAGATCTCGCAGCTGCAGTCCGGGCTCGGAGAGAGAAGAACGGATCTCCGAATACCAACGGCAGCGGACAAGAGCCTAAGACTACTCTCATCGAAGAGGAATAAACACCTCCCGGCGGGAGTACATTGGTTTGTGAGCATGATTGGTTTCGGGCGCGCCGACAGGTGACACCTAGCTCAGTGATTTCGGTTGTGGACAAAAGCAGCGGTTCTGACCTATATGTGAGGATTGATAACTATCATGGTGGTAGGTACCCGGAAAATCAACTCAACGATCTAGGAACTTGAATGGGAAAACACAAAAAAAGACTAGGCGTAATAGGTGATTCCAAAATTAGACAAACACTTGATTTCTTCTCGCTTGTTAGATCACACTCAGCTTACCGTACAGCGATTCCTTCAATGTCTACGCCAATGGCTGTATTTTAAACTAAACGTAGTCAGTAGATTAGAGTTGTAGCCTCTGTGTAGCTTCTATAGAACCCCCCCCAAACGCCATTTGCAATGCCGGGGTCTTAATAATTTAGACCAAATCCGTTCCAACCGCAATTTTGCCTTTCACCTATTTGGTCTCTGCGCATCATCATTACCTACGGGCATATAAACGCCCCTATCCTGGGCGGAACCTCGTCCCCTCTACTCCCTATACCGGAACCGCCTAACCCTAGGGAAGCAGCTTTCTTGCCCTCGCGAAATTCGACAACTCTTTTAGCAGCTGCCCATCCTAGAAGACTCGTAGTGCCTAGGATGAAACCCCAGACGATGATTTGGTCCTTACGGCTGTCGCGCTGGAAGCAGGTGGTGAGCACGTCGGTTTCTTCGGCATCTTTGCAGATGGGGAGGTGCTGCGAAAGGCAGAAGGCTCGGGTGCATTGGGTGCAGGAGGCCGAGGCGGCGCGCTCTTCGAGATGTGGAGATGCTGGATGCTCGGGACTGCCGAAGGAGGAATCACTTTGAGGACCGAGTTGTATTAAGGTGCTATTCTTGAAACAGGTGCATTTACAGAACGTTGGGGCGGCTGTAGTTATAGAAGACAAATTAGCATGGGCTAATAGGGCAGGATATGTATTATTGATTGAGCTGGGCATTGCTTACAGGCCGCGACGACGTAAGAGACGAAGACCCCTATGAAGAGGATATAGAGATGGAGCCGCATTGTGTCGCGATCATGGAATGGCCATGTATATTTATAAGGTATACTGACTGTTAAGTTGAGTTGCGACCAATAGGTACAAGCGACGACATCGGGTCAGGAACTCATCCGCGCGCGACGATAAGGCGGTTGTTATATAGATAAGTAGGTACATTGGAGGTAGAAAGCTGCTAGGGTACGTAATGTACCTGTGGCTTGAAGCCCCACATAGCCCCACGAAATTATACATTGGTACTTGGGGAATTTTATAGCTAAAGCATCGCGATACCGAAAAAAGTTCAAGGCCTTTATCAACCACCATAGTTTTCTCAATTGGTTACAATGCGGCGGATATCTCGATTAAGACGGCCCTCCGGCTTATCTATCTCAACGCCATGCTCTTCAATTGCTCCTCTAGTTGGTCAACGTCCGCCTGCATCTCAGACCATCTCAACCTCGCACCGTAAGCCGATACCGACGACCTTTCAACGCTCGTCAGTCCTCCGGTTCTACTCGACCGATAAACAGCCGACTACAAAGGACGAGAGTTTTACACCCGAAGTCGAAAAGGTAGAAAAATTAGAGGTTCCAGAGCCGACCGAAGAGGAGATACAAGAAGCAGAAAGTTATCTTCCGCAGCAGTGGCAGACATATATTCCCCCACCTCAGCGTAGCTATGCTGAACGATTAGACGATATCTCAGATCCCACATACGTACCGGCCTTAACAGCGGATGGCTTGGAGAAAGTTGGTGGGCTGCGAAACTGGTGGGACCGACCGGAGAACTGGACCGCCGATTTCGTCGGTTTCAAGCCGCTGAATCCGGTTCTTGATCCCGCCGTCTTGGAGACTTCGGTACGGCGAGCGGTTATAGAGGCGTTTGCGCTGAAACAGGCGGGGAGGGAAGATGAATTGGTGAAAGCTTGGCCGATAGCTGGGGAAGACGATTTACATCGTCTCCTGAGCGTTGAGATCAACATAGCCGCAGACGGCGCTGTGTCGCTGAATGGGGACGTGTCTGCAGTATTAGACTCGCTGGTCCAAAAGAGCGAACCTGTTACGACCGAGGAGTCCGTTGAACAAAGCACGAGCGTGCCCGTACTCCCAGCAGAAAAGGCACAGGAGTACAAGAGTGCTTGGGGCCATGGATGGAAGGCCGTGTCTCTATCGGACCCTCGGATCAAATTCGCTGTAAGTTGTATCATCGTAGAGTTCCTATGTTCCAAATTCCAGTAAAGATTTATCGGACAGTAGACTAACGCGGCAATCCCAGGTTACAAAGCGAGTTTTCCAGCTCACCGGGCACCTGGTCCACGACCACCAGCTATCTGCCATTACAGACGCCCGGTCACTAATCCACACCGTGCAAAAACCGCCTAAGCTCAAGACCCTGACTGAGGAGATCCAGGAGCGCCGGCAAGATCTCGTGCAGATTCCCAATGTATCCTTCGCGACGAAGCGCCTCACGCGCGGTGATAAGGAGAAGGCGGTTGGAAGATTCAAGCTCATAGAAGAGGAGCTGAAGAAGAGAGATCTACCTCTCGAGGGCCACGGCTTTGTTCGGAAGAACACGGAGCTCTCGCGGATGAAGGGCAGAGTCTAGTATCTGTGCGAGACGCCATGTATCAGTATGTCGAAATGGGGTATCTACCAGCTTTAACCTTGTACATATAAAACAACAATATGATGCTACATTCGACTATATAGATGTGCCTTACAATGCTCGTGAAGATACCAATATATTTACTAACATGAAAGCGTACCTTTTATATAAGTTTATTGGTCTATACCCCTAACCGGCCAAGGCTTCCATCTAAATTTACAGGAATTAACTTATACATGATGACAGTCCTAGCACCCTCTGCGGAAGTTGAACCTGATGAACTATGGGCTAGTATTGAGCCAATCATCACCATGCTCACTCCGTAAGGTTGACGTTATCCGATAGTCGATGATCTTGAAGTTTTGCGTCTGCGTGCTCCTCGTGATCTTGTATGTCTGCGAGTTGCACTCTTCTTCTAGCGTCGATGTACATCATATACTCTTCATACGTGTCTAAAGCACAATGTCAGATATATGTTTTTACAAGAGCGTTCCAAAAAGGCGAGTAAATAGTCTGCGGTATAAACTTGACAGGGAACGATAAGAAATAGATTAATTATATACGTACGTGGTAGAACCTTAACGTCCTTGGGCACAGAGAAGGTATAGTTGAACTGGCCGGTTGGCTTTGCATTCCCGTGCTCGACATCTCTCACCTTGCTATCCACCCTAACGTGCAGCCGCGTATTCGGGTTCTTCGAGTCCTTCTGCCCGGGCTCGCTGCCGTCCTCTTCCAGGAGCGGCGGGTCCGTATACACGATCGTCGCGGTCAAGTACAGGACGCTGCCGACGGGAACCGGGTTCCGGAAGGTGCACGGGTCGGCGCTGATGAAGGTCGGGCGCGCGTGCGCAAAACTCGCCGCGCAGCAGAACGCCAGCTCAAACGTCTGCTTCAGGTGGAAGCCTCCGAAGATCATGGTCTGGTGCCGGTTGCGGTATTGCGGCTGCATGATGGATGCGGTTGAGAGCTGCGTCTTGGACATGGCGATGACGTTGCCAGGTTGTCGAAGACTATTGTTCGGGTCATGATACTCCAATTGTCTAAGCCAGATCTTGTGAATAAGAGCTGACTCTGGGTCGTTGGGCTCCGTCTCGAGAAGTGAAGTCTTGTGCTTTTGCTTTTTGGCTAGTGCTTTGGCTTCTCCGGCCTTGAAGATCTTCTCTTCCTCGGGGGTTGTGTATTCCAACCGGGGTATGTTGACTGGCTTCTTGGTTTTGGGATCCAAAGCCACCATGGTAAAGGTGCATGTTAGCAGCACATCCTCCGGCTTGCTGGGTTCGCCTTCATCCCTGGCTCTAGCGACCTTGCAGGTAATCTCTACGCTGCTCCGCCCCGACGCGTAAGTAACTTGCCCGCTGTATTCGAGATCGCAAATTTCGGTTAGCGGGTGAGCAATGGTGATCCTGTCCAGCGCAGCGGTAACAACAGCTACTCCCGGCCCAGTGTGCTTATACACAATGACACCTGACAGAGCATCAAGGTCCATGAATATCGTGCCTAACCTAGAGTCTCAGTCAGACATATCAGCAGATTAGAGAGGTGGGCTTAAGACCTTATGTGACCGGATGAGTTGATATAGGTGTCGCTAAGCCACGGATCACGACCGAGAGGAAGCACCACTCGATGATAGCTGTCGCTCATTTTTTTCGGGGTTAGATCGCGTTCCTGAGATTGAACCTCGTCGGAGGCTATATTTTTTCCTTCTTGCTGCAGCTTCAATGCTTCTATCCACGGCATTGGCAGACGGTCATCCGTGAGGCCGCGAAACACTCCATCTGTAAGACGGGAAGCCGTGCCATGCAGACATCTCCTGGCTGGAGAGCGAGCTACGGACAAGGTAGCGCACGTGTCTAACACGCTGACTCTAGAAGCCTGGGCTAAGAGGCGTCTAATTGGTAAGTTCTTGGACATCATGGCAGAAACGATGTTGATCGGAGTTGCATCTGTACGTGCATTTATATGTAGTAGTGTAGCTCGGTGATGTGATAAAACATGACGGAGCTTTTGATAAGTATTCGGGTACCTATCGGATTTTTGCGGGAGCTCGGTACAGCAATTACGGACCCAGTTTGGGATTTACCCGGTAGGTAACTGCGACTGGGGCCGTTCTCATGGAACCTTGTAATTTATGTGCTCTCATGATATAATAATATGAACATGGCCATTAAAAACCCAAAGCATACGAAATAAAAATAATTGGCAAAAGATTAAGCGCCTCAGGCGGGGGTCGAACCCGCAACCTTGGGATTCCTAAGAATCCAGTTGGATTATCTAGATTTGTAAAAGTCCCACGCTCTAGCCAATTGAGCTACCAAGGCATATGTAGACCAATTAGAGTTGATTCCAACGTTGACCATTGGATCATTGAATGACGATCGCTTCGCTATGATGTACTATATAGCAATTGCAAAGCGCGCACGTATTATCTTTTAAGCAAAATTACCTAACGTACAGCGTTCAACTTTAATGCTCACTTCCCCTAAACTTTGTAGCTTTCGTGATCTTTCTAGTTTCTACATATAACTCCCACTAGACGTTAGGTATTTTCCATATCAAACGGAATCAGCCAATCTAGCATGCAAATGAGTTCTATTTTTAATTTCCTAATGCATTAGCTCGATGGGGTGAATTCACGGGTTTGTTATTTGCCCAGCTCAACCTACGTGGTGCGAAATAGTACTCTGATTTCAACTATCATCGTTCCAAGTCCCTTTCACGTGTATATCATCATACGCCATCAGAACCATATCCGGGATTATCGGTTAAATATATACACAACATTTGTCCATGAGTTAGGATATAGTCCAGTTGACTTTATAACTCGAAGAAGTTATATGTCCGTAGCCGTCGAATGTCTCTTATATCACTAGTTGGTATAGGTTAATACTCTATTCTACGACCGTCACATTTTACCTCTAAGCTTGGTATACACGCCATCACGTCGGATGACTCGTCTACCCGCTGGGTTTTTATTACTTCCCCATCTTCCTACTGTCCATCGCGACGTATGCATCTTGGCCATCATTGTTTTAGATGCATCCTCGTCAGAACACTCAGATTTCGCTAACCGTACGACTGCGATTGCTCCCATGGCCGGTTCGCCGCAGGTCCTTACAGAGTACACTTGGCTCTCCTGAGCAGCACCCACCTCCCCTGTCCCTGGAATTCAATCTTGTCAGGTTCATATTGGCTTGACTGCTCCCCGGGTATCGGCCAAGCTGTATAAGCCGAAGGTCCATTCCGGCACGCGAAGGCCTAAAATGGAAGTCTTCTTCCCAGCCTCTCGCTGCTTTATGGTTCCAGAGACAGGTTCCACGCGCTGTTCCAGTTGATAGTTTGTAGGATGTCGAAAAACAACCCCCCTAGGAGAGCCCGTGGAACCCAGACGTCGTAGAACGTCAGGCCGTAATCGACGTGTATCTAGTTCAGCCCGCAAGTTATGCCTACCTATCAGAAGACTCGTTGGTGTATCAGCTCGAGGATTAGATACACATATGATGACATTGTTTAAAGAGACGACAGTCGTACTATATTCGGCACTAATGGGGTTGTAGGAGTTAGTTTTTCATCTTGTGTCACATTAGTGAGGTAGAGTGGTGGCGAGAGAGTCAAGTTAGGCGAGCCTTACGATTCGTTTTGTACGCTTATATCTATTAATGAATATCGATGGCCTCGAGGTGGAGGGCAAAGAACTATCTCAGTCTTATGAAGAAGTCCGTTAAGACTGTGATCTCCTGTAAGTATTTCCAGGTATCGTATCGAGATATTGTCCCTCAAGCCTCGTGGCTTGATGTCGGTCCGTCATTGATACGTAAAAAGTTCGAACCCATGATTGGAAGACGAACTAGTACTCACATATTCGCCCACATATATTCACCTTGCTACTGTTCGATTAATACGGACTAACCATATATCTAGGTAGACTCGGCAATATATCACTCCAAAAATCGCGATATGTTCGTCCTACATGTATATACATTGTCGAGGAAGATATCGTAGGGACGCAGCGGCACGTTAGTGGCTTACCCTTTAGTTGTTTCCGTCCTACATAGCTAGATTTTTCAACGGCGACGATTTGACAATACGATTCACTGCTTATTGGCTGTGCCAATCATGCTCCATCTGAGATGTATACGATGTAGCACGGGCTGTATCAAGATTTGCAGGGGGATCTTGTTTAGCCGTAACTTTTCACGTGAATTAAGTCGACCATGTTCCGCGCTTAATTGCTTAATTTCTATGGTCCGTTCGTGGTCGCGATACCAAGCTGAAAGTTATGCCTGTATATAGATCCTTCACCCACTCGCATTGTAACGTTCCTTCCTTCTAAAAAGTAAGTAAAATGAAAAAGCACCAGTCTTCTCTGTAGGGACGAAAGTTTTGATATAAAAATAAAAAAAAAAAAATAAGCGTAATGAATATATTGATATATATAGGTATATTTATCAAAAAAAAAAAAAAAAAAAAGACGCGATTAGCTGTATAAGTATGGAGTTAATTGTCTGTTGGAAGTAACTGGATAGGGCTGATGCAGGAGATATGAGAAGGATTTCTTGGCATAAATATTATGTACGTATGTTGAGGCGTAGCATTCGGTACTCATGTTGGTTTTCATGTTGGTTCTCATGTTAATTCGCATAACTATCGAATCCAGGAGATTTATCTTTTCCTTGTTTTCATCGACCCTGACTCACACTATACATTTCTTTCCCAGTCGGCGCGACAGAGTATGGAACGATCAATATGGCAGTCAATTTTCGTATTACTTGCCTTCTCTCCTTATTATTCTGGCAGATAGTTACTATTCAGGCCTATCAGAATGCCTCGGTCGTAGAATTAAGAATTGTCGAGACTACCGTGTCTCAGCCTGACTGGAGAAGTCATGGGCAACTTCGTATGCGGGATATCCCGACTCAGATGTCACCAACTTGTGCTTATCTAGATGGCAACCCTTCAAAGCCTCGGGCTGTCGCCGATCCTTTTGACTGCCGCATTGATGTCGCGAATGGTTTATGGGGATTCTGCCTTACGGATATGAACATCGCGGATTGTGGAGTGGCTGGAGCTTGTACAGATCAAGGGAAATGCTCTACGGGTTGTGGAAAGATAGGATACGAACACACGATCTCCTGGTAAGTTGAGGGTTCCCCTTCACATGTGTGATGCCTCACGTATTAACGGCTTGCTCGTATCGTAGTTCATTGACGGAAGCTGCTTATTGCTCCACGGCACTTCTCCGTATAAGTGAATACGATACGACGTTTACCTATCTCGCATGTGGGAATATTGAAGCAACCGACAAGTACCTCCTCTCAACCACAACCCCAGGGGAAATTGCATTTCCAAGCAGTACCAGCACTGCCGGAGTTAGTTCGAGTCCAACAAGCACGCAGGGTAGTTCAACGGCCACAGGCGATTCTAACCCTCAGTCTACAGCAAGTAACCAACCATCAACGGGCTCAAATACTAATATAGGTGCTATCGTCGGAGGTGTGTTGGGCGGCTTAGCCCTTGTCTGTATTACCATAGTGGTTGTGGTGTTAATCTTGCGACGGAACCGACGAAAGCATGAAGAGGTTCAACCGCAGGGCGACGCGACGGCTCAGTTACAACCAGACAAACACGTCACATCGTATAGCATGTTTCCACCTTCCGAGGCTGACAGCAACGCGATATCGAGAGATCAAATACAATCATATGAGATGTACAGCACCCCAAGTTCGTGGCCGGAGAGTAGAGACAGGGCCGAGCTGGGATGATAATATATATGTTTATTATGTTGCTAGCGAATGATGATGTAACTAAATATTAGGTATTTTAAACCTGAGGTGTTGGGGAAAAGGGAAGATATACATTTTGTTTACTGTTATTTATCTTAGGTTTTGCATGTTGTTGTATGGAAGTGCATTAGGCGGAACATTCGGATGAGATGATGAATCTTCAAGGTTGTAGATATCGATTAATCAACCAGTTCTAAGTTCTGCATAACTTCAGTGGGGTTGCATTGCATTTTACATACCTAACTTAACACTGGGCGATGATTAGTCATTTGAAGGCCAAGCAATTGGAAAGTTCCAAGGTTCCATTTTTTATTACCTAAGTAGTCCGTCCCACTTCACTCAGCCTCTGGACTTCAAAAAGCTCAAGCCACTTTCCCATTTCCTTCAAAGCACACACAAACAAGTGCACGTCCCACTTTAAAATTGTAGGGTTTTCTAGCCCTTCCAAAAATTTTGCCGAAAGTGCGGGTTGGTTCAAGCCGCAACCTCTGGGAAATTCTCGTGCCTCTAATCTGGAGAACTGAGACGACTTGCGATAGACGACCATTCATTCCACAACCAACCCCCTTGATCGCAATCAGTCACAATGGTGAGTAAGAGTCTCTAATGATAGATATTATTGCAATATCTATTTTTGAAACCCTGCTTCAAGAGAGGATTGATCACTAATAAACATGGAATCTAGGCGATCAAGCACAACAACCAGATCCAACACAACCGTACGTCCATCCGAAACCCATTCCCAGAATACGAACCGATTCAATTGCCCTCTCAAATCATACCGCAACAACAAAAACTGACTAGATATCTATAGATTTCCGAAAGGATTGGCAGCGACGGGTCCGAACCCACTTCGACCAGGTATGAAGATAATGAAGACGAGATCAAGTCGAAATGGAAAATTATTCAGGTATTAACATTGAAAAATCTATAGCCCACCCAGAAGATCCGCCGTCGCTCTCTGCGCCGTGCTAAGGCTGCTGCCGTCGCTCCCCGACCCGTCGACAAGTTGAGACCCGTTGTTCGATGCCCAACCATCAAGTACAACCGTCGCGTTCGTGCTGGACGTGGTTTCACTCTAACTGAGCTTAAGGTAGATATTCCATTTGAAAACCATTGCGCACTCTATCCCAAAATCCTTATATTCCAGCCATCGCCTTCAACAAATTCTACGTTTCGGATCGTATTATTCTAACAAACTATATAGGAAGCCGGTATCCCCGCCTCGTGGCCCCTACCGTCGGTATTTCCGTCGACTACCGCCGACAGAACCTCAGCGAAGAGTCCCTCGCTGCCAATGTCGCCCGCCTCAAGGCCTACAAGGCCCGATTGATCGTCTTCCCCCGCAAGGGTGCCAAGCACCCCAAGGCCGGTGACAGCAAGGACATCGACCTCAGCAACACCGAGACCGTCTCCACCGTCGGTGCCACCCTTCCCATCGTCCCTGTGGCCGAGGGTATTTCAGAGATCAAGAAGAGCGATCTGCCCAAGCCGATCGAGGGTGGTGCCTTCGCGAAGCTCCGCAAGGCGAGGAGCGAAGCTAGACTGCAGGGTGTGCGGGAGAAGCGAGCCAGAGACAAGGCCGAGGCTGAGGCTAACAAGAAATAAGACGGAGGTCTCTTACGGGAGTATGGACGGTATCATTAGGGTTCTGCTTTCGTTGTGTTGTTGGACGGTCACGGCGGGTTGGCTTGCGGTTTCTGTGTAGCCAGGAGAGAAACAAAAATATCATCGTTCTCTCGCCACACAATACAGGCCGAAGCATTATTGCATCTTCCGGTTTGCTCTAGGTCGTTCTCAATGGAAAAATGAATGGACATAACTCTACCTGTCTTTTGGACCACCGTGACATGAAAGCTATAAACTGGCACACTGAACGAGTAATAATACGAAGACCAACGCTAATGCTCAATAGGGAAACCTCGCGTAAATAATTGATTATACCTATCGAGATCTTATATTCTGAACGCTTCGCATCTTCATGATGATTTGAGTCCAATGCTCTATGAACAACCACTTAGGTTTAAATAATCTATCTCACTGAGTAACCACAGATTCGGTGTCCTTCCTGTCGCCGAGCACCAGCTGTCCACCGGTTTTCAGCAACTCGGCAAACTCATCCCTAACCTCGGAGGGAAGCCCATCCGGACCACCCTTCGCCAGCTCGGCAACTAGTACCAAAGCATTTTCCCGGTCCACCTTAATTGCAGTTGCGCTCTTCTTCGGATCCACTTGCTGCGGCTCGAGCTGGCCTATTGCCGACAGATCTATCCCGTTTTCTGTGGGAGGATTGCTACTCGTCTCGCGCTCGCTCGAAACAGCTGCGGCGAGAAGATCTTTCAGTTCGGGATGCTGTAGTATAGCTTGTTTTACGACGGCGAATCCTTCGGCGGAGCGCGCCATGAGTGCAAGGACGAACCATAGGTCGGATCGTAAAACAGGGAATTTGGCCTGTAGACCAAGATATAATAGCGTGTCCGGTAGAGTAGGGTGTTTGCTGTAGAAGTCGTGTAGGAGCGCGCCAGACTCTTCTTCGGAAGCAGGTAGTGCCGATTCGGGGAGGAGTGATGACCCAACTGGTTTGTCGGAGTGTAGGACGCGGCACACACCAGCTACGGCGCGGGCCGTCTCCATCTTAGTAGGTTCCTGGTCGGCTTTACGGTGCAGGTCTATTAACTGCTGTATAGGCGTCTTGTCTTGCGTGCCTAAGGTCACACAGACGCGCCGCACATTTTCGGGGCAATTGACAAGAAGGATGCGCGCGAGGGACACAGCATCAAACTGGACTTGAGGCTGCGTGTCGAGATCCCATATCCGGGGTAAGGCATTGGGGTCTAGCAGGCCTGCACTACCTAGGATGGCCTTGTTGCTTGCGGGGATAGATAAGTTCTTTAAGAAGCTAAGGACACAATGAAGTAGCTGAGGATCTGTTTCCGAGTCGGAGGATATGATGGGGATCAGCGACTTATGCACCGCTAGCTCTTGTACGAAGGCAATACTTTGCGCGTCGGTTCGGGCGATGTTGCCAAAAGCCAGACAAGCCGCCGTCTGGAGATCTATACTCTGCGAAGAAATCCAGCGGAGCAATAGACTGGCTACGGTACCATCTAGGGGGCATAAGGAGACAAACCGGGGGTGAGCGGATAGGTCTGCCCAGGTTTTGATGTACATGGATTGTAACTGCGCAAGTTGTGCTTGTTCATCAGTATCATCGATGTTAAAGATAGAAACGCCCTCGATGGCTCTCTGGAAAGCTGCTATGAACACCTCGATAGCATCAGGGGTCTCGAGAAAGCTGTCTTGGAGCTTCTCGTGGGAAAGATATGCTAATGCGGCCGACGACAGCCCCAGGAAGCCGTCAAAATCCGGGAACCCCGGATCGGAAGTACTTAAATTTGCCTGGGACAAGAGGATGTGTGGCGCTTGAGGGTTTATTAAGTCGGGCTCAAATTCTTGTAGTCTGTTAATATCATTTATACTTGGCCACGATGGGGTTTTGCTCTATCACGGGGATGGGGGATAAGGGGCGTTTACCTTGAGCTACCGCCATGCCTAGTAATTTGTAGATGATATTCATGTATGGCAACGCCTTCTCTTGCAGCGGGCGAGTTTGAATAAGATCGATTAGATATATGCCCAGATGAGCTTTGGAGGCCGCTGCCTGAGCGGGTTCTGGGTATTCTCCTGTTAGTAGATACATGCTTCTCTAGCTGAGGTTTCATTCTCACCGTAATCAACACATATGTTGAATAAAACCGGAATAGCAAATTTCAGTAAGGAGTCGTGTGTCAGAAGTTTAACCAGTTGAGTGAGGCAACCCGAGTCGACAACTCGTTGCCGGTTTTCATCTGCACCCAAGTAAGCACTTAGAGATCGGAATCCACGGACTGGGAACATACGGACCTTGGTCTGCGCAGGAGTTTCCTGCTACTCGGAGAGCATGAGCTATGAGGTCTGGATCTAGCTCATCCCCCTTAATCAAGCCCAAGAAGAAGTCCAGGAGACCAGATTTCCCAAGTGGGATTCTCCATCGCTCTAAAATATAGGAGTGTTAGCTTGGTCATGATACGTGTAAGTGAAGACTATACAAAGCCTTATTATAAGCCTTTATGAAAGGGCAATTCTGTTCACCTTCTCGACTACCATTTCCAACCTGTTCCGCTAAGGCCTGCAGTTCCGAAGATTTAGTTTCTTGCAATCTTCGTGCGGTACTGAGAAGCTGCTCCAGCACTTGGACCCTTGATTCCTCATCTTCTGGGACGTTCTTAAATAGGTCTTGGACTTCGTTGGACGTCATGATCTCGAGCCCATCACAGGTCAGATTCTAATATATATTGAAGTTCTACAGACTATACTCGTAAAGGAGATAGAGATAGAAAGTGTAGTTAAATAAAATGTTGAGGTTTAACTTGTGATTACGTAAACAGATCGTTAGATCTTCAAAGGTAGAAGAAAGTAAAGAGATACATAGGTAGGTACCCAACTTCGGGAACGTCCTGTTACTTCCAAATTCAGTGAAGATTATCTAGGTTAGGTAGTTATTAGTGTGAGGCTCTGTGTTATTTTGCAGCGGGGAGCTACCCACTCTACCACTAATAATTAAGTAGCGGGGCAGAACGCGTCAGCGCTTTCTTTTCCTTTGGCGCGTCTTACAATTCATTTCTACTGCCTGCCTTGCCGTTATTATCAATCAAATTAATGTATTTCCAGTATTTCTCAAGTTGAAGCTTTCGCACCTAAAACCGTCATATGACAATAAGAGAGTTCTTTTTGCCAACCAGGAGCAGAGTGGTTGAAAGATAAAAAGATAAACCACTTTACCCGACTCAGGGGTATACAAATGACAATAAAAGGTAAAGCCCAATTCACAAAATGGCTCTAAACTTCGAACAGAACCATTTTTAGAAAACATTATTATCTCCAGGTATTACCAGAGCTGTACCAATTTAAATTGGAGGGGATCGTTCCAATTGCTTTATCTCTACCACCTTAAAAGAAAAAAGAAAAACACGCCACCATCACATATTCCGAGAACATCTACTATGTCTCAGGGTCGCGGCCGTGTAGTATGAAAACCACAGACTTGTCAAGATGTGTCATATCAAGTTGCACCGGTAACTAACACTACAGCAATCTAATGGTCAGGAGACTGAGACTGTTACGTCAGGATAACGCAATTTGGAAGATCAGTTACATCACGGCAGAAGACAGTACATGTCCTCTGACATTATTATTCTATTCGGCGAGCGTGGTGGCTGGCTACTCGTAGAAGCAGTCCTGAATACCCCTCGAGTTCATGAATGAATTAATTTCGGCCATCCGTAGTGTAAGATGTTGGATTCCGCCGCGAGTCCCCGTTCCACTAGGTAACAAACAAGATGCTATATCTGCAATGGTCCTAGATTGCAGGCTAGATGATGTAGTCAAAGTCTTGGGAATCATGCAGTCGTCTCCTTGACCCCCTTTTGGAGTTCGATATGATATCCTATCGAAGCATACCTAAGGTGGGCTCTACCCACACCTACACCTACACCTATGCCCATCTCCTATTAACTAACTCCCCGGCCTCTATTTAGTAGGTGTAAATATCTAAAAGTTTTATTTTATGCTAAGTCTGAGTTTTTATTGCACGGTATCACTACCGAAGTGCTATATCACCAATCGTGATCGTACCATAACACTTAGCAAAATGTCTCACGAAAAAATAGGCATGTATTCAACACTAATTATTCTCACTAGCTAAGACGGCAGTAATAACGCTTCCTGACGCGAGTTCAACCATCCGTATGTTTCAGTATAGGCCTAAGTCATACCTTGTAATCTCCGTCAGCTCCCATTGTGCGACACAAGCACCGTGGTGTTTGGAGCAAACAGACTCGTCTGAAGTTTTGGTATACCGTTTCTTTAGTACAGATCAATCCTTGTATCACCGGCATTGGCCATCACTTCAAATTGAAATGTTCCGCTAATCTGGGGGTCGTGTTTGTGGAGAGTAGGGCGTAGGACAAGACAGCTTAGAAGCTGCCCCAGGTAAGGTAGGTTGAGTATTATAAAGAATGGGAATCCCAATCTTCCCATGCAAAGCTGTTGCTGAGGCCCGTGTATCTGGTCATAACACGTCACTCCAAGTCACTCGTTCATAATGGCCATATACTGGCTTCTGTCACTCGTTTGCCTACTGACACCCCTCTCTTCTGCCGCACAGGGTTATTCAGGCGGTGGTATCGTAGACGAAACCGTCACCCAGAGTGTCACCGAGACTATCACGAAATATTTATCGCAATGCGGTTCCTCGTCACCTCCATCTCACACTCCAGATATAACAATATCCGGTACCACCACACGCACGAGCATTCTCCAAGAAACCATCGCTATCACAATACCAGCCAGTGTAACGAACGTCTCAGGAGCTGCCCCCATAGGCTTTAGCATATCCGTATCGGAAGGCCTATTTCCCACCTTGAACCTTAGCCGCCCTGCTCTTACGACGGCAAGTAGCTATTCGGGGCTAAACTACTCTCATGCAAACATCACGAAGATACCTTGCTCGACTTCAACTGGTAAAGTCCTATCCGCTTGATCTTGAATTGACATATCTAATATTCACTTGATAGTCCTAGTCCCAGTCCCTCTGGGATCATCTTCTCATTCCACTCCCTGTACAACCTCTTTCCACAGCACATGTTCTACAACGCCAACTGTTACATCACCAACTCAGATACCAGTCAGCGAATCAGCTAGACTCAAGAGCAACACAGCCACGTGGGAGTTCCTGGGAGTGCTCGCTGTCGTCTCTATGGTAATCACGGGCTTTCTATGAAAGAGCCCAGGCCGTAATACGAGATGGACAAGGTAGACTCAGTGATGTTTACAGAGCCTTAGGCGTGTCTATGCCCCCCAGGGCGATGTCTATGTAATATCCAGTGTGATGACAAACAGGCCTAATGCTGGCTCCGTGGGCTAATTAAACATTGATTTCGTTGGTAAATCTTTTCCCAAGCTAGTTCTGCTAATAGAGATACAATTTCGCTGGGTTTAGAAATAAGGCATGTTAAAGTATCCTGCTGAAGATTTCTAGTGACAGTTTTCAACGAAAATCTCGGGCTTATATATAAACGTATGACCACTACGAATTAGATTTAACATAAGAGACTTTCTTTTCCGCCCGGAAAATTGAAGTTGGTAATTCAAAGGTATGATAGATTTGAATGGTAATTTTCAAGTTAAATCTCCAGTGAGATACATGTCATAGTAATGCTTACTCGCCCCTAAATCAGTTACATAGTCACTCAGATCAAATCACAATTCTCAATCACCAATCATAAGCGTAATGTAAAATCAGTTCTTCGTTTTTTCTTCGCAACTATCGCCGTCGCTTCCTCTTCCTCGACGTCTTCCATATCAACATCAGGTATAGATTTCCTCTTGGTCTTAGCAGATGAAGGCTCAGTGCCATCACTTCCCCGCTCCTCATCACTTCCTCCTCGTTTCCTTTTTAACCGACTTATGTGTTTGACTTTTCTTCGCATTAAACATACTAAGGATTCGTCCGGGTCGAGTATAGGTCGCATTGAATTCCATGGGTATCGTCTTCGAATGGATTCAGGGGGGATCATGTTCTCTACTAGGAACTCATGGTGTAAGAATTGTCGACTCTGGAGAATTTTGGTACCAAACTTATGGACCAAGTATTTCGTATTCCATAGTCTTTGCCGCTTATGGTCCCAAGATTCATGGGATGGATCGAACTCAAGTATTTCGATTCCAGTGAATCCTCGTGCTTGGCACACTGCCCCTATCACTTTTACCTTATCAATGCTATCTGTCACTGATAGGAATGGGCTCGGGTTCGAGCAGTGCCAATTCATGTGTTTTTGAACCAAGACTTGGAAGTGCAATGGGTTGATATCGACAATCTGATGGCCCCTGGCTTTAATACCCCCGAATGGCTGCCCGCTATGTACGACACGGTAGAGAGTCTTCGGTCGTTTGTCTCCGCCGCAGGTCTTGATTGTAATTCCTGTCTGCAACATAGGACGGCCTCGTAGGAAGCCCCCGCGGTGTACCATCTCCTCTTCATCGGGAATATCGGGGTATAGCTCCCGTAGCTCTCCGTATATCTCTGGTTTCATCCACAGCTTAAACGATTTTCCCTTATTCTCTTTAGCATCCACCACCCAGGCTTTGATGTGTGGTTCGCTTTCCTGATCAATTCGCTGCTCACCATACTGGGGGGATAACAAATTTTTCGACCGGAACAGAAACCATCTTCAAATATTACTTTGCGCCTTCCTGTATAATTTTAAGGATAAAGGTGTGGAGCAGATGATATGATACGTATATTTAAGTATGTTGTAGATTCCCGGATTGTAGGACTGATAGAAATATGTGGTGATAGATATGGGAAGAAGTGAGGTTTTAGTGGTGATAGGTATTGGATATGTAGAATATATAGATGCCTAAAGGCTAGAGAGGTTGGTAGATATGGGTGAGAGTAATGTTAGATTAGGAAGGGATGATAGTATGGTTCCCAAACCTGATATAGATTTATTATCACGGCGCCTGGTAGTCGAAGGACTGGGTTAGCGTATGATTTTGATGCTTAATTTCGAGGATTGTGGAGATGAATCTCTAAAAAGATATCACTGATGATGTATTGGTATTAATTATCTTATTGAAGTAGATATTTGATGGTGTATTGGTTTGGTTGTATTGGTATGAGGTTGAGTAGGTAGTGGTGGTGACGATGATGTGTGTAGAAGGAGGGTGTAAAGGAATTCAAGCTTGAGGGTGAAATGCGCGTTGCTTATATACTCGATTAGTTTCAGATCCAAAGCTTCAGATCCAAAGTCTTATGAGGCAGCTTCGCGTAGAGGTCGTAACTACCAGCTTTGAAAATAATGTGGGTATACATAAGATACCAGGTAAGTAGGAATACATGTATAGGCTAGCTTGAAACCCGCAGCTGCCAATTCTATTAATAATCATTTTTTTTTTCAGGACGGTACCGTTCTAGAAGGCCTCTTACCGATGCTTTACCTACTATACTTGGTCCCTATAGTGTATAGGAAGGCGAGAGTATAGAGAGTGATTCAGTAGACACGTTACTTGGTTCCTGTTACGACCCCCTTAACTTATGTTATTACCTATCACGTCTTCCGTTCTGGACCGAGTGTAGAGGAGAAACAATCGTGTTGATTCCTATTGTGGCAGTGACCTCTTAGGCTGACTTAGAAAGTGTTAACTACTATAATAGAGCTACATCGTATACTGATAGTTTATATCTTTCCCGGGCAAATTAAATACGTGTTGGTATATATGTAAAGTTGCGTCAGTTTATCACCACTAAATTTGGTATCTACATTATTATGACTACGCTCGTCAACTTTCACTTTGGCATGTTTCTCTAGTTATAGCAAAATTTGTACCCTTACCAGTTAAGCAACTCATGCGTTAAGGATTTGAATTGTTGATTGATTACCAAAGGCCAGTTTCCGTATTAGATTGCTGATGGTTGAATGACAACCGTACGTACTACGCAGTAGTACGTAATTACCTGACACAAGGAAGTACCTATGTACCTTAGATTATATAAGGAACGCGTTCCTCCCGTTCCTTAGTAGTAAATAGTTTCTTCCTTAGACATTATCAATACACCAGTCTCAACTCATTTGTTTACTTGTTATTGCTTTACTGTTGTTCCTTTTACGTACGTACCTACCAACAATTGCGTGTTAGGGTGATAATATATCGAGTTACTATAAAAGACAACAAGAAATATTTATCAGAATCCACAGGTAAGATAGCATTATTAAGAACAAGGCTTGATCTAACTTCAATTAGCTCAGTGTTAAAGAATGGCCCATTTCTTGTAATCTATAATGAAAACAGTTTCAATTTCCCAGGTAAACAGAAGGATAGACTGTAGCTTCATTTTGAAGTAATACTGTCTTGCCAACTTTGCTTTTATTCTAAGATCACTGTATATGGCTATATTAGTGTATTACTTATCCTACCTATTCACTTCACGTCCTTTCTTGAGAAGTATAGAAGTTTTGGTATGACGCTGGTTACTGATTTAATAACAGTCGACTTTGACCTGACCGCGTTCTAGTGCCGATCGAGTCGATGTAGTTTGTGATCTGGGGAAAAAAAAACATAATTTAGATTATAGAATGAACATTGATTTAAGTAGGTAGGAACGGAAAAGAGGTTACTAATAGTTTGGTTGTTGATTTTCTTAATGGTTTCTTCTTTTCAGTTTCGATGTCTTCTATTTATATATACTATTAAACGAAGTTCTTACCTGGCTAGCTTACCGATCGATATTACCTATCAGATTCTAATGTACCTCTTCTCGCATATAAACCAGCAAATACCTGCTTGCAATATTATATGCAAATATTATGCTAACAAAATGGAGGGTTCGATGGTAATGGCTTTAAACAGCAGTACCTTAGTCTGTCTCTGTTTAATGATGTTGCTATGTCATGTGGGCTTTAATGTTTAATGCCCATAGTTTTTATTAGGGCTTGGGGTTGACTTGGTAATTTCATCCGTAGAGGAGAGAAGTAAACTCTTCAACGCATGCTTCATTGCGATAACTAGGTAGGATACAAATTATATTTGTAGTCAAGATATTTAAGTAATTAGGGAAATATGGGTTGTCACGCACAAGCTGAAGTGGCACGCATGTTTGAGGTTGGGTCTAATGCGAATAAACAAGACATGTGAAGACTTTTGGTGATATATAAATTAAAAATATGGTAATATTGACTCATAGGTTATTGATGTAGAGTTATGTATTGCGGGATGAGTGATAATAGTAAGTTATGGTGGTCTATAATACATGTATCACGCTGAAAAATGAGAATGGAAGTAGTGTTATAATTTCGGACTGTTAATAACTTTCATAACACGTAGCAGCATTTATCAAGCAGTTATGCCCATGAAATATCCAAACCAAAGAGTTCTTTCAAGTATACTATGAACCATGAATCCTTATACATCACCATATATTCCTTGTGAATGCCTTGAACCATTAGAAATGCTTCTTTATCTATATCTCTTGATTTGAACAAATGCAACAGCCATGTAATGTTTCTTTGCCTGTCCTTCGCTTGCTTAGGTATGGTCGGTGAATGTACTAAGGAACTAATGTAGAGTTTATAGGTAGCATGTAAAAACATTTCCTCCGAGGTACAATCTGCTTCTTGTTTTGGTGTTCTATTGATAGACAGTGCAACTCGAGTTAGGAGAAGATATGAACAGCTTTACCTAGCAATTTGTCACTTGTGAGTTTTCTAATTCTACTCTGAAGTGTGTTACTAAAGAGTTCATTTTTAATTTTCAATTGCTCTGACATCTAGTAAGTTTGTTCCTTTTATTTGTATCATCTTATTTTTTGGTTCTTGAAAAGTAGATTCATCTTCGTTCTGCTCTGTTCTTGTATGGGTCTTAGGTGGTATTGTGGTACTAGTGTTGCCTCTATATATGCATAGACTTATTCATATGCATATATCGATAAGTAAATCCCCAAGTTCCGCATATCGGATAGATTAACATGTGTCCGCGTCGCGCAATAAATAAAATAGATTTTATTCAATCTGGCCTGGACGACAACCCAGACGACAACCCAGACGACAACATCACCACCAATTTTAACACTTAATACGTATCACTCACTCCCTTCACGTCGCTCCTTTAATAAACTCACGGACACCTCCGATTCTCACACGAGCAAGGATTTTGTTATTCTATCATACAATTTCGTCAACCTTCGTAACAATACAGAATATTATAATCAATATGACGCGTGCGCAGCAGACCATCTCCGTCGGCCTCCTGGTCACTTCTGTACGTCCATTCGAGCCGGCCCTCTTAAATGCCTTCAATTGATTCTGTATATTATCCTTTCCCTTTACTAACGTGTTTCTCTAGCTCTATCTCGCCTTGTACCTGAACCTCATTCCTCTCCCCGAACTAGTCCAGACCGAGATTGTCCCCGTTGTACGTTGAACCCCCCCCTACTCTATCCACTCGACTTTCAACATCATGCCATCTTGTCTAGACGGAGATGAAAGAAAATAGAACTAATCAACGCCTGTTAAAAACAAATAGCTCCCTTTCTGGGCCCTCGTCTCCTTCGGCGCATACTTACTCTTCCGCCTCGGCTGGAACGTCATGACCTTCAACGATGTCCCCGAGGCCCACAAAGAACTCACGGCTGAGATCGAATTGGCCAAGACCGACCTTCGGCGCCTGGGCGTGGATGTGGATTAATTTCGACCTCAAAGAGAATATTGGTGTGGTGAGCTGGAAAGGTCGTGGGGGATCAAAACGGTCGATTCGTACACATACTACTTATTCCTATGCTTAGCTGTCCACTACGGTCGCCTAGGCTGAGATGTAGTGAGGATACTTCAAGAGGATGGGAATAAATCGTTTCAAGGTTTGTAAGCACCTTGAATTGCTGATTGGCAGTTGATTAACTCGTCTTCGGCTCCGCGCCCACAACTACCCTACCGAAAGTACAGAATAATCAACAAGAACATCAACATATTTCATATTTCAGTATTTCTTAACTTAGTAGTTCCCTGCATCGTAGAGTCGACGTGAATACTGTAGCGAAGCCCACAGGAAGACCGAGCGTTGGAGATGATCCTGACGAAGTCTCTATTCCAAGCAACCTCACCGTATTCCCATAGATCGAACAAAGGACTCATTGACTAAACCAAATGAGCAGTAGCTAATTGATTTGCCTCGATTGAATATACAACTTGAAGCACTGTCATACCTCATATACACGTAATAGGTCATGGCCAAATAGATGATGTTCGCTTGTATGCATGTACTATTTCCCCTTTACTCCTCCCCAACCAATAATGCTACTACTGTCTTTAGAGCGTCCATCGGATCCTTATTCTCCTGGATTAGCTTGTCAAATACGCCCGGTATACTTATTAAGCTACCCTTGGTGTCTTGGTCGTGCCCTACAGCGAGTTAGATAATCTGTATCAATATTGAATTGTACGGCTGATCCGACTTACACTTCGCCGGAGTTCCCAGCAAAAGCCCTATTTTGCTTCGTGCTTCTCCTGTCCAATCGAATTCAATTCGCCACCCAATACGGATAGCTGGGACTTCGTCTTGATCTTTGAGGCTGGATAGCTCTAGATCAAGATCTGTTCTTCCTAGATGGGGGAATATATCAGCTTTGGTGAAGCGCATTTTGTCAGCCTGTCCCTTGAGCTCATTGTCGTCAGTTGTTATAGCTGCCCGGCCTCGACCCTTCCTCCTCGTATCTGTTCTCATTTCCCTGGCGCATTTTGCCAGCCCTTCACTAGTTCTTAGGTCCCTCTCAGCAGCGCACCAAAACTGAGCCCTCCTTGTCGCAACGCGAAGCCATTCGCTCATAGCCCAAGTAATGACGCTAACATTTCTCGTCAAAGCACTAGTCCCCGTTCCTCTAATGACACGTTCCACGAAAGGTCCAAGCTCGCCAACTGCCGATGGCTCAAGACGTGGCACCTTTAGCTCAGCAATAGACAACCTCTTGGTGTTTACCGTCATTTCAATCGTTGCAGCGAATAGACCGGGCAGTGTTGATGAAGCGGATATGGTATATTTTTGCAAAAGTGGCCCCGGGTTTCCGGGCTCGTCACGAGGTACTATCGAGACTGTAGACGTGAAAGTTAAAGGTGTGAATACTTGGAGAAAGGGCAATTCCTCCTCCGCTGTCATAGGAATGGGATGATGTGAGATAGGAAGCTTTTCGGCCCCCCCTTCGGCATCACTTTGTGGTGGAGCGAATATGGATGGAAGCGACAAGCTCGATTTGCTAAAGGGGAGGAATGAGATGGGGTTTAATGCGGCTTCAAGCCAATCTTGCGTTGGGTCGGGAGGTGCTTCCTTTTTAGGGGGGAGGGCGTGCCGTTGGAGTACGTCAAGGAGAGATTCCTTGTCTTCCAGATCTTCTAAAGCTGTCCTAGTTTTCCTTCCTTGCTGTAATTCGTGTAAGCGAGTATTCTCGCGAGTTGCTAGTTCTAAATCCGATTTTAAACGAGCCACTTCAGCAAGGAGCGAATCTCGAAGCTCCTTCTTCTCGGCAAATGGATCGGGCTCTTCAGCATTTCGGGCTGGATGCGATTTTCGCCTCTTTTTCCGGCTTTGTGGTTGTGCTCTCAGCGTTCTTTCAGCTGTTCGGGATGGTGATTCTTCGCGCGTAGCTTCTTTGGTAAATTCGGGATGACGAAGTGGTGGTTGCTTTAGAGGGGAACTCTTAATTCTCTCAGCTAATACCCTGCTCCTTCTTGGGCGTTTAGTAGGCGTGTTGTGAATCCCCACGGGGGAGGTTTGGATTGAGGCAGGATCAGATATGCCTTGTTGTGTCGGTGTAGGTGGGAGCTCTGGCTCTTCCGGAACTGCCTCTCCCCGGGGTGGGGAACGCCGTAGGACTCGACCCTTAAAGGGATTTATCAATTCTTCCTCTTCGGCTGATGGCGCAGGTAATGGACGTGGCGATGGCTTGTTCGGTGTCCTTCGCGGTCTGGAGGTCATAGCTCCTATAGCACGTCGGACGGGACTCCGTGGTTGATCGGCCGAGGTAGATTGAGTCTGCTGTGTTTCGCGACCGCGTACTTCTGTGTCATCCCCTAGCTGTCTAATATCCGAATTACCGGGGGTGTCGCCTGCCTCTAATCCAGCGGGCGCATCTTCTGAAGGTCTAGTTCTAGAAGTGCTTCTCCGTTCCAGTATGTCGGGGTTCGATCGCGCAAGGCTGGCCTTAGTTGGGGACGCAAATGAAGGTATTGGACGTCGGGCAGATCTTCTTACCGGCTCATCTTTAGACGATGCCGTAGTTGTTCCGCCTATGGGAACGTTCGTCGTGGGCGACGTCTTGCGGCGCTTCGGGGCTGAAGAGTCCATTGAGTTCCCTAAATATCTTCTCTTATCCAATCATGATATTTCCAATTGTATATCGACTTCATGGGTTTAGACTGGACTTGACCGGGCTGTGGGAGCTCTTGACCTGGGTTTGGATTTGCACGTGTTGATGGTTGATGTCTGTTATTGTTCCACCACTGCAAGATTTGATGTGGGACGTGTTATACAAAAAATTGGGGAATATAAGTGATTGATTTGGAGCCTATTTGATTACAAGAGACTAATTGAACCGAAATGGCCCTTCTCTTGTATATTTCACATTAATATTAATGAGGTCGGAATACTTACAAGACGCGGTTCAGTTGTATAAGTGGATGTTGACGCGCCAAAAAGCTACAGGTTATTTCTTATCTTATCAATACTGTTTTTTTCTTTAGCGCAGATCTGACGCAACCTGACTTCCATGAACCCAGCCAGCCTTAAGTACCTATGTATCTAGGTATTTTAACACACTTACACCATGTTGCTGCACATTAAAAGCATGCAACCTACCACGTGATACCGAAAAGATGCTGTACCTGCCGCTAATTCGCCCCTTCTTCCGATGACGTGAGGTCGCTAAGAAAAATCAAACCATACTCTCCTTTTATTTCATTCGTCCGTCATTCTATCCCACTAACTCACTGTCCGCCTCGGCATTGTTCTCAATATCGTACTTCACGAAACGTACATTGATCGTCACAATGCCGATTACTATAAGGCCTTTAATAAGAGCTTCTAGGCTCGGTTCGCTTATGCGACAGCCTCAAGTACCTCGTGTCTTCTACTCGGCCGGCTCGGGGGTATCCGGTGGCACTTCCGGCGAGGCTTCAGAGCAAGCGTTTCCTCTGGGACTTTACTACGAAGCTGTCCTTAATAGACCGCAACCTATTCCCGACGTCAAGCCCGAAGAACCTCCTACCTCATCACCTAAATCCCCCCGGAGTACGGTTAAGAAGCCCCCTCCTAAGAAGTCCAAGGATGAAGCCACCCCGGCGTCATCGTCTTCTGCTACTGGGCCCGAAACCTCCGCAAAGCCGGCGACAGCACAGGAAAAGGCACGTATTATCTTTGGCTCGCGACTCGCCGGCCCAGCCGAGAGAGCCGAGCGCCTTGAAGCCATCCGGAACCGCAGTACGCTAATAGCCGGCGTCTTAGTCCCCCGCGGCCAGAAGAGCCAGACAACTGCTGCATGAGCGGATGCGTGAACTGCGTCTGGGACCGCTATCGGGACGAGATGGAGGAATGGGTCAGCGCGTCTGCTAGGGCCGAAAAGGCTCTGCAGGCCCTGCAGGCCCAACGAGGAGAGCCATCCAAAGAGGTCCCAGACGTGGCTAAAGTTACAACTAGTACCACGAGCATAGATGACGATGGCGGTGGCAGCGAAACAAACTGGCAGCCGGACTTGAAGATGGCCGATCGACCCAAGATTGCCAAGGACTTCTGGGATGATGAACTCTACAAGGACGTGCCGGTTGGCATTCGAGAATTCATGAAGCAGGAAAAGAAATTAAAAGAAAAACATATCAGGGAGGGCACTTTCGGCGCTTAGAGAAAGACGACTACATCATATATACCCCTGTGTCGAGCAATAGAATAATTCGCCTTATAATCGGTTTGTCTTCGCATCGGCTTTATGGGATATCCGAGATTTTTATTTATTTAGTGTTCGGTTCGGAGCCTAAGTTCTCGATGCGTATCGAGTTGCTCGTGGTGTCTATCTAGCACGCCATGTCTATCCTACCTACCCGAAAGGGAAAGACTCCAACCGCACCGTATTTACTAACTGCACCTAAGCAGCACCGTTCCCATTTGTTTGCTTCTTTGCGAGCTCGTCATGCAAGTCGATATCTGTGGCCTCCCACGGATAGCATATCCATTCGTCACCTATCGTCCTCGCCGCCAGATATCGCGATTGCTCTATCATATCTGCGGGCAACGTACCCTTCTTCTGCTTGTCCTTATTCTGTTGTATCTGTTAGCATATGCGACCATAATGTTCCCCGTCTATCGGCACTCGCAGGTCACTTACATGTAAGACAAAGATACTGAACTCTGTCTTCTCGGTGTTTCCCAGCTTTTGTCGCGCCTCCTCGACGTCCTTTTCTAGTTCCTTGACGGCATATTCAAGCGTCGTTCTTGTGTCGTCGACTTCGTCTACAATTAGAATGCGCTTGCCGACCAAGTTCTGGATCTCGCCTAGGCTACTTAGGTCCAGCCATTGCGTGCGGGTGACTTTGGTTCCGATCTGATCCACGACGCCTTCGCCTGTGTTCGAGGGATCTTTTACGGGCAGCTGCTCGTATAGGGAAAGACCAATGGCCTGGATAGGGATGTTGGGGCTGCCAGGCTGCTTCAGGAAGGAGCGCAAGATTCGCGCTGGCACATAACCACCACCACCGATGGCGATAATGAGCTGCGGGTTGAAGGAACTCAGAATCTTGGGAGCTGCCTCCTGGCAAAGCTTGTGGACCTGTTGGTCGCCAAATCGGTTAGAGAATCATGGATATAAACCAACATTTTTACCTTCTCAGGCAGCATGACAAATTTCACATCGGCTCTCCAAAAGAAATGAGAAGCAGGAACGGCGGGGCATGTGGTGAGGTTACAATAGGTAAACAAGCAAGATCAAGATCTGCTTACATCGTTGTAAGTGACGTAGATCTTCTCCACCATCTTGGCTGATGCAGAAGATATGATAGTGGGGGAAATGCGTTGCTTATGCGACTCGTATATTGGTGAAGAACGCGGATTAAGAGTTTAGAAAAGGAGGCGAAGAATCTGGTGTTAGAGGGACATATAGAGATAGAGAAGAAGGATTCTTGTATAAAAAAGAAAGGGCTAGAAGGAAAAGTTTCGAGTTTGAGTTGCGACTGGGACTTGAACGGAAAGAAACTTTTAGTGGGGCAGTGAATTAGAGGGCTTTTTTTTTTTACGTGGGGCTATGGAGGGGTTCATTGGGACCACTGGGGAGGTAGCAAGGGGACTTTTCCAGGTGCGCAACCATTTCTGTAGCGACAAATTAGGCAAGTCAATGCCACTAGGTCCTCCAGTGTGACACTACAGATTAGGGGTTTTAGTGGTATTTACCACCAACACTCTAAATCTACGGCCATCTCCGCTACCTTATACCTTATTTTTCCACTTTAGGTACATTTGACTGACCGCACTCACCTACATACATGTACCTCAGGTCAGGTACACAAGACGAAACAATCGCCATCTTTTGTTCGGATAGAAACCGATGTTTCGGGATTCCAAATTTATAGAATATTCCCTGCCGTGTAACATAATATAATTATATTCCAGAATGAAACCTAAATGAATACATAGCACCTAGGTAATTAACCTAGACCTTGCAGCTAGGGTTATTTAGACTTGGAGCAATAAGCAGGATGTGCATTGATGTGCTTAGTTCTTAACCAAGTTCTATAATTTTTTCTAGGATAGTGCTGTAGGTCACTGCGTATATGAAATCGAATACTTACATAGTATAGGTAGGACTTAACATGGTGGAGAACGCCGAAGTTAACTTTGGTGGGAAGCTTACGAGACGGGTAGAATGTGGATGCCGCCTGTCAAAACTTTAAAAGTTCGGAGGAAATGAAATGTATTAAAGAGAGGAAAGAAGACATGTCAAACTTTACCTAGGTAAGGTACATGTACCTAAGTAGGTATTTGTAAACTACTGCAAGATGCTACCTAGGTACACGCATTCTATTTGTCGTAGCCCTTAGCCAACTAAATCTAATCCTTCATCCCTAGATCTTACATGCATCTTTTACATACGAAACGAAACGAAACGAAACGTACGGACTTATTTTGCGCATTTATTACACAAAGGTACACATAGGCATAACACATTACTCCATTCGCTATATCACTCAGCATTCGACATACGCTCTTCATCCTATTTCTTAGAAATACGAAAAAATGGACATGTGGATTCCACCTGAACCGCAGGCATCGAACCTCATACCGGTTAACCTTGCCCCTTCACAAGCATACCAGCACAACTATATGTATATATCACCAGCACCGCAGCCATTCCAGCCTCAACCCCTTGGGCCAGACGGATCAGATGGATTCGAAAGGTACATATGCGAAAGCGAAGCAATACCCAAGACTGCAGTATGCATCCCTCTCAAATCGATGTTACCCCTAGACCAATCCCCAACAAACTACGACTATTTTTATGGATACTAGGATACCCCCATAGGAAAAGCGATGATCACACTGCCATACCAAATAACCCTCTACGAGCAGAATCATCCACTTAGAGGCGTCATCAAAGTGCCTATTCGGTTCGCCGAATACTACCAAGGAAAACTAGGACCCTGGAGCTACGAATATGTACCCCGACAGAACTTGCACCGTGAATCTGTAAGGCTCAAATCGTTATATCACAGAAAAGTTGCCGTACAAGTTCTATTTCTAGATATATTCACGATTCTACTCCACCTTGAACAGAGGGTACTTTCCGACTCGGTATGCCTGGAGTGTTTATATCCGCGGGAGTGGACAGATCTTTGGGACGAACATGATGGTGAGAAACCTCCCATTCTACCATCATTCAAAGTTGCAGTCAAAAATTACAAAAACCGCACCTGGGATGGGTGCCTAGATGATAGCTTTGCATACGAATTTGAGACAGATTGGGATAAGTCTACCAATGCACATATGAGACGCTTTCTCGGCGTGCTGGATATAGCAAGCATAGACCCAAACGAGATAAATGGAAGACGAGTAGAGAACATTAGGGACTCTCATGAAGCAACGCCCTCGGATCCATGATCAATCTTTGATCGGTGGAGGTGGAAGCGAGAACAGCATAATTTCTCAGCGGTTTTCAATTTGACATTCAGCCTCTCAAATATCAAGACGAGATTTTGCAGAGCCAGTCGCTCCGCGTAATGCCTGCTACGGAAAAGGTTGTATTGAATCAAAACCAATATCAGGAGCGTTAGGATAGAATTAGATAGTGCATAATAAATATAGCCTCTATTTTGCGATGATAATGTTAAGTCTTATGTTGAGAATAGGGGCATGCTCTAGGATTCGGGGATTAAAATGAGGTTAAATGAGTGAACCCAATATCACCCAACCCGTCCCAATTGAGACGCAATTAACTTGGTACAAGTCGGGCAATAATTAGGCCTACTTATGTGCTAGTCAAAATCCTATCCCACGAAATCCAAGAAGCCGCCGCCGAAGAAGTCTTCCATCCTAGGAAATATCGCATGCTCCGATATATCAAATGGCGGGAAAAGGGACTCGGGCTCGAGTTGTGGAGCCTCCGGTGAACATGCCTCCCTCGCATGATATCCCGACGCCTCTTGATGGGAACTATGGCTATCGATCCGGACCGCCGCAGCTATTCCTTCTCTCTCGTCATCCTGGTCCCGGACATGCGGCCTCGCTGACTGTTGATCGCTGGCCGAGCGCGAATCGCTATTGGTTCGGGATTCCATCTTGTGCTTGGCAAGAGCTCCGTACTTGAAAGACCAAGATTTGCCCGGAGACGTCCTAATCCACTGGTCGATCCGTACGATCAAGTCTCGACTCACCTGATCTGGGATCTTTGACTGCGACTCGTCGTAATGTGCTAGGAGCAAGGCGCAGTATCCGATGCAGAGGCACAGACAAGTCGGTATCGCATCCATGAGGAAGGACGGCATTTCTAGGAAGGTCTGCAAAACAAGCATAGCGTATTTGCACGCGTTCACCCGTAAAGTATTGCCTTCGCCGTCCTTGTTTCTCCGCGGCTGCGCCGGAGCGTGGCCTTCGTTGTCACTTCCATCCTCGCCATCCATCTCTGACAGAAACGTCCGAGGCCGTAGCCCTTGCCCAACCTCTTCCAGTGATCGCACAGCTAGGATAAGGCAGGCTGCGTGGTATCCAATTTTGAGCATCGATGATGTTGGGAGGCCTGCATAGTTTAGTAAATGAGATACCTAGTTTACCCGCATACTAGGTACGTGACTTACCGAGCAGGTGGTTCCATTTCTCTTTCCATGCTAAAAATTCTTTACATTCGCCGCCGTCCCCAAGGTATGATTGATGTGTGAGCTTTTGGTGTAGAGTCGAGTATAGCAATATCTCGGCGACAAGCATCCCATCCTGCATGGTAGCTTGGTAGAAGTTGAGTAAGATGTTACATTGGTTGATATAAGGAGCTGGTATAATGGAAGGCCTGCCTGTGGTCGCAGCCCAGCTATAGTACAGCCAATATGTTAGCCATCAGAATGAACTACGAACATTAACACTCACTGGAGATGATGGAGGCATATCTTGGACCACAGGTGAATGGATTTCTGGTCATCGCTTGTTAAGCTCCCTTGTTTTATGCTGTTTATGATCTTCGAGAAACTGATACTGAGCATTGCTTGCTTGGCACAATAGCCGGTCAACAACCAACTGTCAACGTAGTCGACTCCGTTCTATTCGAAGTTAGAGATGAGCTCTCTAGCAAATCAATCGAAATTACAATCACATACACCACCTGGGCTATTTGCGTTGTTGCTCATTATCAACACGGCGTTGATCTCCTGGAGAGTTAAGGGGCTAGACAATAAAGCTTGTCCTAGTGTGATTCGAACTTGTTCGTATATCTGCCTATGCATTGATGACCCGCATATATCATTGCGGTAAACGATACCCATGAGGCAGCAGACACTGTGCAAAAAGGCAGATACTCTACGGGTTTCACTGCTCGCAGTCAAGTCCTCCACACCGCAGACAAGGAGGTTGTGGCCTTGATAACGGAAAAAGCTTCGCATTATGTTAGTAATTACACTTTTATTGAGATGGTACTTCAGACTCAATGGATTTTGTAGACTTACAGGTGGATTAACTCATTTGCAGTCTGTTCGTCGAGAAGCTGGAGCTCTATCAGGTCAACGTCGATGTGTCCCAGCATTCTCCTGCAACCTCTGGTGATCTTCTGTGATATTGATCTCAACACCACGATTGGTGCGGACTGGGCTCCCTTATCGGCCGGAGCAGAGAAATATTCGGGAAGATGATTGTCTTGTTCTGCGCGTAATACGTGGCCATCGCCGACATTGGAAGAATTTTTGCTGGCCAGAGCTCGACTATTTTGCGATTGATTGCCCGAAGCGAGATCTTTGAGTATTGATTTAATCTCTTGTAGTTCACCTTCATACCGTTGGAGTCTAATGCACGTGTAAGTCTAATACAGATAGACAGAGTGAGGTTTAAGTGAGACTAAGACAAAAGTCTAGATCTACCCTAAGCCTATGGACTATCTACGTACCTTTCTTCAATATTCGGAGTAGCCTGCTCAGGGTTGGAATTAGACGAAGAGATCACGTTTTCTCTACGGAGGGAACATTCAATTCTTTACGCAAACCATTAGCTAAGGCTTTAACATATACCATACGAGAATCCATGAGATATTATTCTGCTAACCTCAATGTCTGGCACCGATGGCAACCTAGCGCGCCGGGGTCGTATTCGCATCTACATTTTAGTTTCTGGCAGGACAGGCAAGAAAATGCCCGACGCCGCCGCTTCTGCGTTTCCGCAGCCGGTTTATCCTCTATACTGCGACGTTTCGCAGACTTAGGCGACGAGGGAGGTAAAGTCTCCTCATTTTCGAGACCATTAGTATGTGAGCCGCTGATAGATTTCATTCTATACACGTCTATGTGGACTATATGAATTAGACAGAGGTGAAATCATCATTGCCGACGGAGATCGAAGGCAAATACGAAAGGTTTGTTGGACGGTTAGCGACAACGCAGTAGCGACACGCGCTATCGGAAGACCCACCCGATGACTTCCCTCCGGATTGAAAATGTCCGTCGGGTTTCGCCGGGACTACTAGCCTAAAAATTCGGAACTTGTTCCATCCATCGCTATCCACTTTTCCTTCAGGGGTCACTCCTTTTTCAAATGCGAACCTCTTCTACTCTATCAAGCCATAGTACTTGGAGGATTTGAGTTTAGAAACCCTTCATTGACCTTTATATTATACCAAGCTAGGGGATATACGATTCTTGTATTATCATATTTCTTCGAGGAGCAGAAGCATAATCAGTTAAGATTGTACTAGAGCTTTCCAGCAACCGGAAATATCTTACTTGGAAGTATTATAACTAACGGAGACGCTTGTACGAAAAGGCAAGCAAACATTATCCAATGTATCAACGCACTTATTTACTGTAGTTTTGTGCATTATGGGTCTTTTAGGATCGTTGCACGGCTTGGCTCACGATAACTGCCTCTAAGAGAATAATTGCAAGACTAAAGAAACCCAACCAAATAAACGTTTTCAAACAAGAATGCCCTTTACAATGGAGTGGCTGGTTTATTATCCTATATAAATGAATTGCTGCCTAGAGTTGCACTTTTATGTTTTATGATAGGTAATAAATGTTATTGCAGAAGTTAATACACTAACGGGTTGCTTTTTTCTCAAAGTATTCCCGTGCCTAATTCACAGCTCTTCACCACTTAAAGAAGTCGGTATAATACCAAGTTTCCACAATAAAATAATCAGTACTATTCATATATTCGAACCGCCCTGGGACAGAGTATTTTTCCTGGTATGTGGCTACTTCTACACATACGTAGTCCCTCTACGTCATATTTCGTTATTTTGGTTCAACTTCTACCTCTGGCCCTTAGTACTTCGGGTGAGTGAATCTACCAGTATCCACTCCTTGTCGGCCTTCAGCCGTAGTTTCCTATTCGTACAGTATCCTTGGCTATGATTGAAGCAGATATGTCTAGCTCGGCTTCACGTTCGGGGATATCAAGCGCTTCTATCTACGTTCTTTCCAAAGTTGGCTCAGGATACTGTATGCCTTCCTTCCGAGCCCCTGTGCCGCTGCTATCTCAGTCTGATTCGATTATCCTGGCTATAACTACTTATCTTCCTAGTTGGCACTTCCCATGATTTCGAAGTACGGCACACGGTGTAAGCTAGATATACACATATTCGCGAAAGAAATTTATCCTTATCCTTTCCTTTCACTCTACCAAATATCTTGGCTCTACCTGATATTATTGCTTCGCATTATCTTGTCCAGAAACCACCAGAGTCAAACAGATATAGGCATCAGCCACAGGAGCCTTCCCCATCTCATGCTCATAGCCATCACCACCCATCCTCAGGTAAGAAAACCCATTCTACACCGTGGGTATTATCCTTTGCTATTGTGGCCTCTCCATGTTTAACTTTTATCCATATATGCTACCCATACCTATCACCTGCCTTTATCCTTTGTATTAGTTCTATGTTTTCTCTCGTCGAAGTAGTCACATCCTATTCGGTCCTTTCTTCCCTCCTCAAACTATCCCATCCATGCTTGACATCTATTTGACAACCAAGTAAATATCGGAGTGCTGCCTAAGACACAAGCTGCAAGAGAGTCCTTTCTGTCCTATTCTAGAATCTAACGCACTTCTCCTAGTTTATTGATATTGATACCACGTTGCCAGACACTCGCTAAACTCAGGCGAACAAAGTTGCTGATATCATGGTAAATGTTGACGCTTAAGCGACCATGGACCTGGACGATGTTGCGTTACTTGGCTCGGGGGAATCCCGCCGGCTTAGCCCTCGGGGAGAGTCAGAGGATGAGGGCCCACAAGATAGTGTCCAGGCCGATATTGAACGACGTTTTCGAGTAATGCCATCACAGGCTGCTCGAAACATGGACAACAATGGAGAAGCTGACCAACCTGAGGATGACGAGGCCTTATTATCAACCGAGATTGCTTGTGTGATCGAGGTGATTGATCTAACCGTACCTGAGTCTACCGCTACGGTAAGAGCACCACGAAAACCTCGCGAGAAGCCGGTAAAGCGCAATCCAGAAATAGATCCCTGCCAGCGGCTGGAAAGTTACGATTATGAGAACCAAATACTAAAGCGCGGTGTGCTTGTCGAAATGGAAGCAGTTCCGTGGCTACGACAAGCATCATTCCTCCTCGTACAAGCTGTCATCAGCACGGAGAACGGCATCGTCCTCCGAGGACTTCCTTTCACGCGCACAAGAAATCTGAGGGGCCAGTTACCACGCCTTCGGAATGAACTTGCGCTCATCCTTCAAATTGATCAAGATGACCATCGGCCGGATGATAAACAAGCGGCGATCGAGGTACCTTTGAGCAATATTAAGACGGCCCGAAACTTCCTTATCACCAATAAGGACTTTCCAGAGCACCGAGTTTCTCGCGGGATCTATAGGGATATCCAAGAGATAGAAGAGAAAGGTGTCCTCGTCTGCCGTTGGAAGTGCAGGTCCGTTTGGAGCGATGCTATGAAGAGGTTTAACGGCAAGCCCCCTATCGAATTCGAAATATCGCGTATGAGCTATTCAGAGGTGCCAAAGAAAAGGTACCGCACTCCTAATTCCTGTTTGATAAACGCGTGGCGAGGTGGGAGGGTTCGCGGCGGGTCATTCATTCCAGGCCAGCCAAACGACTCGCGAAAGATGGTGGTAGATGTTGATGACATCGAGGACGAGAATGGCGAACAACATAATGTGTGGATTCCGAGGAAACCAGGGCAGCAATATACCTTCGGTGACATGTTCTGTGGAGCCGGAGGAGCATCATGCGGTGCTAGGTCTTCTGGCTTTCGTATCACGATTAGCTGTGATAATGCGATCGGGGCCTGCAATACGTACCGGGAGGAGTTTAGAGAAGCAAACTTGCATCAAGAAGATATGTATGACTTCATTATGTCAAAGAAAAACACCTCTGACCATGTTGACGTGCTTCACCTATCACCACCATGCCAATACTGGTCTCCAGCTCACACGACTCCTGGCGCAGGCGATGAGGCGAATATAGCAATCCTATTTGCATGCCATGAACTAGTCAGAATACTCCGCCCACGAGTTTTTACGGTAGAGCAAACATATGGTATCCTCCACCCGAGATTTGAATATTATTTCAATGCTCTGATCCTCGGGTTTACGCAGTACGGCTATTCTGTACGATGGAGACTAGCTAATCTACTTCAATGGGGAGCGGCTTCGCAAAGGCAACGACTGATCATCTTCGGCTCCTGTCTGGGGGAAGAACTACCGCCATTCCCACCAGCTACGCACTCAAAAGATACGGATCCTGATCAGGGGACTAAACCATACAAGACAGTCAGACAGATTCTAAGCAAGATCCCTCGAGATGCAGCGCGAAATGATCCTCTCCATAGTACCCACAACCTTAAAGTAATGGAAAATAAGCCGCCGTGGAACCCTGATGTGCCGCTCCCTCGTACTATCACTTGCGGTGGCGGCGTAGGGAACTATCACTACAGCGGAAAGCGGGCATTCACGCTTCGAGAATTTGCAATGCTACAAGGGTTTCCGGTGAACTACAACTTCCAGCGGCCGGAGCAGAAGCGACAGATCGGCAACGCTTTCCCACCCCTTGTAGTACGAACGCTCTACAAACATCTCCGTAGGTGGTTGCAGTATCAAGACTGTGTGTATGCGCATGACGAGCTCTCGGAGTCTGAGGATAGCGATGCTGGTGACGATGACTATATGCGAGAGCAGACGGAAGAGCCTATGGACGATAGCGAGGTCGAGTATCTTGGAGGGCTAGTACTCGACAGAAATGGTAGCGTCCAATGCCTAGGGGGACGGTATTTACATCAACAAGGTAGCGAGCCACTTACCATCAGCGACTCGGGTCCAGATGACGATCTGATGGAGATAGATGCCATTAGCGAAGACGTTCACAGCCCAGATATTTGCATTGATGCAGTCCAGGCGGTGGGATATGACCCCTTTCATCCCATACAGATCGACTGAGAATAACGGATACGTGGTGATTTTGGCCGCGCGAGAACATTGAGTTTTACAGCATAGCTTTGGAGGAACTTTATTGGATTGCAGTTAGACTAGGAGGATATGAGCATTGGCTCTCACTTCTACTTGGCCCCGAAGTGCGAGTTGCGTTATTTTACCCTATATGAAAGGGGACAGGACTAAGAATCAACCACTGCAATTTAGAGCAATGAGATAGATCACGCTTGCTAGTTTACTACTCACAGATAGCAAGTCCTTCAGCATAATGGGAATGCTTTCCGCCAAATAACGGTGTCTCCTTATCCCCTTTGGCAAATTCTCAAGTTCCGAATTATTTCCATGTCCGTGTCCTATGCGTAGAACTAGACCTTTCTTAATGACCCAGTTTGGTTAGGCTTGAGACCGCAGTGAGCTTATATGCATGACAACACACGCGAATCGTAAGATCCGCGGATATTAACCGTGGTAACATTCACTTTCCAAAATCAAGGGGCACGCATAGATGCCACTGTTGAGGCTTGGAAGCCGTAAGCGATAGTATAGTACGTCGAGCACGTAGGCGGTGGGCAATTCACTTGCAGGCCCAAGTCTCTATCGCCCCGTGATGTTCGCTTGGTGAGTGTTAAGGGGCCCCATCTGGCAGTCTAGAAGCTGTGGATTAGGGTTCTCGAGCGCGACGATGAGGCTGGTAGCGAAGTGAGCTTGTCAAATTGGGCCACGGAGTCTACAACAGCTCACTCACCTTGCGAGCAGGGGAAGCGGGCGCGTGTATTTGCAAGGGGGTGAAGTCTAGAACGTCAGGGTTGTGCCGTTGGGCTAAGACTAGGAATACCGTTGAAGTCGTGACTATTCCGGCAAGACGAATCGGGGATGGCTTGGAAAAGCACGTCAAAGGGGTAACGCTATATTTGCAAGATGTACAATTAGAAGCATGCTAAATCGTCTGTAACTGACAATTTGGCAAATTTAGGATTTAGGATTTAGGATATTTACATTGAAGACATCTATTTTGGTTCGTTAGAATTGAGTAGTGTCCTTTCTATTATTTGCTATTCCGTGGTCGTATTCCACTCATTTGAGGTTTACATCCGAGCTATAACGCCATAGACAACATTTATCTAACTTTTCTATCTAGCTAGATCTTTACAGTGTGCAACATGTTTTCGGCTTGTGAGGCTCAAGTTTGGCGAATAGCGTGGAGCCGATGTAGAACCAAGGGATGAGCGAAGCCGACATGCGGCTAGAATCCACAACGGAAGAGGGCCGTCTGTAGGAAGCGGACTTCGCTAGCCAAATGCATCGGATCCGAGACATACATAGAAGGAATTTACCGACGTATGTACCGAATGGAACTTACACTCATGTTCGACAGGTCGTTGGGTTAGGTAACTAGATCTAAAAGCAAATACATCGCGCTATTACGCGCTTGGGTCTTTAGTTTATCGGACTTATTATTTTTGAAAATGTGATACGATTAAAGAGTAATAGCGTCCCTAGGCCTGAATACGTTTTACAGGCGTTTGCGCTTGAAGAGCTAATTTCAGAGGCTTAAGTTCTGTCAGAACCCGACTTACACAAACAGCAATAAACAGCGACAAGTATTCTCGGAACATTCGGCATTCGTGCCATCCCTGTCGAAAATGAAGGAGCAAAGAAATGGTGAGAAAATCTGATGATTCTTTACATAGTATATTAAAAAAAAAAAAAAAATCTTTTGTCAGCAGAGCGAGCTGCGCGTTGAGAGCCGGGATTCAATTTTGGATTTAAGATCTATGGGGATGATGTTGCAATGCGGCTGCACAGCTCGTCACCTAGATGCAGTATCTGAGACATGAATACGAATGTACAACATTGAGCCCTGGAGATTGAAGAGTCTAGACCGTTGAGGTTGTCAAGTCGTCGCAGCGGATTTAAACTCGTCAGATGGCTCGGGTTGATGAGCCGGACGAATGGTAACCTCTTAGATGAGAAGAGTTGAGAGATACTATGTAGTACACAGTAGCCGAGATTCAATATAGGTATCTAGTTAACCTGTTTCTTTCTTGCGGGAATGTTTAATATTTGGTTAAAGAGTGCAGGGGTTACTGCACGCGGACCATACATATTTGTATATGTACCTGGCATACAGCGGAATGGGTCCGATCTCTTTTTGGAATACGTACATATACGATAGGGCAGACCGGAGAGAACAGCCAATTTCATCGTGCAGCCGGTAGAGATGCTGATGCTGATGCTGTAGCTGGGCATGCTGGCATGCTGCATGAGGTCAAATTCTAGAGGAAGTATCTTAGTTACCATCGATCGATATGTATTGTACTGTAGCTCAAGCTGACTTTGCATAATAAGATGAATTCTCATGCACTGCTGTGATCATGTAATTCATTTCTTAGCTATGTTCTTCTTAATCTCCAAGAATCATGAAATCGGTTTCCACTCTCCAACTTTTCATTTCGCCCCAGCCGCAATATTCAAAAGGGAAAGTCGGGGTGACGCACTCCCTTGCGTTAAACTGACAGGCCGAAGTTCGATGTGACTTGTCATAAAAGAAAGGGAAATTTTACACTACTATGGCAAAGCCAGTGCAAAAAGAGCGCATGGATCCAAACTCAACATCAGATGGAATGGGGGGAATTATTACCCATAGCTATCGGCTAGGATACGAATTTCAACATCTCGATATCCACGTTTTTTAATCTATCAGATCTCGCTAAGTCTTGTCTGTTTCGTCCGTAGAGACCAGGTGAAGTACTTAACATATCTAAGGTATAGAAAATTCCTTTAACTACCTGTTGATACTACCTGTTGATATCTAATAAAAGAAGATTTCGCGAGCTGAATTTAGGAGGGTCGAGATTTGGATTTATTGAAGCAATATAATATACTTGGGTAGTAGTAGTAGTGCTAAGCCAGGAGCAGTAAGCTTAACCATCGAACGACAAATGATTCGCGGTTCCTATTCCGTAGCCTGATCTCCGAAATAAGGCTGCTCAACAGCTATTGGAAGCCTTCTCTTTTACCTACTTTTTGGACTAGATCATTTACCTATCAAGTGCTAGTGTACGGATGATGTGGTGTCGTTGTGATAGTGACCGCACCAGCTGCATTCTGTTCCTGACTTAGGCGCCCCTTAATTAACCATGCAGGACCCTGGCCTGCCAAGATGGGCTGTGTCGATCTTCATTTTAGAGGGCCTGTCAGGTCCTCCTAAAGCTTACTGCTCTAGCTTCGCGATACTTCATATACGCGTATAATTACGTAGCATGTCTAAGTACCTAACACTAGAATTTAGGCTCTTTATCTTGGCTAGTCGATACGACAAGGGATCAAAAGAAAAGACGATGCGAGTAAACGTCATCCCGACCTGCAGAAACGCTCGGCAGAGAGAAAGACATAGGATCAACAGAATCCTCAGCGGCTTGAAGAAGTTAATCAAACCATGTGCTACATATGTACTATGCGTATAAGCTTCTACCTATGAGGAGATTTTATGTAACTACATTTACTACTAAGTAAACAGCTACTCTTACGCACGAAGACCTTGAATTTTTCTTAGCCAATAGTGATACGCAATATCTCATATTTAGATGCGGTCGAGCTTGTAGCTACGCTATTTGATAAACTAATATACTTTCGAGTATCCAATCAAGTCTTTGATACTTAGTTAGTAACCCAATTTTGGAAGACGGAGGTAGTACGTAGACGGACGCTCTCCTTTTTCTAGCATGGCAGCATGGCAGCATGGCAGCATAGCAGCATAGCATAGCAGCATGGGTTTACAAATACCACACTACTACTAAGCCCCTTTCTCTTCTGGCGCTCTAGGTCCTGGCATCTTAATAGCGCCCATGCACATCCGCGCGAAACCCCACAAACTAGCGTACGTTGCTAGGATGTAGAAAAGAAAAAAACCCTGTCGATAGGTTTGTATCTTCTTGGATGAGCTCCACAAGCGAAGATACTCACAGAACGTGAGACGATTCAGGCGAGCCTCACCATTGGGACGGCCATCACCTAGGGCAGAAGTCGACGATCTGAATTAGGCCAATAGTACTGACCGCTATGCCTTTGGGGCCAAAAAAATACTCCGAGTTCACTGCATCGCCTAGTACCACCAAATCACGGGTGGCCGGATACCAATGGCAGCCCATGTAGTTCCTAGTAGTTCCTAGTATTCCCTAGTATTTCCCCTTGACCAATGTGTTGATGCTAATTTCAGTCGAAGGCATAGAAAAGAGAGCCTACGCCGTCTCTCACCATGCCTCTCTTTCCTCTTTCACTCCCATCAAGCTTCGGCCAAGATAGTCACTCTTTTGTGCTTTCGGCATACTCACATTCTTTTTGGAATATTTACTATTCCAGTCCATTCTTTAAGCAGTTGCTGTTTGTTTGCCAAGTTTGATATAATGCGTTTCTCAACCCACGGCTCCGCGGCCGTGGCCATGGCGGCCCTCGCCAGCGCCACTGCCCCGGTTACTGACCTCGCTGAGCGTCATCTCCTCGACCTCGACCTCTCCAAGGGCATCTCTGCTAATGTCGATTTGGGTGTTGACTTGAGCGGCACCACCCTCGCCGCCGGTGTCATCGCCGGTGTGGCCCTTCCCCCCGTCCTCGGTGTTGGTGCCGATGTTGAGGTTGCTGTTGTTTGTGACACTTGCTTTACCAAGGGTAACATCAACGCCAGCATCTCCCTGGACAAGGTTGTCCCCGCTCTCAGCCTGTCTCTTCAAGACATCGAGGCCAAGCTCGACCTCGACATCAAGATTGGTGCCGGTGCGACCATCGCCGTCAACCTTTTCACCCCTCCCGCTCCTATCTCTCTTCCCCTACCTGGTCTTAAGGTTGACGCCCTTGTCTCCCTTGACCTTATCCTGGGTGTTGAGACCGAGATCGACCTGTCCGCTGGTATTGACTTGAAGCTTGTGGAGGATGCTAAGATCGAGACCGATATCTTCGCCGGAAAGATCCTGGACGCTTCTTTCTCTGGACTGTCCGTCCAGGTCCTACCTATCGAGGTCCGAATCGGCTGCACCAAGCTGTTGGCTGATCTTCGTCTCCGTGTCGAGCTCGGTGTTGCTGTCGAAGTTGACGTTGACGACATTCTTCCTATCCTCGACCTCCCTGAGATCGGTGCTGGTCTCGAGGTCGCTGTCTTCGCCAACTTGCTCGAGTACGTCGGTTTCTTCTGCGCTACTCCTGTCTGCCCTCTTTCCAAGGAGTCGTACGGCCTGAACATTGGTGCTGCTGTCGAGCTTGATATGGCTGTTGAGGATCTCCTCTCTATCCACCTTGCTCCCACCATCTCCACTGCTCTCCTCAGCTACCCTACCACCACCCTCTGCGAGCACCCCTCGTACACCCTGTCGGTCCCGACTCTTACCGCTACCACTGGCTCAGCTTCCGTCACTGGTTCTGCCTCAGTCTCCGCTTCTGAGTCTGGCTCTGGCTCTGCCTCTGGCTCCATCACTGCCACCGGTTCTGGATCTGCTTCCATCACCGCAACTGGCTCTGGTTCCGCTTCCGAATCTGCTAGCGCTACTGACTCCGGCTCCAACTCTGGATCCGCTACTGCCACTGGATCTGGCTCCGCTTCGGCCTCAGCTTCTGGATCAGCTTCTGGATCGGTCTCTGCTACTGCTTCCGGCTCCGAGTCTGCTACTGCCACCGCCCCTGGCTACCCCACTGGTACTGGCTCTGGTATCTTTTCTATCACCTCTGCCACGGCTCCCATCTCTGTTCCTACTGGTGGCTCAATCACTTCTACCATCACCAACACTCAGACTTTCACTGTCACCCAGTGCGCTGCTTCCGTGCCTAACTGCCCTGCTGGTTATGCTACCACTGCTACTCTCATCCACACTACTGTCTACACGACTGTGTGCCCCGCTACCCAGACTGAGGCTATCACTGCTCCCCCGCCGAAGCCTACTCACAGCAAGCCTGCCACTCCTGTGACCTTCACCAAGACGATTGTCACTCTTGTCCCTTGCTCCGAGGCCTCGACTTTCACTCCTCCCACCAACGTCCCGACTGCTCCTTACCCCACCGGTGGCAAGGCTGTTCCCAGCACCACTCCCGCTAGCAGCCCCGCCTCCAGCTACCCTGCTGTTTCTCCTTCCAGCTCGCAGCCCGCGAACACCCCCTCTGTCACCGGCCCTACTGGTCCTTCTCAGAGCGGCCCTGCTAGCACTCCTGCCAGCTCCCCCGTCAGCTCCGGCTCTGTTACCGTCCCCGGCAACAAGCCCCCTGGAACTTACCCTCCCACCGGTGGTAACTCCAACTCTCTGCCCACTGCCACTCCTAGCAGCGTTCCCGGTGGCCCCAGCTACCCTACCGGTGGCTCTCCTTCCGGCCCTGCTCCCCCGAGTGTCATCCCTCCTTACCCTACCGGCCCTGTCAACCCCGGCAATTCCATCCCCGCTGGCCCTACGTCTCCCCAGACCCTGAGCACCTACGTGCCCAGCGCCAGCCCCGTCAACCCCGGCCCTTCCGGCTACCCCAGCTACCCCGGTGAGACTCCCATCCCTACTGCTGGTGCCGCCAAGGTCGGCAGTGGTATTGCTCTCGCCGTCGCCGGTGTCTTCTTCGCCCTGCTATAAGAGTGGATCGAGGTTGTGTGAAAAGGAAAGGAAAGGAAAGGAAAATATATATCGATGTTAGAATTGGAAGGGAGGAAAAACAAGGTCTTCTAATATGTAATGTTTCATTGGAAAGCAAGCGTGGGCGTGTTAGCATAGCTTGGATAACCTATATACCATATACCATTTATGTTCATGACAGCTTGTAGATTTAGAAAATCTTGGTCGTTGCCTAGTATTTCTTGTGTGGATATGATATACCCTATCGAGGCCAGAAAGCGTTTCAATTATGTTCTAGTATACAAGTCTTAGAAACATGACAATTATCTTGATATGATCTTAACGCTTGCAATGGTGAAATATGCCATTAGTGTATTGTCTGTAGTATAGTTCTTTAGCTTCGGCAGTGTAGCTGTTGACAATGGCTTGTTATTTGAGTTCTAAGTACGTGTTGGTTACCTACTTAGGATTCAGGACGCTCTTGATGATCGCTCCTCAGCTCTAATATCTCACTACCATTTCTTTTATACTGACATCCTAGTCTCTACTTTTCTTGATGCGTCTCTTAATACCCTCTCAAATTGTCTCTGACCCCCAACCCTTTACCTTTTCTTACCCTATCCTTGTAGTTTTTAGGGTAGCGTTAGGCTCGTCGACTTGTACTAATCTGGCTGTCACGTGAACCCCCGTTTTATGACATGCTGTGATGTAACGCTATGATAAAGCTGCAACTATTCCCACATCTTTTGCATCCCAACCTATTTCCTATCGTAATACGTAGTAAGGGGTTTTACGTAGCTGGATTTTTGGATCCCACCATTCCTCCACCATTCAACTGCCGTTGACCGCCGGATGAACTTGTGCTTACACGAGAAAGTTAGGACCCGACTAATATATTAGTTCGGATCCAGCGGTTACGTATCCCAAGGTAAACCCGACGCTTCTTGTCCTACCAGAGCGTTTCTAGCTAGTTTACCGTTCTCATAGTCTCGGCCGGTTCGGTCTCCGCCCTTGGTCTGCACTTTTCGGTTGGTTTATTTGTGTAAAGGTGCAGGCTTTGCCACACCGTCGCACGTTCTTCCCCACACCTCATCCCGCACTAGGGATTCTTAAGAGGACTGTTATAGCCGTAATGATGGACTAAGGGTCCGAAGCGCTTGCTTATTTTAGAGGATTGCTGAAATTTTTACGTTTCAGCTCTCTACTAATGGAGTTTTGTAATCGATCCTCTTGATGAGTGAATTAAAGTAGTAGTTTATATTTGAGTCTTCTCATCACCCATCTGCCGATTTAATCGGTCCTGGTTCTCTCTTCGTTTCTTTTTACGTAAAACAAGTTCACAACTAGAAAAATAGAGTGAGACGATTAGAGCATCGGAACCTACCCTACACTTCTATCATCTCAAAATGGCCCCTCCATTCCGTGCCGAGCACTTGGGTTCGCTACTGCGACCCGAAGAATTGCTAAAAGTGCGTGAAACCATCAGGGACAAGGGTATCTCCGCAGAGGAGGCCGGCCTGCCGGCAGTTGAGAAAGCGGCCATTGGCGACGTAGTTAAGCTACAGCAAGACTTAGGCTTCAAAGCTGTCAACTCGGGTGAATACAACCGTACCCGGTTCTGGGGCCTCTTTTGGGATGAGATCGAGGGTACCATCCGTCTCCAAGATGCAGATGCTAGTATGTTTCGCTTGTACCACCCGGATGTCGTTAGTTTGATCGAGACGGGTAGGAAGGTTATGCCCGGAGAGTCTGTTATTGCTGGAAGCAAGCTGTCACACAACCCTGCCAAGGCGGTATCCAATCTGTCTGAGCTTCAGGAGGTCCAGGCATTTGTTCCCAAGAGCGAATGGGGCAATATCAAGCTTACAATGATTGCGCCTTCTTGGTTCCACATGAGGTACAAGCAGGGCCAAGCTTACACCAAAGAAGCCTATGCCAACGATGCCGAGTACTTTGCGGACGTGGCTAAGGTTTACCATGCCGAATTAGAAACGCTATACAAGGCCGGTCTACGGAACGTCCAATTTGACGACCCCGGCATGGCTTGTGAGTTTACTTTATTATGTTCATGAAATATCTTTTAGCACGTGGCTAACAAGGAAACAGACTTTTGCTCCAAGGATTTCCGAAAGGGCTGGGAGGAGGACAAGGATAATATCGGGACGTGGGAGGATCTTCTCGACGCGTACATTAAGCTGTACAATGACTCCCTTGCTGGATTACCGGCGGACTTCCACTCGGGTATTCACTTGTGCCGAGGTAACTTCATCGGCGGAAGGCACTTTTCCGAGGGAGCGTACGATATCATCGCAAAGAAGCTCTTCGAGAACCTGAACGTGAACACATTCTATCTCGAGTATGACACCGAGAGGGCAGGTGGATTTGAGCCTCTGCAATTCCTCCCTAAAAACAAGAACGTCGTGGTTGGTGTCATTAGCACAAAGCTGAGGCAGCTGGAAGACAAGGAGGAGACGAAGGATCGTATCTACAGGGCAGCAGACTTTGTAGCCAAGGGAAGTGACCAGACTCGCGAGGAGGCCCTGAAGAGACTCTGCATCAGCCCCCAGTGCGGTTTTAGTACCCATGAGACTGGATACCCCCTAACGGTAGATGACGAGAAGAAGAAGCTGTCGCTCGTGAGGCAGATAGCCGATGAAATCTGGGGCGAGCCCTAGATCTGTATCTGTAGATGTGTACATGGTATCGGGGTTTTTGACGGGGAATGAGTGGTTGGTTAGTTATGATTTGTAGAGGTTTAGCGGCACGCTCTTGGCTACTTCAACAGTCCAAAATTCGGGTTAGACGGATAAAGATAAGGGAGTCGCAGGTGCGGCGGCGGGTAGGGCGTCTTGCTTTTGGGTATACCCATGGAGAATCAACTTCTAGGACGTACGTGATGGTATAACATGATCTGGGTCTATCAGATATGAGGGGAGAATTTGAAAAGAGGCGACACCATATAAGATCGCCACGTCGAATAGGCTTTGTAGTTGCAACCGATGTATCCTGGTTAGCGACATATGTTATCATAATAGAAACCGATAATTTAAAACGTGCTGTCTCTGATGAATAGAATATCTGCCAAGGGGAGACCATAAGCTTTGAAGTGATAGAGCCGATGAGATGTGACTCGTCTCAAGGTTTCGCTTTTGTTAAGGTAAAGCCGTGGTAGCCGAAACCAGAGCCATCGCCGAGGACTTCCATCTCAATTTCCCAGTTAGTTCCCTCACAATTCAGTAGAGGTCTTATGAAATGAGGCTGTCGATATGTCACATAAAGGAACACCCCATCATCCTTGAGGACTCGGTTTACCTGCATTGCGTTAGTATGCGTCCTATATAAACCGCATATAAGATAAATTGGGACTTGGGTAAAGAGACCGTGTGTTGCAAGAAGCATTTCAAAAACTTAAGACCTACTTCACGAATATATTGACCAGTGTTCCGTTTAACGCCGTCAGGTGGACTCCAGGGACTGCCATGGATCATAGCATCTAAAGTTCCCTTGTCAAAGGCGACGTCTATCGACTTTTCAGGAGTGTCATCTAAATTACGGACATCGCCATGCTTCCATTCGATACCGTCCATACTGGCGTGCCGCTTAGACATAAGATCCACAACGACAGTGGAAAAGTCGACACAGAGTTGATTCTTATACCCCCTTTCCCATAACCCCACTGGCACATCCTTTGAAAGGCATTAGTTTGTGTTAGTCATCAATGATCATCTCTATAGGTGAACATACGCTATCTCCCGACCCTAAATGTAAAAGTCGAGGGTTTGTGTCTGGGCTCCGGGTTTGAAAGAGTCTCCGATCGAGAAAGGACTCGAGCTCAGCGAAATTTCTAAACCACTCGTGGGTCGGTCGATTTCCTTCAGCTTGCGCATATCGCTGATCCCAAAAGCTGGGGTGCGCGAGACGTTCATTTTCTTCATCTGAACCCATTTTAAGGGTTCTTAATTCTTTGCGGTTTAAATCCAGGTAGGTGTAGGTATTATCACAGCCCGAAGAACGTATGTACCTCATTGTATTTCTTCAACTTCTAAAGCCACCTACAGGGGATATTGTGGGGTATTCACGTGATAGGTACTTACACATTCAAGTGGGTGACAAAATAATTTGCATTTGACATTTGCAAAGAGCGGAGCAACTTTGTTCCAATTCATTTTGTACACTACCAGACTACCTTACATAGAAAGCTTCCAAATATAGGTATACCTATATATATGTATATTACACATACATCGAAACGTTCGCTTATTGAGATATCAGGTGTATCCACCCCGCACGCCGATCACGACTGCATTGAACTACAGTTCTCTGGTTCCAACGGAACTCGCTTATGCAGGTACGGGACTTGTGAAGATGCCCCAATCTACCTAATGACCTATGCATATCGGCCCCGACCATCCATAACGTTTTGCAGCTATTACGCGAGTTTTATATTCAGAGCGCACGCAGTGTTATTCTTAAACCACGATGAGATGCCTCTGTAAATAACACGCGTTGTATTCATCAATCATCGAAGAATAGCTGGTAGGGCTGAAAGGTAAGTGCTTTAAGTTAGACGGATTTCTATAATAAGAACCCGGGTAATCTTGCATTTGAACATTGCGTCACTTACAAGGGCGATGTATTTATTATCGATAATACGTCATCGTCTTTCTCCTATTGAACCCAAAAGGCAATCGAACTCGTAACATGAGCGAATTGTTTTCATAACTAGGTACTTTTTTATTTTTCGAAATCATATAACTACTACACACTGTAAAACCAAGCGTCTTCGGAATATATACGAGTAAAAATACAATGGCAGAAATCGCAGCTGGTATATGGGCGGCGGAGCAGGCTGTCTCTACAAGTATCTATGCGGGCGCGTCTGGTTATGCTGTAGCAAAACCTACGATGCCTATCAAGGCAGCATTTTCACAGATTGGATCTACTTCAGATGATGTCTCAAGGTGTGCACTCATTTCGCATCTTTTGTCGTTAGGTACTAATTGGCACAAGGTCTTCTCTCACTAGATCTCATCATACACTCACCGTAGTTGGCGACAAAGCTTATATTTTCGGCGGCCAGACGAGCCAAGGGAAATTAACTAACAATAATATACACACTATCGCATTGCCAACGGCTAGTACTGCTACTCCCGAATATCAAATATTACCAGCTATTGCTGCCGAAAAGGGTGGACCTGTGCCAAAACCGCGAACCAAGCATGCCGCTTGCGCATTAAATAACCACGTCGCTATCTACGGGGGTTGCGATGAAGCTGGTAATCTCTTAGATGAAGGGCCTATTATCTGGTTATTCGATGTTGAAAAGCTCGCCTGGAATACTCTTGAACCTTCAAGCCATCCAGAGAGAAGTCCACCTTCGAGAAGTGAAGCATGTTTACTTGCGCACGACGGCAACCTTATCCTAGTCGGTGGGAAAAACGCAAATGGAGAAGTGCTGACCGACGTCTGGCATTATAATTGCTTTACCAAGGTTTGGAATCAGCTGCCGCATACTCCCGCCGCTGCCGCAAGCGCAGCAATCGCTGGGCATACCTTGTACGCAATCTCCAGCTCTGATACGCTTGGTAGCGAAGTGCATCATCTGGAAATTCAGCTGTACGCTGAATCACCTGCAGCTTGGCAAACTATCTCGTTTCCTACGAACCCCTTAACACCTGGTCCTAGACCGCGGTCTCATGGTGGATTAATACCCGTCACGACGGGATACGGTCGAAATTACCTTCTCTATTTCTTCGGCGATCGCCAAGAAGCTGAGAAAGAAGGCTCACTCCAGTGGAGCGATCTGTGGACTTTCCAACTTCCATCTAGCGATTTAGAAGTCAAAGCGACTACCACTGTAAAAGAGACGATTAAACCAGCCAAGATTAAGGATCAGATACGCTCAAAACTCGGTGTTGATACAGGCGGGTCTAGCTGGGCTGAAGTTGAGGTTCAACCACCTGGGGACATAAAAGCACACGAGGGCAAGGTTCATCCTGGTCCACGGAGCTCGTTTGGATACGACGTAACAGCCGATGGAAAGAGTGTCGTACTATGGGGTGGTTGTAATGCAGCCGGAGAACCGGAGGGTGACGGATGGATCATTGAGTTCTCATAGTATGACGGCCTTGCGACGCAATTGACTCCACCGCCGAGGATCCCATTGAGAACAAGGAACTCCATACCGACTATGAAGTAAATGAGAAAGCCTATCTATTCTAGAAAGCCGGTATGTACCATATCTAAGAAAGCACCAAAATATCTGACAATAGGAACAACTGTCTTTCTGAATTACTATTGTTGAAATAGAGAAAAGAAGCGTGCCTTTGTTGACAACAACGGACAAAGGGTTTATCTAATAGAAGATCCCCCATATCGGACTCGAATCCATGGCGCATAGAATGAATTTTTGACATTTTATGATTTTCTTTTTCTGTTTTCTTACTTCAAATCAACTTCATCTACATCATGGTTAGGATTCGCGATGCTATTTCGGTTTACGATACCACTCCATACCACGCCCCATGTCCATCGATTAATGGGGAAGATGACGATGTCTGCGTATGGGGCGATGGCCCGAAACTTATTGATATGTACGATAGCGAAGATGAGCGAATAGTCGACGAGATTCATAAAACCATTCCTGAGAATGAAAGGGTATTTCGGGCCAACCCGAGGAAGGTCAAATCCCCAGCGGCAACGATACAGTCTGAAATATCGAAAAAGACAGACAGCGTTACCACAATCTTAGAGAACCCTCGCAGAGACCCAAAGAAGTTAACCGACGATGAATTTCAAGAGCGACAGGTCGCCAATGCACTATCCACTACCCGGAGAAGCCTAACCAGAATGTCACAGTTCGCTCTGAAGCTAGAGTGTCGCGCAGGGAAGGTTACGAAAGAAGGTATCAGAATGACCCTGGATGCTACTGTAGCCAGCAGTACTAGTCCAGCCGATAATTTTCCCACTTACCAGGACGAGCTCGAGGAGATAAAACATCTTAGTGAGAGCACCTGGAAGCGCTTATATCTTGTCGATAGGCACTGGCGTCAACAGAGCCGTCTAGATTTCGAAATTGAAGGCCGTAGTCGCCACATCGAGCTTGACAGCGAACCGGAGGCGAGGGCGTTCCTAGAAGTAGAACGGCAGACCAACCACATCACTAGTAGGGACTCGTGCTATTATACAGCCATAAGCCTGGTAAATGGGAGGAGGTTCGAAGACTGGATCGCTTACCTTAAAGACTTTTGTGAGTTCAAAGACGACCCGACCGAGGAAACTAAACTTGTACATCTAGCCTGGAAATTCTTGGACCGCGACTTGCGTGGGCCGAGACCGAGTACTCCCGCGCGCGTGGATGATTTCTTGGCTTATATGAATGGCCAGTATGAGTGCGGTGCTTTTGACAAAGCAATCCATAATCCTGAGAAGCTGCAGCGTGATGACAGTAAAGCATGGGAGGCTATTGAGAGGTTCTGGTTTCAAGGTTTGACGAATAGGAAATAAAGACATTAGAGTCAATACAAGTTCATCTCTTTTTCTATATTAGTGGGAATAAGCTCCTGGGCTCGAGGTGGGTTAGACAGCTGTGGGTGTTCCTGTTTACATACCTTAGATATATATGATCCTGTACTTAATCAAGAACACGCATAATTTTATGTGCCTACATATTGTAATACTTCTAAATCCTTTGAATCATTAGCCCGGGGGCTAGTAATGTGTATTGGCAGTTTATCTTCATTGGTGTTGGTAGGATACGGTTAGTATCTCGAAGCATCGATACCCAAGTAGCTTGTGTATGTAGCCCTTGGAGCCATGTTACTCCCTGCGCGATGTTCTTTTACGAGTAATCTTTCAGATGATGCCAAGCTTCAAGTCGTATTTCATTCCTTGTCCCTATGCTACAGGGCCCCTTGACTTTACTTGTCTATTACTTACGTACTTTTGTAGCACACGGACTGATTGTTTCAATGTAATGACTTACCATAAGCGGCTACCGGCCTTCTATGATTGCCCATTATAAGAAAACAACATCCTTTCAAGATAGGCTAACGGCGCTTTATCTGTTAACCGTCTCAAAGGCAACCTAAGGGATCTCACCCGAGCTTTATCTTCAAGACAATCCATTATTAATTGCATTGTGGGGGTGATGTCAATAATAATGCGAAGAATATCCAAGTAGATATCGTAGCAAGTCATAAAAGATACGTTGGGCCTATTTCCTGATAGCCGAGAGAAATCATTCAACACTTTCGCTTTCATGTAAGCTATGTGGGCAATTAGACCCTCGTGGGAAAATAGCAGCTACATTTACCCCTTTTTTATTGAACCGACTACCAAGATCCCTCGCCCTCATGTCTTACACCCAAGATACTCCTCTTCTGGAGCCATCAGGAAATGCTAACTATGCTACTATTCAAATAGTGTTAAGTAAAGATGCTTCTGTAACGCAGCAGCCAGCTGAGGTTTCAGCCTGCGAGGATCACGTAGTTGATATCGAGAGAATAGCTAGAATGACAGAGAGGATTACGCCCAGCACGATATGTTCTAGTGATAGCGGTTGCGGTTCGTTTTTCTGCGATCACTGTTCACGGAACGGCTTGCAGCACTTGCCAGAAGGGGATGAGGGTAACTTTTGGCTAAGACGCGTGGAAAGCGAGGGGTCGCTGGCGGCCCTTGAATTGATGATCACCTTCCAAATGCGCCTTCTTAGTATATTAGTGCCACTGGTCCTGTTGATCATTTTGAGGGTTTACATAATGGCATTGCTTTAGCATATATACCTTAGGTACCTGGCAATTCTGCTACTCGTAATATACTTGTTTGCTTGTTTATAGTCAGCATACCTTCCTTCCTCGTAGTTACCTCTCCAAGTGAATAGGTACCTCCTATTATTCCATGCGGTATCTACCACCTACCAACTTCTCTTCCTAACAATTCAACATCCTACAACATCACCGACCTACCGACTCTCCCACATACACACACAAACACACGCAAACACACCAACCACTCTATTCATATTGGGGCACATCCTTTGCCACACAATTTTGCCCTATAGACTGGAGATCACTCTCAGCTCTGGGGTATCGCCACTCCATCTATTCTTAAATCATCTACCACTCTTATCGCCGTATCTTTTTTTTTTTTTTTTTTCCATACCAGGTATATTCTATCCATATCCATCATCATCATAGTCGGAGAAGTTAGCTACTATTTTAGCTCTCCTCACTCCTAATCGTACAAAAAGCGCTCAGCAGGTACTTCACTTATCGCTTACGGCAAGTTGTCTTTATTACTCTTCCTAATCCATAGTCTTGTGACATTCTCATCACCGGCACTGTTGCACACCTCCCTAGCACTTGATGCTCTCACATTTCAAATGCCAGTGCACATCACACTCAGTATATATCTCTACTATTTGATTTTCGACATTACCTAACATTATGCACTTGCCTGTCCTGAACTAGAATAAGCGAGTGGATTTTCCGCTTGCGATTTCCTACGGGAAGGACATCCGGTACCAAATATCTCACCCAGTGCTTTTTCTTGACAGCTTCCTTTCTCCTCCCCCAAAACCTTCGGTTGAGCAGCATAGCATCCTACTTACCTCCTTCCCCTATCTTATGTAGTTCCTGCTTATTCTCTTTCAGTGGTCTTATGTTGACATTTTCATATATAGCCTATCATACGAGACCTCATTGCCATTGCCTATGAGTCCAAGTTAAAGTGAATATTTCACCTAACGGGCAAACTATTTTATTATTCTATCCGAAGGGCACGTATCAGAATGAGAGCTCAAAGCTCGGGCCGTATTTCTAAATTGAGAGCGCGGCTTCCGGACCCGGATTCTTTCGCATGGAGGTCATGTGGCTCCTATGACGACCAGAAGCGAATTAAAATTAAAGAGGAAGCACTTGAAGATGGAATATCACAATGCCAGCAACTAATCGATATGCTTGAGGGCTCCCTCGAAGATTCTGATGCAGATAGCAAGCCAACCTTAGCCTTACTCAGCCGTGAGGGAGAAGACTTAGAGAAGTGGATCAACGATTGTAGTACGTATATTATGATCCGAGAAATCGCTGTGCTAACGCTGTGGCTAGAAAACCTCATAGGACGTCACAAGGAATTTCAAGTACTCGTGGGCGTTGCAGGGCCGACTGGCAGTGGAAAAACGTCAGCACTCAACGCTCTTATCGAGTTCAACGAACTCCTACCAACCAATAACCAGGAGGCTGCCACCGCCGTGCCTTGCAAGGTGGCTTACAATGACAACGACGACCCTAACATGAGGTTTCGTGCTTGTGTCACTTTTCGCACCAAGGAAGAGTTGGAGGCACAGCTCGACATGTTCTTCGCAGACTTGGAAAGAAGAAACGAACTACAAGCGATATACAAGCACACCCATTCAGGGGAAGATCTTAATGCCCTTCGAGCTGAGAACGGAAACCTGAAGCCGACCTTTGAGATGATTAGAACGGTATTTGGGGTCGAGGAACACGATATTACCATGATGACGACCCAAGACCTTCTGAGAATGAATGAGAGCGCCCTAGAGCTCCTCGGTACAACAAGGGAGTTCCAAAGTAGTGACAAAGACGATTTGGCAGAGCAGATAAAGCCTTATATGGATTCGACTACAGCTCAGCATACGGAATCGGGCTCAGAATTTGCAGCTTGGCCTCTCATTGATGGGGTGGAATTATATGTTAAAGCTGACATTCTCAAGAACGGTGTTGTTCTTGTCGACCTTCCTGGAATCGCTGATTCAGTAGAAAGTAGGGCTCAAGTGGCTAGGGCATACTTTTCTAAACTATCCACTACCCTCATTGTGTCTCCTGCTCGCAGGGCCGCAGATGAATCCACTGCTGTGGAGCTGATGTCAAAACATCAAGAAACGCGGATGAAGATGGATGGCAAATTCCATAAGCGCAGCTATTGCATCGCTGTTTCACAGACCGACCACATTGACCGCAAATCGGCTGAAAAAAGCCGGGAGGCCAAGTCAAATGCTGAGTTGCAAGAACTTATTAAGAAAGAGAAGGACCTGAAGTCTAAGGAGCAAAAGAAAAAGAATGAACTGAAAGATGCTCGTAACCAACTTAGAAAGCTCAGTCGTGATGCAAATCCCGTACCTGGGAAAAAATCTCAAAATAACTTTGGAAGTATGTAAATCGGTTACTTGTTTTGATGTATCTGTTACTAATTATCTATAGGGATCTCAAAGAAAACCAATACACCGAATTATCAGGGACAGATAATGGTTCAAACCACCAATCTTACAAGGCTTCACAGTGAATGCATTGAAATTACAAGAGAGTTGGAGGATATAGATGGTCGCATAACCTTCCTCTGTGTCCAGAGTAGGAACGCATTCCTTGAGAGTCGCATTCAAAAAGACTTTGAGAGAAGACAGGCGTCCCTTTTCAGCAATGGCCAAAGTGACAACAATAAAATATATGACGGCAGAGTCTCTGTTTGTCCGATCAGTTCAAAGGCATTTTTTCAGTGTTGTCCCGATGAGAAGCCCCTACTTGGGTTCCCAGGCAAGCGTTATTCGGGGATTCCAAGCCTCCGCCGATGGATCAGAAACGCAACTATCCCAGAACGAGAGCACCACGCTACTAGTCTCCTTAACGATCTATACTCTCACCTCGGTATCATTCGAACCTGGGCAGAGGAGGAATGGGGTCATATTAGGATTCAAGTTAATAGAAAATGGTTAGAGCAAGATATATTTGCAAACCTTCTTAGCGAAACGAGAGAAGTACTTATTGAACCCCCTTTCCCATATTGACTGTTTGAAAACTAATATGGGGTGGTTAGAACTTGGGCGGATATTTTACGACGCTTAATAACCTCGCCGAAAGACATAACCCGCTTCGTAGGGCAAAGTTGTCCCTTAAAGACTGCGCAAAGCAATGCGAGGAAGTTGTAGCTCGCTGGTCGTACAAGGACCCCTATAATGATGCCGAAACTGCTAAGATACATTGGGCCACTTACCAAGCTATTATTCATCGTCACGGCTCCCAGTTTGTTAGTAGATCTTCCGATGGGCATATTACTTACAACTGGCTGGAAGATATGTAAGAGACTTATCTCCCTCAGTACATAACTCGGAAGTGGCTAACCTTAGTAATAGCTCCAATATTCTACTGGAAACCATTGTGGCGGATTGGAATCAATCTTTAAATCATGATATTCCTAAGCTTTGTGGGCCAGTCGCATCCAAAATTGACGGCATATGGGAACATTTCCTCAGTCAGTTGCGACTTAATGTCGAAAAGATTATTCCCGATCTCATGCCTTCCCTCCAGAAAGTCATACGTAATATTGACAAAGTCAAGGAACAAGTCAAGGACAGGGTGCGACAGGCGCTGATTAACATCTCAAAGAATGCATCCGAGATTCACCTAGATATGGTTGGATTAATCCGGAGACAATGGCGTAACACATTTATAAGAGCGTCGAAACAAAATGGTAAGTCGGATTCGCCTTGAGCTTTTCTAGATCAAGTCTAATATTAAGCTAGGGACTGGCTCTTTTGCGAAGCGACAGAAGATGTTAGCTAAATTTGCAGAGCAGAGTGGCACCAAGATGTTCAGCTCAGCATTAGTTGACATGAGAAGGAAGGTCGAGAATAATTTTGAGCAACTTCCATCCAATCTTGAACGTATATCAGGATTTGCAGTTCTTACAGCTGAATACCACATTAAGATGATGCTCAATCAGGCTCTCTTACCTGATGCTGAAATGGAAGAGCCACCTGAGGAGAAGGCCGACTTACAGCACAGCGTCCGTAACACCCTCGTGCAGTGGGATATCAAGTGGAAAGTCCCCAAAGCTCTATATGATGTTCATATGAACGACGACGATGTTTCAGTCCCTAGCGAGTATCGTGATGAAACATGTGAAGGGGGCGACGAAGGCGAAGACGAGAATGAGCTGAATATGGAGATTGACGAACTAAAAAACAACTATTTCCGATGATAGGGGTGAAGACGCATTGGCTGAAACTACCTATTAGGCCCTCAGTTTTACCATCGATCTGGCTTGATATTACGCTGAATTGAAATGTCCGGCAGAAGGATCTACGTCTACAGATATCTGGTACACCGGGTCTTCTACATTCGCGATGCTTTTTCCGCACTTTGCGCGGACCACCAAGCTGCAATGCTTGCTTTACCATACTTGCGAAGATTTATAGATGATATATTGCGATGCATTTATCCTTAGGTAATGCGTATGATATTATATAAACTTGATAGCAAATAAATTGCGTGAATTCTAGCTAAAGTGTAATCTATCACTCAAATTTCCTGTGTTGAGAGCACTCTGGAGCACGCAACCCCTTTAGTAGCCGTGTTATTATCATAGAGCATAACAATGTCACAAAGCTCTTTAAAAGGGAAAGTTAACTTGGAGATCGGATAAAATTTTTATTGAATTGGACTAGACCATCGTAGATTCAAGCAAATTCTAAATTCTACAAAGGAGATGATACCGCCTACCTCACCTTACCTATTATCTTCACCGCATATCCCAAGCAAACTTCAGCCTCACGAGGAATCGCCCTCTAACCACCTACCTATCTCCACACGACAAATTGCTGCCTCTCCTCAGGAGGGAGCACCCTGTACGTGGGAGGGTTGGCTCTCAATATAATTTCGTTGGCCATGTGTCTCAGGAACATCGGGCTAGCGGTATCCCAGATCTCGCTAAGCCGCACGATACCGTGATCCATCTTGAGGCAGATCGCTGGGAAGTAAGCCAACACGCCTGCCAGGAGCACGGTGTGCACCCACACCCCTTTCCCGGCCCAGAGCTTGATGTCTTCTTTCGTGTAGTGCGGCTTCATAGGCTGGGAGTACCGCCACCCGACGTACAGCCATGCCACCCAGCCCAGCACCCACCAGAGAGCCTCTGTCCAGGTGTGGCTAGCGGCAATAGTTGCGGCCAGGAAGAAAATGGACACAGTGAACGTCGTCAGGAGGGACGCCATACCGATGACGTTGTCGTAGTGTTGGGGATTCACTAGTCGGAGAAGCGTCGTAGCCCAGGGCTTGGGGTTACGACGGGTTTCGGTATTGCTCAGGGAGCGGAAGAGAGTCACGAAGATAGACTGCCGGATTACGACGAATGCGAAGATAATCCAGATGCAGATGCCGAAGAACTGCAGGACGTGGAGGACCATCAAGAGGACCGACGGGTGCGGCTGAGGCAGCTCGAGGAGACGGAATATCGTAGCGACATCTGTTACCATATCCTCGATGATAGTTGGAGGGTCAGGGGAGGGATCCCCGCCATGCGGCCAGTCTACACTCATTGTAGATAATTGGTTTATAGTTAGGGGGTGATTGTTCTAGATCAATAAACGAGCGAACGGTGAGACTTACAGAGACGAGATCCTGTTCGTTTCAAAAGTCTCGGTTCGCACGAGTCGTGGTCTGAAGAGTTTTCCCAGGAGAGAATTATGAGCCTAGATATAGTAAACGACGACAACAAGTGTCTTTGCAGTCATTTCACATTTGTCTAAATTATCCTTGTATTCCAAACAATGCCTTTTTTTGCTGTTTCTCACAGACAAGACTATGGATATTGTCTAACTACCTATACAAAGAGATCATTTTGGTAGACGTGTTGTATGATGAAAACTCCTTTGAGAATAATGCGATCCTACGATACAATTCTTAGAACAATATACATTCAAACCATAAGAGTATCCCCCCTGACTCCTAACTTCGGCCGCCGCCCAGAGAACAAAGCCCCTTTTCCTATCCATCACGACGCCCTGTATAACTGCACCATCCCCTCCTTCAGGAGCGCAAATATCGGACTATACACCCACTCCGACAACTCCATCTCCACCAGCCCATGATCTATCAGCGTGCGCAACTCGGGGAATTGAAACGCGACGACGGCTACCGTGCCGACGACAGGAAGGAAGAGCTTTTTGAAGGCGGTGCTGGCCACGAGGCACGCATACCACGCCGCGAAGAGCGGGAGGAAAACATAAGGATGCGGGTAGTTTTTTATTTCGTCCTCGACAATGATTTCAATTCCTGTAGTCGTTGCCTTTAAAGCAAACGGACTGAATATCATTAACCATATTGTTACCGCCCAGCGTGTAGCGCGGAGAGCCACATCTGAGTATCGCAGTAGCCAGACGGCGAAGACCGTCCACCAGATGACTATGGGGGAAGACGGTTAGGAGTTATTCCTTTAATGAAGGAAATATTTCAAGGGATGAGAATTCATGATACATACTGGTGCCAGAAAGCAGGATAAACCACAGCATTGGTTTTCTCTATTTCTTCGTATAAAATATAACTGTTAGGCTTAGATATGTACGTGGATTATATTATGACTATAGGGTCTTGAGACGCTTTTAATACAGCGTAAGAGTATCAATTGACTCATTAAGGATGTAGGGATTGGCTGAGGCGCCAATCTAGTTGGGGGGTTGGGTATAATAGTGGAAAACTCATCAAAATGCACCCCTTTTACTTTTCGGACTCGAGCCGAAAGCAGTTCCGAGGGGAAATAACAAAAGACCACTGTGCACATTTTCGTCCATTTTCCTCTCTCTTGCTTAGTTATCCTCATTATACGCCTTGTCTAGTTCATATAGTCTTTGTCAATAAACGGTATGCATCAAAGTAGATGCTCGCAGCTCTAGCACGAAGACAAAGGACTGGTCAAGACGATTGTTGTATACGCAACCCGTGCTGTTCGTACAGTATACCCATTTACCATTACCGTCATATACACATCCACCGAGATCCTGCTTATTCTCGGACAAACACGCCGGCCATGCCCATACCGGTACCAACACACATACTTACTACACCGATCTGTCCACCGGTTCGTCCTAAACCATGTAGTAGTGTAGCCGTCATCCTTGCTCCCGTAGCACCGAGTGGGTGTCCCAGCGCAATGGCGCCTCCGTCAGGGTTGACTTTACCTTGCGCCCAGGCCCCCCGTAAGCCAAGCTCTCTCAAGCAGTAGACAGATTGACTGGCAAAAGCCTCGTTGATCTCCCAGCGGTCCACATCCTCCAGCTTGATATCGAGTTGATCCAGGAGCTTAGGGATGGCCAATGCGGGGCCAATACCCATCTCATCCGGGGCACAACCAACCGTAGTAGCAGCCACGAATTTCCCTATGATGCTTGATGTCAGTCCTAGCTCGGTCGCTGTGCTCCGGCTCATCACCAGGCTTGCAGCGGCTCCGTCGCTAACTTGGCTCGAGTTGCCCGCCGTGCTTGTTCCAGACTCGCCGAAAACAGGTTTGAGTTTAGCGAGGCCCTCGAGCGTCACGCCCGGCCTTATGCCGTCGTCCTTAGTTACAGTAATCCGCTTCGGCTCCCCAACCTTGTTGCCCTGCTTATCGGTCTCCTGGAACAGAGTAGAAACGGGCACAATCTCCTGTTCGAATGAGCCCTCGGCTTGAGCCTTGGCGGCGCGGCGCTGGGACTCGAAGGCGAATTCGTCCTGCTCCTCGCGCGAGACGTTGTATCTCTTTGCAACATTCTCACTTGTACCTAGCATAGGCATAACACAGTCGCGCGCATCTTTGACAGGGCTCTCGTCCAATACAGGCCACCTATCTATAGGTATGGCCTTGCTAGCGTAATTCCTCGTCATGCTCTCCATACCAGCGGCGATACCCACGCTAATCATACCGACGCGGATCTGAGCAGCAATAGTGGCTAGACCTTGTAGACTGCTACTGCACGCGCGATTGACAGTGTATAAGGATGTAGTATTAGGGAATCCGACGTGATTCATAGCCATGCGGGAAGCCTTGCTACCGCCGAGTTCAGAGAGAACAACGCCAACAGCGACATCTTCTATCTTGCTTGGTGGGAGGTTCGGGTTGGCGTCAAGCGTGGCGCGCAATACGACAGAAAGTAGTTCCTCGGGGTAAGCATTCTTTAGTTGGCCACGACCTGATCGACAGATGGGTGTGCGTAAGGAGGAGAGGATGACGGTATCGGAAGGTGACTTGGCTAATATGGAAGACAGCCCTCTAGGAAGTGTCATGTTTATTAAGGGCGGAGGATGAGCTTTGGTGGACGAGGAGACGTCGAGAGTTGGAATATGAAGATCAACGTTAAGCTAGCTAGCTATATACAATATATGCACAACATGTATGAGAGAGAAAGATAACAAAGCGGAAGAAATATATACATATACAGAGAAGGAAGATAATTCAAGTTGAGGACAAGCCAGCCCCAAGCGGGACGGGGAAAAATAGAGTCGTAAAAGACGGCAAAGACCTCGGGAGCCGTTGAAAATGTTGAATTGTTCCAAAGAAGCAATAAACCAAACTGCCGGTCGCCGGTTCCGCAGGTGGGGTCTATTACCTTAGGTACATGTAGTAGCACCTAATGTGCCTACTCTAGGTACCCCGGTACGGTCTAAGTGCCCTACTTGTTATACACAGTATGGATTATATATATATATATATATGCTGAAGGCCCCTGAACGGATTCATCGTATAAGTATAGCACAAACATAGGTATAGACTACGGGGAAAGTGTCTATATCATGTACACGCATTTTGATTCTGAATTTAACATATCTTATTGGTACCTTACCGTATGACATGACTAACAAGCGTCCTATCGTTCGTAAACCCATCATGTCAAATTGCCTGTTGCCCACTACCCGTTCCGTAAGGCGCCGTAATAAAACAGTCCGATAATCACCATCATGATGATTCAAGACTCTTCCGTACAAGTGCGCTTGGAGCTTAGAATCAAACAGACCCAAGCGCCGCCACGGAAAAACGGGGTATAATACACACTTCATTCATTTTCATCATCGTCAGATTCCAAAGCCTGAATGATAATTCCAACCTGGCCTTGCCATTACCCGACTACAAGCAACCATTGGTCCTTGTCTCACCTATCACACCCCCCAAAACCCTTCCAAAAGCCCATTTGAGTAAAAACTTTTCAAGCTGCTTGGCCATAGCGAATTCCCAGCCCAACACGGCCGTTGGTCTCCGTATTTCCTCCGTATCTCATCTTCTTAGGACTCACGGCATTTTCTCGGCGGCCCTCGTTACCCTCCATACTGGCACTGAACTTTCGTTTCTCCGCTGCAAGCCCAGCCTTATTCAGACCCGCAAACAACTTCGACTGTAGCTTAGCAGATTTCTCTGCCGGTGCCGGCGTACCATCGCGCGACCCGACAGAGCTGGCAACTTCGAAACTCTCCCGCGGGTCACGGCGTAGCATCTCAGATGCGGCTTGGCTAGCTTGGCTTTCATACACCTCGTCTTCCTCCCTTCGCCGAGAAGCTCGCGAACCTTGTGACATGTATGATTGAGTAGCTGCTGCTACAGATTCTAGGGCTGCTCGAGCGAGTTCTTCATTGTCGTCGGCGGATATCGTGCTTTCTCGGCTTTGTCGTCCTCTCTTTTGGACCGGCGTCTCTAGACCATATCGGCTGTTGTTATACCGGTTTGGAGGTTCAGTTTGTGGTACTAGGTCAACAGAAGGTAACAAACCTGAGTACTCCCCGCGGGGGCGTGCGATCGGCGTAGTAGGGAGAGATGATAGCGATTGAACGCCACGAGTATGCCTTGGAGGTACTCGTAGAGTAGGACGGCCAGTTGCTGTCGGAGTGGATGGTGCACTGTTATCATGGCTCAGAGCCTGAAGGAGAGCAGCAAAGCCAGCTTGGTTTGTATCGTTATCGTGGCGGGCATCCCGATGGATCGCTTTGGGCGTTTGTCGTGGTGTTGCCCGGTATTGCTGAGGCGAAGTAGCTGCGGTAGTTTTCGGTGTCAAGGCGCCGTGAAATACTCCACCGGGACTGCATAGCATATGGAAATGTTCCCTGTTCTCGCGGATGCGGTTGAGGAGCATGTCACGCTCGTCAATCAAACTGTCACGTTCCTCGCTCTGCTGCTGGATAAGCTTGGTAGCAGATTTGATGCGTTTCTGAAGGGCCTCGTTCTCCTTCACAACAATTTCATATTGGGCTTGAAGCTCCCGGTATTTGACTTGGGTCGACTCGGTAGCCGCATCCAATTCTCGTCTGGCTTGACGGGAATTCTCAGTCATACGTAATACCTCAACTTCCCGCCTCGTCATGTCGTGCTCCACCACCGCTCTCTTTGCATCTTCGTCGGCCTGCATACTGAGTAGGTTATATTGTAGCTTATGATGGGCAGTCTCCATCTTTAGCCTCGCGTTCTCAGCAAGGCATGTTTGAACCATAGTACGGAGCTCGTCGGCTGAGGCATCCCCGATTTGATCCGAAGTTGGAGCAACATAGTCTGACGTAGAACTACCGTCTCGTGCAAGTGTCCGGAGTGCTGTCGCAGGAGGAGAAAACATGCTAGCTCTTTGCGAGCTGACATAACCTAGAGGCATGTTGGAAGCCCCATTGACCGTGGGAATTTGGGATGAGGGAGGCGGGGTCAAGGATGAGGGAATAATCTGGGAAGAAGAGTTACGATCATCTATCACTTCGGTCTTAAATGAAGTAGATGGATCAAGAGGTGAATTTGGACCTTCGGTGGAAGGGATGGACTGCTGTGATGAAGAATGAACGATGCCCGTGGCATCAGGAGGAGTGGAAGGAACGTGGTCATAGTCGCTCTCTATAACGCCATTCGGGCGCGAGTTGTTCGTTTCAGTATCAGCCGACATGATTGTGTTCAATACTAGAGTATCGTAAAGAATTGATAAGGACAATGTGGTAACGGTATCCTTTTCTTAGATGGAGTTGAGTTGGTGTACGACCGAGTTAGACGCTTAGTAGCAGTAGAGAGGCGTCTAAGTTAAAGGTAAAGGTGGTAAGAGGGGGGGGGGCGGTCTAGTTCGTGAAACGCAACATGCTCTTTTTGAACTAAATCAAAAGAGTTCGCGGACGGTCGAAGGAAGAGGGAAGGGAAGGTAAGGTAATACTGTTACTGCCACATCAGAGTTGGTGGATGAAGGAGTGAAGCAGTAAAGCAATGAAGAGAGGATGTTTTACGTGGGGAGTGGAGAAGTTGTGATGTGGATTGAAGTGGATGGGAAAACTTCGTTTACTAACTGGAATTATAAGTTGGTTGCTCCAGCAAAGTCCCAGAATTCCCAGAAATCCCAGAAATCTTGAAGGCTGGCGGGGCCCACTTCGCTGGAAGTTAAAGGCTGAAAGCGCTAAAGCGTTAAATGTTACCTTACGTACTTCTCTCTGTTGGGCAAGTATCAAGGTGGTCCAAGCACTGATAGCGATAGTCGGATCCTCTCTTTAACCTTTAAGTAATTGCGCAGATGCAACTCTCTCAAGGATTTAAAGTTTATTAGATCTAACTCGGCTCTTCACAGTTGTACTCAACTAGGTATATTCTGTTTTTTAGTAAGGGAGACATATACATATCTTGAATCACAAGTCACCAATACGCTTCAAACGTATAATTTCTATGGTACCTATATATATACGAAGCCTTTAGGTATATACGCACTAACAATATTTTATTCATACATTATTAATACTTGTACTTAATACGTACGGAAACGGATCCTTTTCGTGACCTTTTGTCCCCTTTCCTCCCTTTTTCGAAAACACCCAACTACTCATTCTCAAGCCCGTAATTCAACCAACTCCTAATGGACCCCACACAAGTCCAAGCTGGTATCTCTATCGCTACACGAGAATGTCGGCAAGAGCCCCCAAGACGCCCAATTCCAGAAATCCGTACAGGTTTATATAACGGTCCCAATGTATTAATAATTAGTCAATATCGTTAAATGAATCATCTTCGCCTTGGCCAGATTTCGCTCTCCACTCAGCCATCTCGGCCACGGGAACGCGACCCCTGAGCCACCGGAGCGTTGCTTCAGTTCCACGGTCAAGCACGTTCCATCTAGGAACCCTGAAGCGGTTTCCTGTTACGTCCAACCTCTCCAGCCTCCCGGTGCCACCTAACAGACCGATTCGTGGATTCAGATGCGCAATTTCGTTATTGCTAGCATCGACTATTTTCATTCCTTTGATCGCCTCGGGGTCAAGGTCTTCTAGGCGGTTATTGGAAATATGTAGAACAGTAAGACTTGGAAAGAACTCCCGCAGAACTGGGAGTTTAACTATTCTATTGAACGAGAAATCTGCCCTTTGTAGGTTTGGCGCACAAAGGTTTGTAGTGAGCGGTGTAAGACTAGTGATAAAATTTGAAGCTAGAGAGCTCTTGAAGAGCAGTGAGGTCAATTGGCTCTGTCAACCAACTTTCGCCCGTGAGCTGGTTGTTGGCTAATGACAGAGACGTAATTGTGTCGGTAAAAAATGATAATGAATTGGGAAATTGGGTAAATGTATTGTGCTGCAGCCGCACATCACGTATGGTATGGACTGCGGCGATCTTAGAACAGACGACCGGGTGTAGTGAAGAAGACTCTGTGTTCGACCGATCGAGAAGTCCCCCAGGCTTGATAGGCCAGGTCTGACTGCTCAAAGTATGAGCCCGTGAACGAGCTGGAGAATTAGGTGCTGAGGTAGGTGGAGTTGCAAAGTCGTCGGGGTCTGACCGACCTTCCTCTTCATCCTTACTACCATCCACTAGCCCATTTGATTTGGAGTCACTAATGTTAGGTGGGACAAGTGAGAACCCATTTCCGAATTGTTCAATCCCGCCCATTTCGGCCTGGGGCGGAGGCTCCAATCTTGCTGCTAACGTATCTTTTAATTCTTCGGTTGTGAGAGACGTAAATTTCTTGTCTCTAAGTGGGTTTCCAGTGATTCGCAGCATGATGAGGCTCTCCATTCGAGCCACCTCGGGTGGTATAATTCTAATATCATTGCTAGTAAAGTCAACATGGCGCACATTTTCAAGACGTGTAAGGCCTTCTGGGAAACTTGTAATACTGTTCTCATCCGCATTGAGCGTGAGAAGACTAGTCCACGAGCTCATGTCGGGAAGCGATGAGATACGATTCATAGACACCGTAAATTGATGTAGAGACGGTAGTTTCAGAACCTGGTCACTCTGCGTTATTAGTTTTATTTGATTAGCCGCGATGTCGAGGATTTGCAATTGCGGAAAACTCTCAACTCCAGGGCCAATAAGTGTCCCCGAGAGTTTATTCTTGCGAACCAACAATTCAGTAAGTGGAAGCTTCGAGAGGCTTTCAAACGGCAACGTCTCAAAAGCGTTCTCGTTTAAATTGAGCATACGAAGGCGCGCCATCTTGTCGACACCATCGGGGAGAGATGAAATATTATTCCCGTGAAGATCAAGAATTTCAAGGTTCTGCAAATTGGCCAAATGATCACCTTCCATGCGACCGTACAAAAGGTTGTTGCCGAGCTTCAGGTCTCGAATATTAGTTAGCTGTGAGAGTATTCCGAGGCAATTGTTGGTAAGCTTGTTAGATGCCTGTAAATACAATGTGAGTATGAGTTCAGGTATGCCTATGCGATTTTAAAGGGGGCGTACCAGGTTTAAAGACGTTAGCAGCTGAAGACGTCTCAGGCCCATAGGTAATGCTATCAACATATTTCCATGCAAATCTAGCGATTCTAGACCACCGAATAAATGCCCTTCGCTATTTTCCTCATCCGCAAAGTCACTAGGATCAGTGTCTGGGAAAATCGCATCATCAATCGTCTCCAGCTCGTTGTCGGCGGCCACAAATCTAGTCAGATCTACACTCTCTGCCCACGAACTACCAGGACGATTCACGGAGTCGAAGTCGTACATCTTCAAGACTTCCGCCGGGATTTCTTTGAGGCCCATAGCTGCAATATTAAGCCTTCCGGTTGTCCTAGCAGTGTCAATTCGTGATTGCATAACTTTACGGTTTGCACTCTCAAATTGGCGCTGCCCAAAAGGATCGTCTGACAGGCCAAAATCAAACGTAGTGTCTGTGGGAATGACCGGCTCTTCATCAGCCTCTAGAACTTTTGTTACTGATACTTGTTGACTCGCAGCACGTTTTGCAGCCTTTGCCTTAGCAATCTGATCTCGCAATGCAGCAGATGACTTTCGAGCGGCGGACGCAGGTGCTTCTTCGATAGAATCCACTGTCAGCGCTGTAGAAGCTGTAGAAGCACTTGATAGATTACGACCATCCCCAGATGTGCTAGACGATTTCGCAGAAGCAAGCGAGGCCTTGCGAACAGGGTTCGGGGCCACAGGAGATGCCGGCTTATCCAAAGACGGAAGAGACGGTTTCCTGTATAAATTGTTCATCGAAGCTCTTGATTTAAGAGGACGAGCAGCTATCGTCTTAGAGCCATTCTTTGATATGGAAGCCTCAAGACGCCCATCCAAATTCGGCACCGGGGGACTTGTTGAAGCCACTAATGATGATCGAGAAGGAACTTTGCTCAAGCTAGATCGCGGACGAGGATTTAAGGTTAAAGAAGTCTTGCCAACAGGCGTCTTTGAGTTTACAGATGATACTCTTTTTGCTGGTGTGCCAAAGACAGTTGAGAGTGGCGGTTTGAAGGTGTTAGTAGAGGCTCGAAAACTAGAATACAAGCCGTCATTGTGACCCGAGCTAGATCCTGGGCGGCTAAGCGATCTACCCGACCGTATAGTCGAGCCATCTGATTGATAACTTGACCCCGGTCTTGACCTTGAGCTGACGCTACCTTTCGATTGCGGTCTTAGGGGTGCTTCTCCCTCGAAGAAATTGCTACCACGCCGTTTGAAAGCTGGGGAAGAAGGCAACTGTGCAAGAGTTTCGATTGTCCTCTCAGTGAGTGACGGGCGGGACTTGCTGGACTGTGGCGAGAGCAAGGCATCAAAAGTAAGGCCCTCATCGCTGGACCTCGGCAGAGGTGGAAGAGAGTCAACAGCAAAATCGTCGTCGTCTTCTTCTTCTTCTTCCGGAGACAAAGTCCCTCCTGTCGATGCCGTGGGAGAAGATTGTCTTAGTATACCCGACGGCCGCCGTCTAGGCACTAGAGGCTTCTTCAAAGGCTCGCCACGGTTATCCTGACTATCCTGGGAAGCAGCTTGTTTTGGTCCAAGCGACAAGCTCCGATTCCTACTATTTACATCTCGGCGATTTGACTGCGAGCTAACGGGAGGTGCATTGGATCTCTGGGTCTTCCGTACAGTCGTAGTGGCTTTAAGCTGCTCTTTAGAGGGTGTCGCTCGTAACCGAGGATTTCGGACATTGGAAACGGCCGCAGGCTGAGTTGAGCGTCCTCGTGTCGGTTCAAGGGGCTGTCGACTCTGAACAACAGGCTTCGAAGGGGCAGTAATATTACTAGATGGTATACTAGATCGAGGCAAAGGGAGACGTGATGTCGGTCTTGGAAGACTACTGATTCTACTACTACCGCTACCGGCGGTACCAGGTTGGCGTTTCTCGTCCATTATAACCACCGAGTCCGGGTCCGAGTCCGAGTCAAAAATAATGAGCGCATCGGCCAAACTTCTATACTAAAGACTAACAAACGACAGCAAGTCGTAGGCCGTAGGCGAAGACGGCGCGACAAAGGTGCTACGGCCGTGGTAATTCGTACAAAAAAAATTAAAAATGGAAAGGAGAGAAAGAAAATCGCTACCAAAGAAAACCCCAAAGCCAATATTAGAGTTCGGGTTATTACGTATGAACCTTGCTCGGTTTACTAGACAGGGTTTGTCAAGTAACAACCAATAGATAGTGAGAAGCTAATAAGCAGAGCAACTTCGATCGCAATCTTGCTCGTGAGCTTTTGTCTTGGTAAAAGAGTCAATGCACTGTTGCTTAGGGCGTTCAGCCCGCTGCAAAGACGGGCACGCTAGGGGACGTCCGCTAGCTTGGGTAGCCGCGTCCGACAATATAAGGTGAATATACAATTGATGCACAGCTACACAGCTACACAACGCGTTTACGAACGTGATGGACGAGGGAAAGTAGGGTGTGTAAATGCAGGGATAGATAGGCTAGTGGGCTGGTGGGGTAGGCTATACCCCAGTAAAGTGATGTCCCAATGCCGCTAGTGTCACGCGAACTGCGTAAAACTTTATTACAGCCCTTGCAGCTTGCAGATAAACATACCAGGTAATTGCAGATAAAACTCCCAACTCCATCTTCGAAGAGCACTTGCAGGTAACACAACTCCGGTATCCGATAAAAGAAGAAGAAAAAAACCCACAAATCAGGGACCAATAAAGACTGTCCATAGTCGTACGGAAATGAAAATTAACAAACGCCTACACGTTCCACCACTTATAACCCATTTACGCGTAAACACCAAAGAGTCTCAGCCTTGTAATCAATGTCATCAGCGTCATCAATGAATTAATGTCTTAGGAATATTTGCAGAATATTGATGATCCTGCATGTGGTAATAGAACATCTAGAATTTAAGGGGTAAAAAGCGAAAATGATGATGATAATGGAACCGTGAAGAGAGATACTATTGGACAGAATATAAAAGATGTATGCATGTAACACTAACAAGTTGAACTCTGCCAATCCGATGTGATATCTCTGCATTGCATGTGCATAAATAGTGTCACTCCGTGTCCTACCATCCTTTGCTTTAATATAGGTAGGTAGGTATTAATATTCTGATAATTGCTAACTATTGATGAAAAGCCTGAATGATTTCTTCAGCGAATAAAAAGGTCTGAAACAAATACAAGTAAGAGAAAATAAAGACCCAGAAAGCGAAACTTCCAAATACCATTGCCTAAGCTGTCATATAAGTAACTTTTAACCTAACCCGGGTATAGAATCCAGCCCTAGGCAAATATTAGTTAAAGTACACTAGAAAAGGGGTTGTCTACCAAGTAGTAGTATCACTTACATCCTTCAACAGGTTCATCAACCGTCCGCTGAATAGCACACTTATTAGCAACATCGAACGATTGAGTTGCCAATGTGCTACAGCTAGCAGCAAAGCAATCGTTCGAATCCATGGCTCTCTGTAGAGCGTCATCTTTCCACCCGAACACGTAGTCACCGTGCTGGCTATGGCCGGTTCTTGATTGAAGTCAACAATCAGTAAGTTAAAATCAAGAGAATTGAGAGTCACTTACGGATCCCCAGTACTCAAGAAGAAAGGCTGCGAGCCATCCTCGGGCCAGTCGTCCTTATTGTTAAACTCGCGCGTATCCCAGACAACTTCGAGCATAACTTGAGGAATCCTGACCGGATGCGTAGATGGGCATGCGTACGCATTGCCTGTCGGAAAGGTGACATGATCCTTATGGTTGGGCGTATCCAGGTTTTCTCCATCCCAGCAACTAACAACATTGGGTTAGCATGTCTGCTAGAAATCGGGGAGAGAAGAAGGAAACTGACGTTGGAAAATGAATATTCGATCGGATTCCTCCAGGGCAAGGTGTTGATGGAAATCCAGGGGTATCAAGAACGGGGTCCGCACATGGTGCAGCATTGTCGCCTTCGAAATTAGCGCCCGTGAAGCAACGGTAGCAGTTCCTTGGTGACTGGCCCTCTTTGCTTCGCAATGTGGCATCTCCGACGAGCATGCGAAATCCTGGTTTGAACGCGGTTACCTTGCTCCGAAGGTCCTGGGGAAAATAGTAGACAGTCACGCCACCAACTGAACCGTCAAGGAACCGGTTGGGCATCTGGGGCACACGCTTGTATGTTCCGTTTCGAGCCCTGAAAAACATATTTGCCGTCCAATAGTTCGACAGGTCTTCGCTAAAGCTGCAAGTGGTGCAGTTGGCAAGCTTGGAAACATCGGTACGCTCTATAGTAGCTTTGAACGCATCCTACTCTCGTTTATTATCAAGTCAAAGATACTCAGGCCAATAGTACACGTACCCCTCCTACCACCTGATAGCTCGTCAGTAGTGTTGTACCCATGATCTCTCACTTGGCGTTTTACGAGGCTTACCTGATGGAGATGCGCGCTTGGATTCGCTCCTGGCTGTACGAGTCTGTAGTTACTTTACTTAGCTATTTCACACGATGATATTGGGTGTACGGTCCTTACGGGTCAAGTCTTTCAATGGTGATTTGACTACATCCGAAGCGCAAGATACCCGCGCCCAAAGCGTAGGGGGCGAGGAGCACCAAGCAGGCGACTAACGTGTTATACATCTCCAAAGCTTAACAACAGGCGAGAATTCAACGAAAAGATTATAGTAAGGACCTGGGTATAATCAGGTGCGGGATCCTGTTCATATATAATTGCCATGAGAATACCAAGCATGGACGAAGGTGATAATTAATATATCATTACTAAATAGCCTAACCTATGGGAAGGTGACCTAATAACCTCCCACACGATGCCCGCCTCTAGTTGAACTGCCGGTATATGGAAGAACTCCGCACCAGCTCTCCCCGCGAGATAAGCATCTTCTCCTATGAAATATAATTCCACGATTAAATCGTTATTAGGTATGTTAACGGGAGGTCTACAGAATTTGTCCGACATGTCTACAAGGTCATGGACTTTACCTACTTCTTATCACGGCCGAATATGCTGACATAAAGAAGGTAACTAGAGAAGCGTTTAGAAACTAGTACCTACACCCCTTTTAATAGACTAAATTCCTTAAACTCCTAGGCATACTTACTGAAGATATGAAAAGAAAAGAGTCTCCACCACAAACGTGAGGTATACATATGCAAAGAAGCTTATTTCAACGTATCAAGGTCCACATTAATTATATTAAATCATACAAAGAATAACTCATAAGGGTGGATTCTTTCGGGTGAAAACCTACTTACTATGTGTACGAGTCTCTTAGATAGTATATAAACTGGGAAACAAATAGGGGTAGCAGTTATAATACTATCTAGGGGATAGGCAAAAGAAATAAGGGAAAAGAAAAAGGGGGGAAGTGATGTCTACCTCCCAGGCTTATGTTCTACTAGTTGTGGTTTGCATCATGGTACCTTAGCTTGAGATATGACCCCGGCCGTAATAGTCTTGGTAACAAAGCTGTTGTCTGTCTTCATTGAGCCGAATTGCGCCGGATGAATAGTTGGGAGGCTTCAAATATGTATGTATGGTTTATAATAATAAAAGGTTTCTAAGAAAATGAAAGGCATTTGTCTTATTAGCTATTTGACCTGAACGCTAAGCGACTAGAAAAATCGTGAACTGTGATGCTAATATATGCAACTCATTGCTAAATCACGGTGAAAAAGAAGCCCCTACCTAGAAGGCGCCTCATCATTCGGGATATCTACCTCTTCAATGTTACCCAGGTCCTTAAATCGATAGGTGCCTGACGAGATAGACTATAAGATCCCGAATGCCTGAGTGTCTACCTAAGGTAGGCACTCAAAGTAGGTATATATAAGGCAGTGCATCTTTTCATGTATTAATACCCCTTTTCTATTCACAGGCTTACCTCAGGTAGTTAGATCAAAGGAAGAGTGGCTCTCCTCGCGGAGTACATATAGATTTATAACTACATACCTAAAACATTCGATAAGGTTGCACTGTATTCGGTTAGCAATTTCAAGATATCCCCTTTACCCTAGAAATGGTTGAAGATACGCATACGTAGTTAGTAGCACGAGTGGAGCCCGTGTAAATAACGGCCTAAAATTGCTACAAAAGGGATTAAAGGCAAAACTCAATCTAACTAATACAAACATCCCGGGGAAAATCCCTAAGTGAATAAGATCAAACAATCAGACAGTGTAAACCTACTCAGTAAGAATGGATACTCAAAACCTGATAGCCGGTGCTTTTCTATATTTGCATCAGCACTGACTCAACTTAATCTCTTCCAATTGGCGAATGAGTGACGAAGTTTGCGGCTCATCCCTACTAAGGATATCTGTCATCGTTATGCGACACGCCATTACTGTAACCAACTGTCCCACGGGCAGGCAATCAATTGCACGTTACAGGCTATTCCCCGTTTCTTTGTTTGGCGATCACCGGAGATCGTTTCCATTGCAGTGTTTTTTTATATCAACTGTCGGATAAATATCCATGCTGAAATCGGTCGCCCAATAGGGCAGGAAAGCAGGCTAAAAGATTTATATATAAAGTTAATCAATCCCGCCGCTCTCAATGACAGGTAGTTCTTAAAGTATCGTGTAGTGTCAAAGTCCTCTCAACATGCAGCTGTCTTCGGTACTTCTTCTCGCCCTGTCCTCGGGCGCCACTGCGGCGGTCCTGCCCTTCGACGCCCCGGCACCAGCCCGAGTCCGAAGCGATCCCACGCCGACGGGATGCACCGCTTCGGCAATTGCCACCGAGACTACCATTAACAGAGGAAGCGAGGGCATCTGGGTGATTGGACCAAAAGCGGAAAACTTGAACGTGCTTTACAAGTTTAGACAGACAGACTGGCTCGACAATGACCACCAAAAGATTCTGGACACCTGTGGTAGCATCTGCTTAGAAGGAAACAACACCGCAGAAGCGGGAACTTGGCTACCAAGCGAAAAGCACTTCCAAGGCGGATTTGTGGTATGTGTACAGACAAAACATGTTACTATATGAATCTCCCTCAACCTACCTCAGATATTCTTTCACATAGGGTTGCTAACGATCGGTAGTAAGTAGAATAATCTTGTACCTTCCCACCACCTGGGGAAGGATACTTCAATGCAAACCAAGGTAGGGTTCTCAAGCTAACATATGATCTTCTAATGCATTAGCAACACACCGGGAGGAGACCCACCAGACCATATCCTATGGCAGTGCGCATGCTACGATCGAGCTGTGACACAAGATGACCTTGTTCCTGGAACTGGAACTTGGAACAACGGTAACCCAGGAAGTGGAACCAGTAAGCTTACCCCTTTTGATAGTTTGGTGTTATTCTATTCGCTGCGGAATCCATGTTTGAACACATTTGCTAATCATGACATACAGTACTCAACCGAAAGTGTTAATTTGGCAGCTTTGCAAACGGCAGCCGAAACGAGACTCGTTGAGGCGGGATGACGCGGACAGCCGCCTGTAGCTGTGAAATGGGAATCTGCTTCGCGCTGCGTAGTATGCGATAGTTTCAGGCGTACACTTAAAAAGGAGTTAATGAAAAAAAAAAGAGTTCACAGCTAGACCTCCCGCAGTAGCAAACGCTCATCGTGCCGATTTGTGTGTTCAAATGTCTTGATGAATGATTGGTCAACCTCATCTTCGTCCTTGAGCTTATTCTAGTTTGAAGTAATCATTCAGTCATCGCATCGATTATTTAATTTTCGAAAATTACCCTATTTGAGGTAGTAATAGAACCATAATGTTTAAGAAAGGATGGTTGCAGCTGAACCAATGCTACGTTGGTGATGTACGTGTTCCTATCGGGTTCCTACCGTGTGACAGTGCAGGTTACCGTCTAGCCACGAATACCAACGATAGAATAACACACCTCTAAGCCAGAATCCTACCTCTATCCAGATATCAAGATCAAGTTGGTATTTTCCCCTAGCATATTTTCCGCTGTCTTTTACTGCCCCAGATAAGTTAAGCATTTAGACTGGGGATTTCCTAAGCAAATCACATATCACCTACATGAGCATTAAACGGGCCACTAAGGTATGGGCTGTATAGTTAGGTTCAATGTTGATTAGGCCGCAATTGGGGTTGAGGTAAGCAATCAGAAGCTCTTTATTTATCTAGACCATAGTGAAATACCTGAAAGGGCCCGGCCGTTGAGAGCAGTAGGCATCCGTCGTTCCCCGAGTTGTCTGCCTGACTACACGTTATATAATATTATAAACTCTATTGATGCCTTTGACTGACCCTGTCAGTTCTTCCCACATATTTCCAACCTCTAAACTACATATGTAGCTAGGTAGCTACAGTAATTACTAAAATGGTGGTTTCTTTCAATGCGGACACCCTGAATGGGCTCTGTTCTAAGGATCAACTCGAGCTTCTAGACTCCATCGATCATTTACGCCTCCAAGGCATTGACCACTACATAAGTCTTCCACAGATCATAGTCTCAGGGGATCAGTCTTCTGGAAAGAGTTCCGTTTTGGAGGCTATTTCGGGAGTTCCCTTTCCAGTGAAAAGCAATCTTTGCACCTGCTTCCCTACAGAACTTGTCCTTCGGCGAGCAGCCGATACTGGAGTAACTGTTTCTATCATCCCCGACAACTCTCCCAAGTTTGGAACACAGAATGGCCTTCACGAGTTTCACGAAAAGCTTGAAGGCTTCGAAGGATTCCCGGATCTGGTTGAAAAGGCAAAAGTGGCCATGGGAATCTCAGCTTCTGGGAAGGCCTTTTCGAAAGACCGGCTCAGAGTTGAGATCACAGGTCCAGACCGCCCTCACCTCACGATCATAGACATGCCGGGTCTCATTCACTCGGGGACGAAAACGCAGAGTGCAGCTGATGTCAAACTGGTCCGTCAAGTTGTTAAGAACTACATGAAACAATCTAGGAGCATCATCCTCGCAGTGGTCTCTGCGAAGAATGACTTCGCAAACCAAGTAGTACTAGACTTGGCTCGTAAAGTTGACAGAACAGGCAGCCGCACTATGGGAGTCATTACGAAGCCAGACACTTTAGTCCCAGGCTCTGGTAGCGAGTCGCTCTATATCTCACTCGCTAGGAACGGTCAAGTCAATTTTGACCTTGGTTGGCATGTCCTCAAAAACCTTGACTCTGAAACTCAGAAAGGCTCCTCTCTCCTGAGTCAGCGCAATGCAGAAGAGGCACGGTTCTTCTCGAAAGGCGTGTGGAAAGACCTCCCTTCGTCGATGCTAGGGATCAACGAACTCCGAAAGAAACTCAGCAGCGTTTTACTCCACCAGATCGCCCTTGAACTACCAAGCTTGATACATGAGATAGAACTCAAGTTAGAAGACTCGCGTGATCAACTTGAGGAACTTGGAGAACCACGGCGTACTCTTGACGAACAGCGTCTTCGGCTCTTGCAGGTCAGCCAAGACTTTCAGTCAATTGTTGAACGATCCATTAGCGGCACATATCTTGATCCGTTCTTTGACGACGCCGAAACATCTCGGGGATATCTTCAACGTATCCGCGCGGTAATACAAAACTTGAACAGGGAATTTGCAGAGGAGCTTACGAAACGTGGCCACAAGCGCGAGATTTCGAGTAAGGCAAAGTCGAGCACTGATGGCCCGGAGTACATCACAAAGGATAAATTTCTCAGCCACATCCAGACTGTGATGCAAAGGACTCGCGGGCGCGAGCTCCCCGGAATATTTAGTCCCATGGTCGTTGCCGATTTGTTTCACCAACAATCATCACCATGGGAGGAAATAGCACAAAATCACGTTATGAAGTCTTGGAGGGCAGTAGAGTCCTTCATTGAGCATGTTGTGATTTATGTTGCAGACTTGCCAATCGGTAGGTCTCTACTTGACCAAGTATGCCAGCCCGCCCTCGACAACCTTCTCGTACAAGCCAAAACCAAGGCCACTGAGCTGCTGAATTCGCACCGACGTGTTCATCCTATCACCTACAATCGGGAGTACGCAGAGATTATTCAGAAGATTGGTCAGAATCAAAGAAACGAGTTTTCGCGAATCATACAAGAGTTCTTCGGCTTATCCTCCCTCACGGGATCAATGTATCTGAACCAACGGTCTTACGATTTCAACACACTCCTCGATAGGCTAGTGAAGACGGAGCCCGACGTCGAACGCCTCGCAGCTTCTGAGGCCCTCGACCGTATGAATGCTTATTATAATGTTGGTGTTGCCAAAGGCCCTTATGATTTGCGATTAGTTGCTAACTATGGCCCTCCAACCTAGATTGCTATGAAGCGTTTTGTCGACAGCATCGCTACCGAAGTCATCGAGGAGAAACTCCTCGCAGCTCTTTCCAATATCCTTTCGCCCGTAGCAGTTTTCGGTATGCCACCAGAACTGATAGAGCGCATCGCCGGCGAGTCCCGAGAAAGTCGGGTGATGCGTGAGGAGCTTACGAAGAAGATCGATATCCTTCAGAAAGGATCGGATACTTGCAAGCGTTTTGTTGATTCAAAACTAAGCGGTATGACCATGCATCTTCTTGAGCTATCTACGTAAATGGAACTGATTCTAATTTTTCGATATCCAGATGACCCCTCTCCCCGCTCGGAGAAGACCGATACCCAGGAGGATCTCGAGTCGGGTGATGAATTTCCAGACGTTCAAACCCTAAGCGCCGACGAAACATTCGATGAGGACTGAATCGATAAGGCATGTGAAGTAATTGGATGAAGAAATAGAGAATGGATCTACGCCTTAGGTCTATCTCTTTAGGGATAGTCATAATTACACAGACGCAGAGGAGCTTATAACAACCCACAACTTGATGTATCTGTCAAATGTAATTATTAACAAGTAGCTATCTGCTAAGTCATTACATGTCCTATATCAAATATCTCGCTCTGTTTCGCTGAGTCCTCTTAATGCAACCCCTAAAGCTATGCAGGGCCCTCCGCTCTAGTGGTATTGCCAGTATAATGATCAACCCATAGTCTGTATATCAATCTCGGTATAAATTGACCTCAGCCATGTCGCTCATGATTCTCGCTTTTAATGCTGCCATATTCAAACCGAATGCAAATGATAATAATGTATCGAAAACAAAGACTCCAAAGACGTCTTGGATATTAAAAACAATAGTAACAGAAAAAAAGAATCTCGAAAAATCAAAGTGGGTATACAACGCCTCAACCATGCGGATTCAATAACATGATCCTCAAACTCGTCTGTCGTCGCATGAGATTCATTCGTCGTTAAACGTTTATCGGCCTAGGAGCCAGCCCATTTTCTTGCCGCTGTTCTCTCCCTTCTCCCCGGTCTCGTCGCAATCGAGCTCGAGCCGGTACCGCCGGACGCTGCCGGTGTCGTCGTCGAATCCAACCCGTCGGTTCGCCTTAGGCACGAAGCAGTCCGGGACGATATGCTTCATAAACCAGCCCTTGACCCCTCGGCTCGCGGCATCAATGGCAGCGTACTCGAGGCGCCGGGTGTGATCGCTGGTCCAGTAGTGGGTCGTCTGCGGGGGAGGAGGATACGACAGCTCGGAGTTGTGCGCATCTTCCTCTTCGTCTAGACCTCCAGAGAGTGATTCCGGGGGCGGGAAGTAGTAGTATGTAGTCTGCTGCTGAGGTAATTGGACCGAGTGCGAGGGCTGTGAACTCGCGTGTTTTAGGTGTGATGTTGAAGAGGACTTTGTAGCGCGGCGCACTGAAGGCCGTGTCCGTGGTCGAGTCTGGGAACTGGTAGACATGGTAGAGTTGCGCCGTTGAGCAGACCGAGCCTCAATGGACCTAGACCGGGGAGATATTGACTCGTAGCCAGAGTCATGGCGAATTATAGGCTTGAATTCAAGTCTTTCCTCTTGGCGCGAAGACATCTTATTTCCAGTAGCAGATGCGGTAGGGTTATCGTAAAGTTCGATATTATGAAAGCTATGGTATGCAGTATCATCAGACGCAGCGACACTTGTAGTCGACTGAGATCTGTAAAGAGTTGTTGGTAATGGTGTGAGGCGCGACATCTTGGCCTGAATGACTATTCCCTTGATACATCGAAAAGATGGTAGTTATTCTAATAAAGTAGCGAGGTTTGTAGAATATTGAAGATTAAGTAAGGGATATGAGAGATCAATCACGGGAGTGTGTAGATGGGCTCCTCTTTTAAAGAAGAGACGCTTTAGTCTTTTTTTTTTGGTTCTTTTAATGTGTGTTACCACGGTAAGACGACGACTCAGTACGGTGCTAGAATAAAGTTGCGGTCTGAATTCAAATCACACCAAAAACGGAGTGATGGAGTGATGGGTAAGAACTCAATCTGCAGGATACGGGGTTGGTGAATGAAGACGAAATCTTTCCGCGTCTGCGGATCCATAAGCGCTTCGGTTCCAAACTTGGTTGTGGTCCCCTTCTTAAACCCTGTAACTCAGGAGTAGTCTTTTTATTAAAGACACACAAGTTATGAGTTATCAAAAATGGAAACTGAATAATAATGAATAATGAATAATAAATCATAAATAGAATAATCTGTGCCCGGAACATACACACGGTATGAAGTAGATCGATTATGGAGATGAATTTAGACGACAAGCAACCTTGTTAGTCGCCCCTCCTAGACCTGCGGAGCTAAGAGTGGTTTATTGAATGCTCATCGTCTAATTTTGTTGGGTGAAGAAGCGGTCTGGGAGTCGCTTGACTTTTTTAGGGAACCAAAGACAATTATCGTGACCGGCACAAACCCCGCCGGTGCGCCAAAGGACCCCACGTCTTTTCACTATCGTTAGTTTATGTACTTGAGTGGAATATGGGGAGCGTCTCAGGGGCTTGGCGGCGTGTAATCCTTGAGGAGTTCAAGAAAACCAGGAGCCCGGAACTCTTGCGGGACGGTTATTCATGCGGATAGATATAATGGGGAGGGCGCCTACTTTTTTTAAGGTAGGGAAAGGATGGGAAAGACTGGTTGAATATTGACCAGAGGGGGCGGGTTTCTGTATTGCGTGCCTCGTGGATATTCAAGTATGACGGCCGTAGCCCTTGCATCAACGTGCATGCAGGGAACGGTAAAACGGGATGGCCCTAGTCTTGTGAGATTGGCGATGGTGGTTCGTCAATAGGTTAGAATCCGATGTCGCTGACGATGCTAATAAAATAACCCCAAGCTTCGACTGCATTAGTGAGCGACTGGGCTCCGCTTCGAAGTGGAGAGAATGAGCAAACCCCCCGGGTCCTATGATGAGTACATATATGAGAGAGTGGGTTAAATAAAATAAAATAAAAGGAGTTGATAATGAGTTGCCCTCGCTTGGGCATCGATTGATTTACATAGTTGTTGTTGAATCTTGGGGCCCATCGCCATTTTCTAGTTTTCTAGAAGCTTGTGAATGTCCGGGCTTTCACATGCTTTGCTTCAAGTTTCCTGCTACACCAATCTACCAATCTGTATAGCTGAGAAAACCGGGGGTAGCGTGGCTCTCGATCCCGCGCGTCACAAGGGTTGTCTTGGGTACATATATAGTCTATCATAAGCTGTATATGGCAACATCACCTGGCGCAACCTCTACCAATGGTCTCTTGCGCATGTCACTCAGCTATGCTCAAATAGCCAATAATGGCCCGTCGCGTACCTGTCGATGAAACCTCGTCAGAAGGCTATTAATCCTTCTCATGGGTTAATATGCAGCTCCCCAAGCCCACTTAGGCACGCTTGCTTGCTTCTAGACTTCCCGAGGGGGGTTCTTCCAATAATATCCTGTTTAAATGTTAAACCTCGGGCATTAAGTCTTGCATAAGACGTAAGATGAAATACCCAATGAGGGCTCACGTCCGACGTCGTCGGAGAGGGACGCTCGCCTTATGAATTTTTTGATATAATGAGAACCTATCCAGTGAGCTAAACCCACCCGCTAATCTCGCCATGTTCAATTTTCTGCTGACCACTAAGCAAGCGGCCACAGAATAAATACTCAAGGTGGCTAGGGTAACACATGGATCGCCATGTCTTAGTAGGACCTGTATTATGAGAATCTAATCACCTTGAAATACGATAAAAACCAGGTCGCAATGATAACTAGTAAGAAGGAACCCCTCAACTTTTGAATATTCTAGGTTTTATTTAACAGTTCACCGTGGCTAAATGTCGGGTTATCCTAGGAAAATATCTAGGTCTAGTCCGTGCACTCAAATATTCTCTTCGTTCTTCAACTTCATTCTGATCACATTACGGAACTGTGTTAATTCTTTACATACAAGTCAAATGCTTACCGACAACCATAGATATCGAATAGCATTGGGGACCTCGATATTTCCTCGTACCCCGATTGTCATTCCTGATGACTTTTACGATGGTTGAGTTATCTCAATGGGTAATTACCTCTTATTCAATGTCGGGCCGGTAAATGAGTTTACAATACTACTCGTAGAGGTCTGCATGTTCATTGACAGGCTCTAAAGCATATCCTTTCAGGTAATATATGACCTATTTCATTATAATGTAGGTAGTGTAGTTTTCATTTGAGTATTGATGATCGATCGCAATACGCCAAGCAGTCTATCCACACTTTCTGCATTTAAGACAACCTTTTCTTTCTTTTATGGAAAAGAAAAAAGAAAAAGAAATGGGATATTGGTAGCCTGATTCCTCTCACCGTTCCTATCTATTTATTTCAATCGAGCCATCATAGTTGGAGCCTTCTAATAGCATTTTGCTTACGGTCCTGTCTTCGCATGCCTGTAAAACTCCATCTAGGCCATGGCAACTCCCGACATCCATACACCAGTCACGGTACTAGTAAATCAGTTAATGAAGTACTCATATTATTTGACTTTATATTTTCCCTGTGAGTCTCATGGATATTATCTTTATAATAGCTCTAGGTTTGTGGAGAGAACATGGATCAATTCATGCCCTAAAGCCTTTGAAATAGAGTATCTCGTGATAGCTACTATAGAGAGACCAAGATTTACGAGCAACCAACAGCATACCGTTGAGCAGAGATCCATAGCCCTTAGTATGTCACCTCAGGTTAATCAACAAACCTAATCCTCTAGAAACTAGTTATATAGGCTCTTCTGTGTCCACTCATCCCCTCTCACCCTAGGTCAACTAGCTCAGGTACCGCAGTAGTTGATATAAGCAGCAAGCTATGTGATTTTCACCGTATCTACGTATTGCCAGGGGGTGGAGCAAGAAGCGTGGAAACAACTTCGTTGTTGCACAAGGAACTCCAAACCTACCTAGGTTAGGTAGCTATGGGAGCTCTTTATTCTAGATGTTTTATCTAGAGTTCTATCACATACAGACGTTAAGTCTACGCTACTATCTACCGTATTTTATTGATATTGATGAATTATCGTAGCCCTAGGCGAGAGCCTATGCTCACATCATTGAAAGTGATATCGGAGCCATCAAGTTGATATCATAGCCCGAAATGGTACAAGTTAGGGGACGGTGACATATCTCTTGCGAGTAAATAATGCATCGAGTTTACCTAGCAAGAACTGCACCAATGAATTAGGTAAACAACCAGCTAATATAATCCAATAGACCAACGCAAATATCAAGATTCAAAAGGCTAGATACGTCGTAATGAGGGATATTATATATGCATTCATAGTATCTTAAGGAATGCCGTAGGAACTGACTGAACACTTAGAATGAACTTGGGTGGAGTAATTGTGCTTGAATGTAAGTTATCCCATGTAGGTAGAACAAGTTCAGCCGCTAAAATTGAACGTCTCCCAGTTCCCAACATGTGAAATTCAATAAGACTAGCGTAAAGAGCCGTACAATATGCTTAATACTATAGTATGTGTGCCTAGTTATATCCGTCTTGTAAACAGCTATTCACCTCTAGAGGAAACGAGTGCTTGCAATACCTCCAAATTAGTAACTCGCGGCCCGCGCCGAATGATCATAACACTATCATAAGATCAGCAATACCTAAGAGGAAGTGTCTTAGAAGCCAAGAATAAGTTTTCAAGATACCTTATGACGTTGCCTATTTGCTTTCTCTTATAGAACAATTCACAGTGCGATGATGTGAAACAATAGGAGTACTCTTACGCCATCTCAGACATAATGAAGTTCGATCTATCGATCCCACCATGTTCCATCCCCCAAATCCCGCATGGACTTAACGACTAAGAGTACCTCTAAGGTTTCGAAATCTATTTCTGGGGAAACTAGTGCGGAGCATGGAAGGTGAAAAATACTTGATAACCTAACACTGGTAGTAAGACGGTGGAATATATGCTAGGAATGATACGCGCTTGGCGACGGAAAATTATAAGACGGTTAGCTTTAGGGCAATACAGGCTATGAATATAATTAAGAGTCTCTAGGTGTTTTATTATCAATACCTGCATCTGTAAGCTGGGGTTTACGGGACCTAGGCATGCTGGAAGAGCATGGGCTTGTTTCCAACCTCCAATTATATCTCATATACCTAACGAGAGAAGACGAATCCGCGAATATTATTACTACTGAGACGAAAGTATTATGAATATTCGTTTAGCTTTCGAAGATTTCTGACTTAAGTGATAGGTAGTATTAATATTGCCACTGAAGCATATCGCTCTAGGATTTATTTCTTATCATGAGTTAAGATATCTGGTCTTGCCATCTCATTGAGCATTCGACCTCCTAATCAACTACTAGGTGCCGGGTACCACGAGGTAGGTAGAGCAAGAAGTATGGAAGCATCTCCACTGTTCCGTGAGGAACTCCAATCTAGACACGCAACCCTACGCTTATACACAATGAGCATTCTCTTTGTTCTAGATGTGCAAAGCTCCGTCTATTTCGCTGGATGACCAAGAGCTCAGTATTAGGTGAAGTCTAGCACCATATGAATGCTTAGCAACACGAGGTGCATACCACGGCTCCTCTACGAAACGAAATTATTCTATCGTCACTGCACACATCGGCAAACCACCTTGATAGATGTATTGTACTGCTTAGATTGATAAATTTGGGTCTAACATGTGGCATACTGGTGGCTTTTTGACCTCTTTCCCCTATTAAGATAGGGGGGATGTCTTCTTTATATAAACTTATCATTCAGAGACCGTCCTAAGGGGGTAGCTCTATCGGCTCATGAGAGATATCTACAGTGGAACTTTCAGCTGTCTCAGGGGTTTAGTATCAGCTATGTTCATGGTTCTTTGTGTTTCAACAGACTTATATTGGTTTTCGTCGCAACTTCGCAACTTAGGGTAGTATGTATTAGTAATATCATCAACGGCCCATGGTCATATACCGGAAAACACATGAAAATTCCTATCTAGGCCTAATGATTACGGTGCTAGCTAAGGAATAAGGTCATCCTCGAGTTAGATTGTACTTTCCAGTACATTCCGGTGATATTCTCCAAATACAGAAATTATCAAATATTCGGGCTGATTAAGAGATGACTATGAATGGATTGGATATATCGGACGTGGCTGAGGGTCTTGGCGAGGATCGTAGTGACCGATATACCTAATTCAGTAAAAGGACTGCCGCCTCAGCCGTAGTTGAGACCTACATAATGTGGATTCAGCGCGTCGTCCTCGTAGTGGACCTTGCGAAAACAGCGCACGAGCAAGTTGTAGGGAGTCAGCCAACGTTGGGGTATACGAATAAACAGATATACGAAAAGCTAGACCGGATTACAAAGACTCAGCGACGGTTTTAGGTAGGTACCCTATCTGTGTCGTTAATCTAATTCTGCATGATGGCAGGTGTCAGTTCGACCGGGGAAAAGAAGATCAAGTAGATCATGAGAATCATATGTTATGCAGGGCTTAGCGATGCACTTGGGGCGTATATATTAAAAAGTGAGTAAGTATAAGAGATTAACCAAGTGTCTTGTAAGTGTAAAAGTACATGTATTATGTTGTAAGTCTGGAAATGGGTGGCTTATCCCCAGATGATTGGTTGATGGGTGTTTCTGTCAAAGAGAGATAATCTAGATCGGAAAAGAGGGTTAAGAGAGTTTAAGGAATGGATTGTCATTCGATGTATATAAATATGTATAAAAATATACATGATACAGTAATCTTTTTTGGGTCGCCAACCATCTCAGGTAGCACAAAGTGCCTTTTGCCCGCAATCTTTGTCGCTGTACATATGTTTAATGTGTGACGCGTAAGTCTTTTACTCCTGCATCAGCTATTATCAGCTTTTATCAACTATCAGGAGGTACGTCCAAACACTTAGGCTGGTACCTAATAGGTACGGATTGCTTTCCAGGCGTTACAAGCGTTACATTGGATGTTTGCATCTGCAGCAAAGTCGTAGTAGTTGCAGCAGTTACAGTTGATGTTACCCAATTACCATTATTTGTAAAACCAGATCCACCATAGGTCCCTTCCCTGTCTTTCCCTGCTTTCCTTGCTTTCCCTGCCGAAGGAGCCAAGATTGCAAGATTGCCGCCAAGCTAGCTAGACCGCTAAAGGATACTACGACCCTATCACTCTACCTGCTTGGTGAGTGCTACCCTTCAGTTACCATTTAGCTTTAACTTCACGTGACCTAACCTAGATAAACCAAGATGTTCAAGTTGATTCCACATTTTTAGCTACGGGTAGGGAATATAAAGATACATATAGGTACATAATCAATATGAGCTAGGATGCAATTGCCCAATGCTCTCTTTTCGTAGTTACTTTGCTTGTAAATTATCAAACGGGGGACCAACCAAAAAAATTGAAGAGAAGAAAGTACATCCGTAGGACATCGTCATCAAAAAAAAAAAACAACCAAAAAAAACAACATGTAAAAAACGTGTAGTTATGAAACAAAAATACATAATAATAATAACAACAAAGGTAACAAATTAACCAAAAATAAGACTAATCACCACCATCACCACCACTACCAACGAACATACGCAACGCACGTACACTCATCAAGCCTCACTCTTACGCTTTTTTTTTTTTTTTTTGCACTCTCACACGCAACATGTCACCAACACGTTGACAGCCGACACACACCGCAGGTGACCCCGTCCAAGGCGACACAAACCGGGACAACACACATTTGCATTACATATGTAGACGACAGGAATGCCATCCTGGGTTTCCGGTCAAGCTCGCCGCATCTCGCGCATGGTAAATTGCTGGAAATTACTGATATCGACGATGCTTGATGCTGATGCTAATGCCGAAGCCCCATGGTTGATACCTTGATACCTTGATACCTTAACACCTTGACACCTTGACATCTTAACACTCAGATGAATCCATGATACATCTTAGATACCGACGCTGCTGATGTTCAATGTTACTACTTCGGTTCGATACTTCTGATTTCTGCTACTGCTGCTGCTGCTGATGTAGATGCCGACTTATTCCTCATTTTTCAAAGTCGCGTCTCATCCGTCGTCATCGTCATCATCACCTATCATCACCTATCAACTACCGCATAACCGTATTCTATTTACTTTGGGCCGCTTGTCCTTGCCTTCCCCGTTGTTCTGGTTCCCCTGGTTATACCTGGTGTCCCGGTCCTGGTCTTATTTACTTCCTTGTCTTGTCATCTATCATCTGGTTTCTCTCTACTTAGCCTTTTCCCCTTCTCTTACTCTTATTACTCCTACTCTTACATCTCTCTTACTACTATCTACCTCTATTTCTACTTCCTACTGTTTTTATTTTCAACTAAGAGAAACAGGGCCCCGGCTAGCCCGGACGTCCGTCTGATCTTCCCAAAAAAGTCTTTTTTTCCACCTCTATTCTCAAACTCTTTCCCTTCTTGAACATATCCGTTTCCTAGATTATTTTAATATCTTAATTTCTTTTATTATTATTATTTGTTACTACTATTATTTGTTCATTTTTGTTCTAGTTTATTTTTATTTTTATTTTATTTTTCCTCTTATCCTCTCACACCCCCATTTTCAACCCCCACCATATAACTCGAGGCTCTACTCTTTTGTTTTAATTCCTTCCCCCCCTTTACCTGGATCTCTCGGACGAGTTTACTGGTTAAAGGGGGCCCGTCATGCTGCCTTCGCCCTCGGCCGGCCTTAGTAACGTACCGCCCCCATCTACGGCCGCGGCCACGGGCCCAACCACTGCCACTAGCACCACTACCTCAGCTCCTCCCGTACCTGGTCCAGGCCCTGCAGCGACAGGGGCATCACTGAAGCGACCTGCTGCAGCCGACCTGCAGCGCAGTGCCGGCGCAAGCGTCATTCCTTCAAAAAGACAAGCTACATCCAGTACCAGAACGAACCCCATACCGAATCCGAGTCCCTTGGCTGCTGCTCCCATTATTGCTCCTTCATCTTCAGCTTCGGCTCCTCCGACTGCGACAGCAACCCCGTCCTATCATCAACCTCAAGCTGCCATGTCCCTACCTGCTATGGTTACAGAAGAGCAACTGCTGGGCAAAACCCCCGAGCAATTAATCGCCACCATTCTCCAGATCCAGATGCAACACCAGCAATGCGTCGCTCATATCTCGGCGCAATTCGATGCCATCAGCCAACAGCTGATTGACCTTCGTGGAAGGTTAGTGGCCTCCCATCACGCTGCAGCCTCGGTACGTGTTATGCTCCAAATAACCATGTCATTCCCCGTATCCAAAAATTTATTTATATTATCCACTAACCCGTTGCAACTTTTTAGGCACTGAGCTCCCACGATTCCTCCGTACGACCCATTATACCCCCGCCACCTCCGCAGCTGTCGGGTTCTTCGTACCCTCGGGGACTGCCGATTTCTATGCAAACGCCAAGCCGCCCTGCTAGGCCTCCTCCAACTTCCCCATCCACCTCTTCCCAGGTCGTTCAACCTAGACCGTCTGCGCAAACACCAGGATCTGCAGGACCCCCTCAGTATAAATACGGGACCGTCGGCACGGTAGAGGAAGTCTGGAAAGAGTATCGGGAGGGAATGGATGGACAGCCTGCCATTGAGGACTTGGACGCTGCATGGGGTTCGCGTTGGCGACCAGAGCCGCGGGGCCGCACGTGGTACTCAAGACGGAAAGTTATTTGGGACAAGATTAAAGAATTTATGGCGGAGGGACTAGATGAGGATGATGCAGTGAAGGAGGTCGAAAAGTTACGCGATGGTAACACTATCAATAAGCTGATACGGATGCTTCAGGACGAACGAAAGGAGAAGGGAGGCGGAGACGACAGCATGGTCACTTGACATGGCGGCCATATCTACTTGATTCGGGACCGGCGTTATATGGGGAGCGGCATTGATACCACACATCATATATGAGGCTGCATTTACGGGGACCGCGGCGGCGGATTCGGCATATCATTATTGTCTGACGGGATTTTCTTCATGACGGCCTGCTACAGTATGTTTATTGTTCACTGGTTGAACGAACGAATAGCCCATGGCTGGTGTCTAAACGGATATTCGTGGTAACGAGAAACCGCCGGAACGACGTTTCGACAGTAGGTACCTGAGGAAACATGTCGTTACTTGGTCATAGGTAGTTTACCAAGAAATTACACAAGCGTATCTTCGAAGCGCCTACCACTATACTTACCGACAGCACCCCGTTGGCGTCTCCCCAATACGACGTTCTGGACACGTGCATAAAGTCCACGGGACATATTTGGGCGATAGATTCCAAGGTCCGAGGCAAATAATCCTCATCGTATAGTCACGCGCCTTTCTCAAGCGTTTCCCAACAAGTACACCGGGAGAAGAGGTTTCGGTACTTGGGTATGACTATATATGGGTCTGCATCGTGGATCTCATACACAAGGTAGTTTTAAACCGGCAACGTAATGGTCTATCGTGGCGGTATGAATTGGTTACACAAAAGTCAGGATATAGGGAGTTGTGCAGATAACATGATTGGCGGTATGTTTGGTCGTCACAGTAAGCTCATGGGGTAGAACGAACACCCTGGCGAACACCAAAGCTCCCGCATACCCGACCACGTCACTAGATCTATGGCCGCCGCGTCCAAACACTTGAAAAAATAACGGCGGCGATGCAATCTAAATTTACTTGCTCAATGTCGGCATCGGTTAGACGAGGACCATGTACTGACTTGTATCGGCCCCTATTCCCACTTTTTCTATGCCTCCGTGTTAATCATCGCGTAAGCCGCTCAGCCGCATATTGTGACGCTGCCTAATCTACTTAAATTTCCGGAACGTTAACTTCAAGCTAGCCGAGCTACTTCTCTGACAGTCGCTTCATTTGAGAGTAATTGAGCTCGTTTATTTTCGGTCGGATTCTTGGCACGAGCTTGATACCCGGATGACCACCGAGCACAGCTACCAGACTTCCAACTTCAGATCCAACTGCGACGTCTCGATAACTAACCACATCGAGGCCAAACGAGGATGAGAAGGAGGAAGGTCAGGTGCAAGACCGACCCCAACGTCGGTAGTTGAGTTAAATGAATATCCAAGTGGAATAGGGCGAGTGCACCGGAGAAGAACAGGGGTATTGTTCTGGAGCTGGGTGAGAGGTCTCGCCTTGGATATTGTTAATAAGCATTAAGTTGCTATTATTTAAGACGCACAAAGAGGAAATCGGGAGAGCTTTACACTAACACTCAGTGAAGAACAAGTCCTATGTACCCAGATACAATGTCTTTGTTGAACAACCGCAAAAGAGTCTTAGAATGTCTATATATATATCTCCTTATTTGTCATCTCCTATGACGCTGACTAACATTGCCTGACCTTATACCCCATCCTTATATCCCATTTCATCAATATCCCTGATTTACGTAACGTGAGGTGCCCGAAGACATCATAATGTGCCTTGATATATATATCCATAACACTACCAGTGAGCATGATACTCGGCGTATAAGTCTTTTAAACCCAGTTACGGGCTACTCAGTTTACAGCCCGTGGCAATATCTACATTTCAAGACATGTGAATATCCTCACATTGTGGAGCCAATCGATAAAATTCAGCAGTGCCCTTGGCACCCTGGATGCTGCCGTCTTGAGCGTCAACGGTGGTGCCCGAAAGGTGATTGTAAGGTATCAGCCAACTACCACCATTTCGTCGACAAGGAAAAAGGTGAGACTAATGACATCTCGTTTCTCCGTGAGTATATGGGAGACAACCCAACCCTTCTTTTCATCGCCGGGTGGCTATTCAAATCCGGTGTCGAGCTCAGGCTCTCTAAGCTATGTCAAAGTGAGGTACCTCGGGTTATTGGTGGGCCCCAGGAGGCAGCAGGGCTGGCAAATGCTCAGTGGATGCGTGACCGAATGGACGACACCGCAAATATAGCATTAGATCACCTCGGCCAGTTCGCTCTGCTTTGGGATCAGAATATGGGTCCCGGCGCACTTCCTCCACGCCCCGGCTCCGAAGCAAACCCTGCGTTAAACAGGGAAGTAGCAAAGTTCCTGCATTTGCGAGTCGCTGAGCCTGGGAGATTTATAGACACCAGCCCAGTCCAGTGGCCACGTTACTTAGAGCTATGGCCTAAGTTTCAAGCCGGAATCCTCCCAATCAAAGACGACCTCTCTCTCACTTCATGGAATAAGGGACAAGGAATCGAGTCTTGCCTGGAATCGATGTTCTCTACGGATCCAGATGTAGGTAGTAGCTCGCCACCTGGAACTAAGCCACCCCTGATGATATATAAGACTGGTGTACCACATACCTCTCCTACACTGTCTTCTAAGTCAGGGGTAGGTAATATGAAGAGCAATAATAAAAAGAAAGAAGATAACGTGTATCCTGTAGAGGGCTTAGTAGGCCATAAGCCTGTCGACGTAGCTCGTCGCGACGTAAGATGGTATAAGGTTCGCTGGGCAGGAGACTGGGAGGAGAAAGAGGAGTGGGTACGTAGCTTTGATGTCTCTGACGAGGTCATTGATATGTATTGGAAGGAGCTTGAGGAAAGAACCTTGTGATACCAATCACGAAGCGTGAGGCCCTCGTACGCGAGCGTTAAGGAGTAGATTGCATATATAGCATGCCTGTGAATGAGGACGCAGTACCGGAGTAATTACGTCTGTGAGCCTTCCCTGGGTGTTAGTACCAATGCAGTATGCTGGCTTGCGCTCTGCCTGGGAAGGTTGCTACCTTCTGTAGACGATATTGATAGATATCAAATATTCACTTCGCTGTATATAGTTCTATCTCTAAAAAAAAATAAGCACATTTGAAACCCATAAACCAATAACTTCAATCGATCAGGCCATAGCATTTTCAGAGATAGTCGTTCTGAAAGCCCTTGTCGATTCTGAACCCTTCTCGGGATATAGGTAATCTTAATCTTAGTCTGGGTGTAGGTGTGCTGGTAGTAAATCCCATTCGGCAAATGGGTTAAAGTCTTGATAAGTCACGCAGTCCATATCGACCTGGAAATATCTTTCAATGAATTCCGATTCATTGTCAGGTGTTGCTGGCTTTGGCCGGATCCTTGCCTTCGCCACCGCGTTGAGTTCCGGAAATTCCATATAAACAGTATCCCCGGCCCGTTTCAAGTTTGCTTCTGCTATATTTAATACGTCTCTCACATTCGGATAGTCCCTTTTGGTGTACATCGATAGAGCGAAAAAGTTGTTGAATGTAGAAACGCATAAAATTAGCTCTCTGTCTGCGAAATCTGCGAGTACGAGGATTTGAAAAGTGCGATGAGATACTGTAAGATGAGTAGAGTCTGAAGATATGTCCTCGTAGGCCAATACTCTAGTAGGGATATATGCTCCGCTTGGATGCTCGTAGAGTTTCTTCAAACGTATGCCGTATGTAGCATGGAAGTTGAAGTGATAAGATATTGGTAGCACATCTTCAAGGGAACTGAGATACTCATCAACCTGTCTTACATACAGTCGCTTTCGGGGGATCAACTCCCAAAGATCAGTTTTTGAAACCTCGTCCTGCCAAGGGATTAACTCATGGGCATCTATACGGACATACGATTCCCCGCCTTCATGTAGCAGGGTTACTGCCACGGCTTTGTTATCTATGGTAGACCGGCAGTTTAATGGCGCAAGGTAATGCATTGACTGCCTGCCCTGTCCAGCTTGTGGGCCAATATACTTCCATATATCAAGAGTCATACCAAGTCCTTTGTTGGTCATCGCGTATTCATCCCGTTGCTCTTCTATGATGAAAGGCTCATAGTGGGCAGACTCGGCGAAAAGTGAAGGATCTGGAGCAAGCATCCCCCACAGAGCATCTGGAAGTATCGTATGCACTTCTTCACTTACTATGGAGTATTTAGTTATAATGGAAAATATTAATTACTCTTTGGCACCCTGACTTACATCGCCACGCAAATATCGTTTCGTCGTCTGAGATTTTCAGAATCTCCCGTTGCAAGCGAACAAAGGCGTTGTTCTCCTCGCCATAGAGCAACGGCATATTTATACCGAATAAGCCGAGCAGACAGTAGGCCTGGTCTTCGGTACGAGAAGTCCCCCGATATGCAGCCCAGGACATCTTAGTAGCGATACTACATCCCCTGAAATTGGCCATCTGGGACGCAGAGATTCCTGTAATATACTCAATTTCCAAGGAGAGATAGGACCGAGAACCGATTTCTCTCCAGCTGCTGTCCAGAAAGACAAGATACAGGGGGGCTATTAGCTCTTGCAGCGTCCAGCCCCGAGTGAACCATCGTGATGATCTAAAAGCGTCTAGTTCATCCCCTTGGCCGACTTTTTCGACGTCGCTCAGGAAGGTATAGCAGACGGCCGCACGATGGTACCACGTGAACATGGAGTTAATGGCTTCCGATAATTCAGTGCTACTAGTCTTGTCAATGCAGCAAGTATCAATCCAAACATACTCCCATCCTTCCTTTAGGCACTTTTGGCAGCAGTTCAGAACCTTGTTCCAACCAGCCTTAGTCCGGTCTTTGTCCAAGGTGAGGTCCTGTAAAGTTACTTCATCGTCTAGCCAAGTATGCGATAATATCGCATACTCAGGGGGGCTATCTTGGAAGTCTTCTAAGACAATGGAAGATGTATTGAGTAATCGCATTGTTTACCAGTTACTTTAGAGCAGGTATAAATAATCGGTCCAAGTACATATTGCAGACGAGTGTCGTATTTGTCTAAGCGTGAGGCTCTGACGCCCCCGCGCGTTTAAAAGCGAAGGATGTCATCAACCCTCGCCTGGAACTGCTTATCTCGGTTCTTCTTGGCATTTTCTGTCCTAACCTTATACGTATTATTACGCGTTCAGGAATATACAGGCGTTTATATCCGGACTACCCTTCTTGATAGTGCGGCTAATATGTTAAGTTAGATACTTATTATATGGACAATATTAATTTTCTTTCCTACCTGGCGAAAGCAGTTCTCAGTTTTCAACTAATAGTCTTTACTAGAGGAGAAAACGTACCTATGGAGAGATTATAGACATTCATAAAGAGAAATTGTCGACTTACTGTCATCCTTCGTTTATAGAGCTGGTTATTCTTCCCGCGTAACCCCTGACTCTCTAAGGTTATTATTTCAACTGCAACAGGAGTAAGGTAAACACAATAAGAGAATTTATACATTGGCTTTACTCTCTAGTAAAATGATAGGATCTCTATTAATTATTCAACTCGAGCCAGTCCCCATAGGCTCGCTTGCACTTAGTGATAGGTCATCAGGTTTGGTTGCAGCCCGTTTTAGGCTATCCGCTTAATGTGATTGAATAAATATCCAATCTTGGACTATAGTTCCGTTTTTGGAATCCAGCTATCCAGGCTTCCGACCATAAAGCTGGTGATCGTCGCTCTAGGGCTTTTCAACTGGTTTAAATCTTACATGTACATCGTATTTAAGTCAAACATACAGATTCGGAGCAATGAGAGGACTCACCTTGAGCATTATCCCCTGGCTGTGGGTTGCTAGGGCAGCCGCTGCTCCTACGCGGGTGCAAGCTGCACCTCCGGCTGAATTCACACCGAACACGAGGGTTGGTCCCGGAGGGAATAGATACAAAGACTCACCTCATTTTCGCGTCTATGATGCAGCAAGCGATTCCGTCGCAAACTCCGTACTACAGACTCTAGAGTCGGCCTATGACTGTTTCGTGACTGGCCAAGGCTGGAGATCGACAGGCTTATCATTCAATCAGGACAATGATAATGGCCCCTGGTACAAGATGAATATCTACGACGTTGCAGATTTAGGGGCTAATACTGCTGCTAATACCGGAACGGATAGCGCCACTGGCCTAAGCTTCCTCAACGTTGTTACGCAATGGATGAATACGCCTTCAATCACTGTTCACGAGTTTGGACATGCTCTTACTTATGCCGAGAGATATTGGATTAACCAGGGCCGGACGGGGGCATGGTGGGAAACGGTTGCCAACTTTGTCGCGGACACGTTTATAACTTCATCAATCTGCGCGGACTCAAGAGCGCGCTACAATCAACCGAGCGGCGACACTCTCATGAATCTTAAGAAGGTTATAAGCGATTCCTTCCAAGTTATCGTGGACGGGTCAAGGAATACTGGAAACTATTACGACGCATGGCCTTTTCTGACTTATATCACTAACAACCCAGACAACTATCCTGGTCTGGGGATAGCAAACTTCCCGAACGTATGGAGGAAATACAAGAGGGACAGCAATGAAACCCCTCTGCACATTCTAGACCAGCTCGCATCGCCCACCAAGATCCAGACGATCGTCGGTCGCTATTGGGCGAGGATGGCGTACGTTGACCTCGGACATGAAAAAGCCAGGGCCCTGTTCGAGAAGCAGAGGAAAGAGTTCAACTACGCGAACTTGGATTCTCAGGGCAATGGCAGGTATCGAGTTAAATCAGCTCGGCAACCGCGTTATATGGGCGCCAACATTATCCCCCTGAAAGCGACTGGATCATCGATCAGTATTACTGTGACTGCTACGGCACCATACACAGCTACGCTAGCGGTAAAAGGTTCCAATGGAGCTATCAGATACATCGAGGTGGTAGATAATAAGGTGCAAGCAAGTTTAGCGAGCGGGGAGGAGGCTACTCTCGTAGTTGCGAACACGCCGAATACGCTATATCTGTATGATCCTTTCTCACTTACTAGTGATGTGAGTCGGGGCTTGGATTACCAGTTACAGATTACAGGCGCAAGTGTTTAGATTCGAGTATATAGCCCACTTTGAGGGAGCCAGGGGTTAAAATGTCACTTCAATCCGATTATATATTGAGAATGATACGTCGTTAGATATCCTTTACACACTATGAGTGCCCCTGAAAACACATATGTTGACTCACGGTCTAGTAATCCAATACGATCCTTCTGTAGTAGAAGAGGAAACTCCAGTATTATGAGGCCTCGTAGGTAGGGGTTGACATTTTGAAATATCTGCCAAGGCTCTAGATGAGATACCCAGGACAAAGAGCCTACCCAGTGTGTAAGCCATAGGCTTCCATAGCAGGTAAGTTTAGAATTATTGTGCCTATCTTATCATACCAACTTGGACTCAATACAGTCTTATGCGGAGCCAGATGATGTTGATTGGTGGTCCAACACTATCCGCTTGGCCGGCAATATGGCTAGAGTGAGGATATATTAAACAGTGACTTCAGAACGGCACTTCAGGCCGGCGGTATTACACTAATAATAGAACGGGCTTCCCACGTATATGTTCCCAAGATGCTGCCGAAGCTTATCTGATCTTTGCACCTCAGTATTCAACAACGGATTAATGTCCGGCTTCATTCCTCATCCGACAAGGTTATCTAGGCTCTCTCAGTAGTCCAAGATGCGACCGCATTGGAACTCCATGATTACGGGCGCTGGTATTATTTTGCCAGGTGCCTCTGCTCTGCTTCGCTTTTCGTGTTCCCAACTCGTGGTCGAACGACTCGACCCCTTAGTCAACCCCGGCGTCGTCGGATCGCCCCATCTTCATCAAGTTATTGGCGGGGTGCGTACGCATATTCAACAGAGTTGAAAACTGCGAAGAGCTAATCTGACAGACCGAAACTTATAGAATGCCTTCAGGCCATTGATGAATCCGAAGACTATGGATATCCCCAGCACAGCAACCTGCACAACCTGCACCTTTGCTGAGGACTTTTCCAATTATTGGACCGCCGTAATGTTTTTTCGCGCACGAAATGGGACATATAAACGTGTTCCGCAAAAGGGTAATGTTTACTTCGAAGATTCGAGAGATGGTGGTATGACAATCTACTACATACCAAGTTACCAGAACACAACCGTCACCGCATTTAAACCCGTAAGACAGGCTAATGGCCCTTCAAACCAAAGTCTATATTATTTCTGATGCTTTTATAAGGGATTCCGCATGATAACTGGCAATCCTACAATACGCACCGAAGAAGAAGCAATGAAGTTCCGCCAGCTCACATAGTAAGTCTTTCACAGATTGACCGGCCCCTTATACATAAAGTCTTTGGTGGGAGTCTTTTCCCACAAGTGTCTCCTTTACATAGCACTTGAAGAACCGAGCGCACTTACTACGGACTCTTATGATTCTATGCTTAAGACTGCTTTCACAGTACCTGCCTTCAGGACCCTATGACGAGGACAAATGAGACGCATGATATGCCGAAGGAGCCGTGTCCGGCGGGTATAATGGCAAACCTACGGTTTCCAACGTGGGTGAAGAACATCTACCTCGGCACGCAAGTTGGTTAATGAGGCATCTAGGTGCTGGGATGGTGTCAACTTGGACTCCCCTGACCACGCTAGCCATGTTTCGTATCCTGAAAGTGGCACATTCGAAGAAGGGGCCCGTGTCCGGCAAGTCACCCGGTGAAAATTCCGCAACTGTTCTACGAAATCGTCTGGGACACGACACCTTTTAACCACAAGTCGGAATGGCCCGAGGATGGCTCACAGCCGTTCGTATGGAGTTACGGCGACGCCACGGGCTTCGGCAATCACGGCGATTACATGTTCGGTTGGAAAGGCAACGCACTGCAAATCGCAATGGACACGAATTGCAATGGCTTCAAATGCCCAGAGTTGCAATACCAAGAGATCAAAGAGGGGAATAAATGCTCAGTAAAGCCGGTAGTTGATGAGGATGTTGATGGGTGTAAGTCTTTTCAATTGGTAAGATAAATTCATAGCTGACAGAGGGATGTAGGGCTCACGGAGCTTCCTGGCGGCATGCCTGTCACCGACGCTAGTGGGAAGACTATTTACTAAAAAGCATTCGTAGACAATGGTGGAAGGAAAGTAGAGGTTATATAGTATGTTGGAGGAGATACAATATTCTCAGGGGTAATGCGTCGACCCCCCTTTTAGCTTCATTACTGAGCGTAGAGACAAATCCGTGGATAAGAAAGTTTACGCACATAATTATAGTAACCTTAAGACTAGTATACTTCCTCTAAGCTCAAAAAGATAGGTTAGCATCACAATATTTGCCATATAATACAACGCCTTAGCTGTAGTAGACCGCTACTGAGCATCGAAGAGGTAGGAAATACCCTTTAAGTGGTCTTTGTTGTAAGCTGAGACATTCTTTTCAGAGATGCTTCCGGAATTATGGCCCATTGTGTTTCATGGTGCACTAGTGATAGAACAACACATTATTTACTCTAGAGAACAAAGATGCGTATATCTGAAGCATGATTGACTTCTCTATTGATTCGGAATGGCGAGGTGGGATGATAAAAGCTTTTACCCCTAATTTTCAACGGAACTATCCCACAGCTCGATTTACAACTTAGTATTCTATTACTTAACCAAAACACCTCTAATATCAGAGTAATGTCTATAATGCGAACCGAGATTAGTAGTACCGAGGATATATATAACCATCAAGTTATAGCGATCGAGCCAGGCAGTGATGCAAGAGCAAGCTCACTTGCTAACAACTGGGACCGGGATCCGTCGTGGTTTTGGCCTCCGCCTATGCATCAAGCATATTGCAAACTCCATTTCTTAAAGGAATGTTCTCTATATCACTTACGGGAAAACGAATGCTTCAAGTTCAAGGTTGAAACGTACGTACCGAAAACCAAGAGAACCAGCAAGTGGCCAACAGCACCGACGCGAGTCCAACCCTCACGGCGGGCCCGGGAGAAGGGTTTAAAAGATCAATCGGACATATCGACCAGTAGACAGAGCAGTCCTTCACGCAGCAGCAAGGCTGAAGAGATATCTAAAGCACTCGATATCCGCCGCGAGCAGCTCCAACTCCATCTCTCCTGGCCGATCTATAAGACACAACTAGAAAGCCGAATAAAGCAGGCATTCGATGAGTTTCGAATAATCAAGCAAGAGGACGCCGGAATAACTAGTCCTAATCATGCCTTCGATATCGATTTGCGATTGGAATGTCGATACTGTAGATTCGATCCCGTAGTCGTAGATTGCGAAGGTTCTGCGCCCAGAAAATTAGCACCACCTGCACCGATGTATTACCTCCAACCAGACGGTATAAACGAGAAACTCTTGGGCGATTTTGGCGGTATCAAGTTCGCAGTCGGTCAAACTGGTGATCATGAGACAGTCATCTTGCTGGGGATGGAGAAATTTGACGACTCGCTTGAATGTTAATAAGGCAGCGAATACAACATAGATACCTACAAGCACATAGCCCATGCCCTTAAGTAGTAAATCAGAAAGTAGGAAACGCTTAGGTAGTTGGACAAGATAAAGAGTAGGATGCGAAAGGGAACATAATAACCCTAGAATAAGTTTCGCTGTTGGAGACATGATATCTTCTATTTCTCTCTGGCTTACTGTGCTACTGCATTTGCCACAGGTAAGTGTGCTAAACTTACATCTCTGCTCGTGGCGAATAGTAATCGGGCTCATCGGGTATGTTTGCTTTCCATTGCCCATTGGAGAGTTGTATGACGAATAGCGCGGGTCGCCGACTTCCATTCTATATAAACAAGGAAACGAGTTGAGGCGCGGGTTCGTATTCAAATCTAGGCAGCTTATTTCTTGTAAAATCAGTCCCCGGGGCCGTTTTAGTCCTCCAATCGTTGCCAAGTTATTAACCCTATAGGTTGCTCTGACATCGTAGTTGATCGAGATTTGAGTAAGCCCTTTTAAAAGAAGGACGTTGAAACTAGAGACGAGCTAGGTGAAAGACCTTCTCTTCTTATGGCTAGACATATTATACTTACAGATCCTTCTTATTAGACATCAAATTGGGGACCCGCCAATCGGTCCGGCCAGTAGCATGGGGCTGAAAAGAAAATCTGCATAGAAAAAGGACCAGGAATAGGGCCGGGCCGCGGGTCGACTGCAGCAACAGGTTCCAAGTTCACGTGTGATCTGTCAAGGTAAGGTGAGAGAAGGCAGACGATGTTCTCTTTTTAGCTACAAGTCCAGGATGAATGATGAGATCGGGTAGACCGAATTGCGTCAAAAGGATGTCTCGGTGTGCATTGACTCTTTTGGCTTCTTGATTCTTGGAAAGTAAAACGACCTTCCGTGTTGATCTTCCAGTGTTGATTGTGTGATTCTCTAGTAGGTTTTCGAAATGTCGGTTTCCTATGGTTTAAGGTTGAGCCAAGGTCGAGCTCAAGCAATGTTACATTGCCATGCACCAAATTGACGGGAAATCCAGTGTAATAATATTGTAATAATAGAAGAAAATTATTGCTTGGGTCCCCAGAGATCACAAGGTTTCGTTTGCGTGCGATGGCGTGCGATCTGCCAAGCATCCACAAGAACCTCACGAATCTCACGAATTCTCAGCTGCCCCTGCGTATTACTTATACGCAAACCGCTCGTCTCCTGATCCTAGATCCTCCCCGAACCCAAGATGCTCTAGAACCTAACCTAATAAAATCTGTGCCACTTGCTTGAAATGTCTTGTCTTGTGCTGTCTTAACTTTTATAACATGTGTAACATACGACCGGCCCTGAGTTAAAAAGGTGACCTCTTCTTCCCTTTAGGTCCCTGTGGAGCGCGTGTCATTCTCTCAGTTTCCCTCTTTCGCGACCGCTATACAAGGAATCAAGACAAGATGTCATCAGCGACAGAGGTCGGGAAAGATGCCGACCCCGATACGCGGGAGCTGAGTGCTCCCACTGATGAGGAGTATGCCTCGTCTACTAATGATGGAATTCAGCAATTCGCTTATTCCGAAGAGCGGAAGATTGGCGTTACCGGGGCTGTGTTTTTGATTTTGAATAAGATGATCGGAACCGGAAGTAAGTGAAGCGATTGCCATAAACGCTGCGAATAGACTGACCAGTTATCCCAAGTTTTCTCCACTCCCTCCGCCATCTTCGCAGCGACTGGCTCAGTTGGTATATCAATCATATTATGGATTGTTGGTGGTATTTTAACATTCTGCGGTCTGAGCGTGTTCCTTGAGTTCGGTCTGGCTATTCCGCTCTCCGGCGGCGAGAAGAATTATCTCGAACGTGTTTACCGCCGCCCACGTTACCTAGCTTCATGTGTTTTAGCAGCGCAAATGATTCTGTTGGGATTTTCATCCGGAAACTCCCTTGCATTTGGTCGATACATCTTAGCTGCCGCCGGGAGCACAGAAGGTGACGGTTGGACAGCCCGTGGTATCGCGATCGCGTGTATTACCTTCGTTGTCTTGCTCCACTCGATTTTTCCCAAATGGGGTCTGAGGCTTGTGAACCTGCTGGGAATATTCAAGGTCGTCATCGTGGTCTTCATCGTATTTTCAGGCTTCGCTGCTATCTCTGGACGTCTTCTCATCGAGCCGCCTGGTAACTTCAACAACGCGTTCGCCATCGAGGTGACGGAGAACTATGGTGGCCAGGGCGCATACGGATACGCGACAGCGTTGCTTCAGATTATCTACAGCTACAAGGGCTGGGAAAACGCCAACTATGTGCTTGGAGAACTGAAGAACCCCGCAAGACCCTCGCAATCGCAGCACCCATCGCCATCGGTGGCGTCACCATCCTGTACGTCTTGGCCAACGTGGCCTACTTCGCAGCTATCACGAAGGACGATCTCGCTACTTCGGAAGTGTTGGTGGCTGGCTTGTTCTTCCGCAACGTTTTCGGCGACAGCGCTGCCGCACGGGCTCTCCCTGCTTTCGTTGCTCTGAGCAATTTGGGCAACGTCTTGGCTGTAAGTTTCGCGCACGCTCGACTTAACCAAGAGTTTGGAAAGGAAGCTCTTCTACCATATGGAAAGTTTTGGGCGTCTATCAAACCGTTTAATGCACCAGCTGCTGCCGTGAGTATTTCTCTTAACCTTTACTGGATCCGAGTGACTGACTTGACATAGCTTTTCCTTCACTGGCTTATTACAGTAATCATTCTCGTCGCTCCTCCCGCAGGCCCCGCCTACAACTTCGTCGTCAACTTATATACCTATCCTGGTGCGTGGATCAACGGCTTCGTTACTGCTGGCCTCATCTATCTTCATTACAACAAGGCGGAAAAATGGACCTCACCTTGGCACACTTATTTACCGATCAGTGTGATATATTTATTGGCCAACATCTTCCTCGCCATCGTCCCCTTCGTGCCTCCAACTGGAGACTGGAATGCCGAGGGTTACCCCTACTTCGTGTTCCCCGTCGTTGGAGTTAGTGTCTTGCTTCTGGGCGGTGTATACTGGGCATGCTGGTCCAAGATCTGGCCAGCAATTGGTGGATACAGGATCGAAGCTCATAGGATTGTCGAGGACGACGGCAAAGAGGTGGTGCGGTACCGGAAGATCAAGACGAGGTAGTCGCAGCAGCAAATACCTCGGACAGCATTCTGATGTTTTAGCTTATTAGATACCTGCGCATATAGAGTTGATCATATATATTCTAGATTCCTAAGGTAGTAGTGGAACTAGATAATAATTCCAGAAAGTATAGTTGACCAGTTCTTAGCTAGTTTCAACTCAAGTTTTTTTCCTAGTGAATACTCTTGATATTAGTTGATATTCGTTCCATCGGAGCCCGCTCAAGTTAATAATAATATCATAAATTGACACGAAATATTAGGATACGACGTACAAAACGTGTGATCATCGCCAAGTCGAAGGTAGCAAACTTTCAATAACGGACCAAGCCTTCGGGTTATACTATCTCCAGTAATTGGTAGATCTTTTTGCTCTCGAAAGATGATTCTTCATACGGTTAGAAGGTAATATCATAGCGTTGTACGGTTTCAGATCTTAAGAACAAACAGATGCCTCTTAACTACGAGTCAGTAGACATCCTTCGCTATCGCCCCCTTTAATTGCCCGAGTCCAATATGAAAACAGCGACAACTGGTGTCTCGGATCGGAAGCAATATTTGCAATATAGCGCAAGCCGCCATCGCCACAGCAGATGTTCCAAGGCGATTATCCGTATGCAATCTATACAATCTTAAATCTTGCCATACGAGCTCTCTAACCTAGATTGTGCCTTGATACCCGGTTTTGCATCAAAGGCTTACGAGAATTGGATCATATGTCTACCAAGTCGTATGAAAAGTAAAGCTGCCGTTTCTAGCAACCATCTATTCAATTCTCTAGTCCCTTGTCTTCTAAGACTAATATGACGGGGCCATGGCAGGTTTTTTATATATCATACCATGTGGCTGTTCTTTGTCTCTCATCCGCGGCCAAGTGTGGTCTCATAGCATCTACTTTCCATCGCACAGTCCTTAGTCCTCTCTTTTCTTGTCGATCTCCCGTATTCTTTATATGAAAGGAAGTCAATTGAATGCGACCTAGATTTTCAAATACGCGGCTTCCCACATAAATATGCCCAAGTCTCTAAATATTAGGTGTTTAAGTTCTCATACTAGCTTTTGATAACATCCAAGCAGTGGCTGGGACCTGGAGAGAACATACTATCTCTCTACCCCTATTCACTTATCCAACATGCATTCCTTAGCGGCCCACTAGCCGGCGCGTCGTCAGTTTTGCTTCCATGTTCACCTCCTCGGGTTAATTGTGGTCCCTATCTACTTCGTGTCTTGATCCCGAATATAGTAGGTAGTTGTAACATTTATCGTCAGCTGGCGTATTAGTATGAGAACTCGTCGTGCTGCTAGCATTGGACTCGCCTACTAGCTCATTATAGCCTCCCCCGTAAGTAGCTGGGTACATTTGACCTGGTAATAGGTATCTCACTCTCACTTACACGGGTCCGCCTAAAATGACACCTTGGTTAGGCTAGCTCTCCGACAGTTTCATGGGGGTTTTATACTCCGATCATTCTATTCGTTAGCCTCGGTGGAGGGAGAAAACCAACTGCTGTGAGCTTTCCGGTCGGTTCCAACCTTAGTATTCTGAAAGCCAAGGCGAATTGTTGTATTCTCTACCAGGACTCTTGAATATGTACTTCATTGTACTAATTTTTTCCCAGATTATTTTCGCTAGCCAATGCACCTACGCAACGGCTGTCCTAACTATCAAGCTGAGCATCTTGTACTATTGTACAGGTAGACTTTCCCTTTGTGACTTATGAACGAAGGGTATCTTCTCTTAGGCTGTCTCACTATAACGTGGTGGGGAATTTATTTCTTCGTCGAGATCTTTCAATATAGTCTATTTGAGAAAGCATTCCATTCTGACATAGAAAGCCACTATATAAGGCTTCCTTGGCTCATATTATGGCTTATGGTTCATAATATTGCCATCGATATCATGACCCTATCTCTACGAGTCTACGAGATCAAGAACTTGCACCTCACATGTGGCCAGTGTATTACGTTTCTCTCCCCTTTCTTGCTTGGATCAAGCGTGATTGTTGCAAGTGGGATCCAACCGCGATATTCTCTCCAAGTATTCCAAAGCATAGATACTGATACGGATTACCTGATACTCGTAATTGCCGACCCCGATACTCATATTTCCGAACATAGCTCAGACAGCTAGTAGATGTGTTAATTTAATCATGTGGTGCTTGGACCGTTATTGAGTAACTTAGTTAATACGAGCCCCTACTAAGTAACTGTATAAGGTGTTTTCGAAAGTTTGGCGGCGATCAGATGATGTTATTGGAGTGAGTCGTCGTGGACATAGTAGGAAAGTTGCCCAAGAAATACCTACTCAATACCTCAATGCCTCAAGGATATGGCGCCAAGTATCATGCCATGGTGAGAAAAAGACTGGCAACGTTCGGGGGTAGTAAAATCTCGCTCGGTGTTATTGAAACCGAGACGTTGGTTGATTGAAAGAAAAGCGGTCCTGTTACTAACAATTTACAGTCTTTAGAATCGTGTATGATACAATATAATAGGTAGTTACACTTTTATGTAGGACAGATTACTTTTTTTTTTCCCTCTGTCGCGGCTTAATAGCTGCTTGGGATGGTTGGTATTTGATAGGAATACCTTTATATTGGTAATAGTAATTACATTGATAAAAGAGTACGTCCATCCGTTTATAACGTGCGTGCAGGAAACCGAGAATTATATTATAATTTATAGTTGTGTAACATAGACATCGGCTAAAAGCGGCGTGCTTAAGGTCCGTTTTTTATTTTATTTTTTTCTTTAGATAACGAAAGCCAATCTGTTTCCTCGCACTTTCTTCCCCAAATATGTAGCACACAAGCACATAGGGATAGTACGTTGGTAGTTGGTGTAACATCACATCTAAAAATTCTGCTTCCACAAGTTTATTTCTAGGTAATCACTATCTAATTTTCTCTAATCTTCCTTCCTTGTAATATCCCGATGTCTTAGAAACTCCGTCCTAACAATTTCGGGGTTTTTTTTTTAATTTGTTTTCTCTTTTCTAATTCTCATTTTATCGCTTCTTACATCTTTTATCTCCGAAACTTTTCGATCAACTATTCCGTTTCCACTCGAGTTAAGGCACCAGCATATATTTGTGAGTAATCGCAACTCTTGATTGGCTTGAACCTTTCCGTCACACTGCGGGCATCAAGCCCAGATTTATTCGGGCTACGGCCCGGTGCGTATCTCTGGGGGGGATCCTACGTGTTCGGCGGCGGGTTTTATTCTGCGGCGTTCTACGGTACAGACGCTTCGTGCGGAGAACAGAGCTGGAGCTGCATGTGTCGCTTATGCTTTGGCCAAACGGGCCCAGATCATTTCAATTCTTCCGTTTAATCGTTGAATCGTCAATTCGTTTAATCCTTCATCTATCTTCTGTTCAACTTTATTTTTTTGTGTTCCCTTTCAAATTTAATTTCACGCAGGGACCTTTCGTCCCCTCTCTTCCCCTCTTAGAACTCAGAACAAAACCCTAGAACCAGCATACCTACCTGGTACTGATCGGTATTCGCTGGGAGGGTAATGGGTTGGTAGTTGAAGCAAGCACCATCCATGTCCAATTATACATTGGCAGCAGTTCCATGAACTTTCAGTTCCCGGGTTGATATGGCTGACGAGACGCCACCGGGCGACCATGGCAGTCCTGTCGGCAAGCTCAATAATGCCATTTCTGATTTCGCTGCTTCTTATGTCAAGAAGGAATTACAGCAATTGACTCGAGAGCGAGATGATGAGTTGGCGCGGAGCCACGTGCCCAAGTTAAGAGCTCTCCTTCGGGAAGTCGATAAAGAGCGCCAGGCATATGAGCAAGACAAGGAGAAGTTAATCCTAGGTCTGCGCAAGAAGTTGCAACTACTTGAAGTCGACCCCGATACGATCGAGAGTACCGTCTCGGAACTTATCCCCGTTACCCCCAAATATTTAAGTGTCATTCCCAGTGCTTCGACGTTGACTATTCGACCCCCAACACCTTTTATGTCCCCGGTTCGCGACAATTATTTTAGCACTGTCCTTGGCGCAGATGTCTTGTCAAGCATTCCTCCATTGTCATCGCAGGTCCACGACCAAGGAGCATCTAGTTCAATCAAGGATCACTCTTCAAGTCCTACTAATATTAATGTGTCGCCGAACATAGGTCCCAATATCGACCACCAGATACAAAATCAGATTCTATCTGAAAACCCCATGCCTAACAGAGCGCCCAAGCGGGTCAGTACAGATGGCGAAAGCATCACGAATGGGAAGCGACGCAGAGTAGATGGTGGGAAGGTGAGATCAAACTAGACCATCTATTTCTTGATGTAGCTTCTTAGCCAGCTGATTTATGGCCAGACGTCGGGCAGAGCTCAATCAGATATATTCCGCAAGATAGCATTCCCGAACCTGGAGACCGGGGAGCGTATATTTCGTCATGCGGATCGTCAAGGCTTCTTCGTCATACGATGTAACAGGTCCAATTGCCAAACGGGATTCTTCACGGATCCGCCTCTAGCGTATAACAGAGCTTTGAAGCATTTCCAAAATCACGGAGAGACTGGGTTAGACGGCGAAGAACTCTCTAACGAATACATTTTCGAAAATTTCGCATGCGAAAGTGAGCAATTTTACTCTTGCGCACCGTTTGCCATGCTAATTGTTGCTCGTAGTCGAAGGTTCTAGCCTAGTCAGCAAGTATTGGATTAAGGAACATCTTGGCCCATCACCACACACCTGTAAGACATTCTAGCCATCCTCTAATCTCCTAGGGGATATCCGATTCATTTTTGAAGCATTCTCTAGACTAACATTCAACGTCTGTAGTCGTCCCCGGAAGGTCGAAATCTAAGAATATCCAAGCGGCGGAGAACCTCATTGTACGAAAAAGCAAAGAGGATGACAAGAATTATACGCCATCTAGTAAACTCCGTAACCCTGCAGTTACCAATGAATCAGATAATGAAGAGTTGGAGACCGAGAAACCGCGTCGCACACCCAGAAGCGTTCCTCGCCCAGATTACGCGGAGTTGGTGGCGAATAAGGACCCCTGGAACCTATCAGACGGTGACAATGATGTACGTCAGGGACTTGAACCTTTACTATGCTATGGCGATGCTAATCTTAGTCATAGAAAGTCGTTCCCCGCTCTATGAAAGAAGCCCGGACGCCCGGCAATGGTATCGTTAAGTCTACGAAATCAGGGAGTAGTAGATCACCCAGCACATCAAAAGCATCAACACCAGGGCCATCAATACTAAGAGCGAGGACATCGGAACCGAGTAAGTACGTCGACACTTCTTTCCTCGCATGAAGACACCATCTGACACGACCCAGGCCCTTTGGTTATACATCGGAGCAGTGGCCGAGACGGTCCGCACCTAGCTAGGAATCGACAGTGTCAGCCTAACAACCAGCGCGTTGCGCTAATCGATGGCCATCTCTTGAAAATCAAGTTCAAAATACTAGGGGCAGAAAATAGGAGGAAATAATTGTAACCTACGATACGATTACCTACGTCCTTATGATGCTATTTACGAAATGAGTTATACCCACGTCGACATGATTCAACGATAGAAGGGCTATGTACCTAAGGTTTTTTCTATTTAGCATCGCGGTGAGCTATATACTCTTTACATACCTAAGTAACTCGAAGAGTTCGTATATTACCAGGGCTAGTAGAAGCAAGTAAATATGTTTACGCAGGATTTTAATTCAAGTTAAAGTCGCGACTACTTAGTAGGGCGTGGCTAATATGAATGGGCGCTTCACATAAGGTACATATTGCGGAAAGCACTTTGAACTGTACATCCCTCTCATATTTCCCTTATCTATTGTTCTCTATGGGTTTAGACTAGATATTCATACGTATCTTCTTCTAGCCATGTAAAGTAGTGCCGCCAGACTTGACTATATACATTAAATAACTCACTTGGTTCATGACGCCACCTGTCTCACATGAGTGATATCTATCTGAGACTCAAGGGGGCGCTTGATTCGTAACCGGCTAATGCACCACGGCATAACTCATTTAGGATGCCTAGACATTTGCGCATGTCCTAATTACTTTCTTTTGCTTCGTATCTTCATAGCTTAGCCCGGCCTCCCTTTAATGCGTCCCAGTCCTGCTGTGTAAATGGCACGTAGGCGGTGCCGCCCTTGGCGTGGTCGGGAACCCAGAAGACAGGGTCGGGCGCAGTCTGAGCCGGGTCGACACCAGCGCGCTTAAGCGGAACCTTATCTTGTTTGTTGTTATGGGTGGCGGAACGCGCGGAGATGCGGCGTATGAAAATGGGGACGGCGTACTTAGGGAGGTGGGCACGGGCGTGTCTGTTCCCGGTGAGAATTGTGGTTAGCAAAAGAGGAAATTAGGTGGCTTTTCTTCTAATACCCTTAAGGGGTATTAGAGGTTACGTGCATATGTTGATAACTATATCGGTACATTGGTATTGGGTGTACAATACGCGGGAGGATTGGTGGCGTTTTGTTGGGATGCGAGAGCGGGGAGGCAGCGGGGAAGAAGTTCATGGCGATACGTTCATAAACAAGGTGACACAAGAAAGGTTCTTGAAAAGAAAAAAGGGGTCTCGGGAATAGTAAACTTACTTTAGTAATCCGTTATAGTCGAAATCCTTGACGGCCGGGTCGATGTAGATAGCTGCCATACCGGCCTTTCCGTCGTGATTCGGTAAAGATACGCCGTACACGGTTGCTTCACTCACTCCTGGGAATCGGCCCAGTACTTCAGACACTTCGGCCGTAGATACATTCTCTCCCTTCCATCGAAATGTATCGCCCAGTCTATCTAGGAAGAACCATCGCCCGTCATCATCTCGTCGCAAGGCATCGCCTGTCCGGTAGTATAAGTCCCCTTTCCGGAACACATCGCGCACGTATTTCTTCGCTGTCGCTTCTTCGTTGCGGTAATAACCAGGGAAAGCCGGCGTGATTGTAGGCGGTTGTGTTACAAGTATCTCACCGCCAACAGAGTAGGGAACGCGCCGGGCAAACCCCGTCTTGGGATCCCGCGCGATGTCTCCCGTATCGACGTCAATTTCGACCGGTATGAAGACGTTATAAAACCGCCACCGCTGCAAGAAGCCATGGTGGCCAACAGCGTGGGCACGGAAGTCGCCTCGAGCTGGGTTGTCTAGTGGCATGATGCCCTCAGTCGAGTTGAAGAACTCGAAGATAGTGTCGATGCCGAAACGGTCGCGAAACGGCTTCCAGACATCCGGCCGCAGCCCGTTTCCGTAGATGGAATGCACGTTGTGTTCTTTATCGCGTGGTGACGGCGGCGCTGCCAGTAGATATCGCAATGTCTCGCCGACGTAAACGAACCACGTAGCGCGGCTATCTCGAATATCATCCCAGAACCCCGAGACACTGAACTTGGGCGCGATGCATAGCGTCTGGCCCGTCAGAAGCTGCGTCATGCCGCTAATACCTCCTGTGCCGTGATACAGCGGCATGCAGTCGTAGTAACGTTGATTATTGCCCTTAACGTACGAGAAGCCACAGTCTATGCTAACGCCATAGTTAAAGGCGGCTGCAGCGGGCAATGTGCAGGCTTTGGGTAAGCCGGTCGTACCGCTAGTATAAAACAGACCAAATGGTGAGTCCGGGCGAACGTTCTCACGTAACTCGTCAGGCGGCCGTTCACCCTTCGTGGCATCGATTTCGGGCTTAATATCGACTAGTTTCACGATACTCACACCTTGCGCAGACAATTCTTCCTGGACGGCATCGAGGCGTTCTAGTAATTGAGGTGCGCCATCGGCTAGCACGAGTTTGGCTTCCGAAATGCCCAGACAGTGTAGCAGAGCCTGTTTCGTTAGGTTGTGGTTGATGAGGGCCGGGGCTGCGCCGATAGCTAATAACCCCATCCAAGCGAAGACAAAATCGGGACTGTTGGCCATGAACAGGGCGACGAGGTCGCCCGGCTTAACGCCGCCGTGTTTTAAGAACCACTGGGCATACTGGTTGACGCGGTAATAAGTCTCCGCGTAGGTGAAGCTGCCCTGACGCGACCAGATGCACTCCTTGCTGGGCGTGGTCTGAGCGTGCTTCTCGAAGAAGTAGTAGGACGAGAGGCGCTTTTCTCGGACTACATGAGCGGAAAAGGTTGTGTAAGCTGCGTCCACGTTCCAGGAGGGAGTCTTTCAGAAGGTAGGCTCACTGGCTTGCTGGAAGAGCTTCGCGCCCTGCTTTTTTGCGCGGATGGCCTGCCAGTCCTGCCGCAGATGGAATTTGCCGTCGAGATACGTGAGGCCAGCCGCGGTGGCAGCTATCGACGCCGCAGCTGCGTTGGTCAGTTAGCTGTCTCAAGGATATAAAGCACAAGGAATATTTCATCTTACCAATCGCCGCCATTGCCTTCTCTTATAAATAGTACTTAGATGGCTGTCTTATTAATGAAAGAAGAGAACGTGACGTAAAGCTATATTGCATGCGCACACTAAACATGAATTTGCTACTATCGTGGGAAATCGAACAAGATAGGTTGATGTTTCATTTCAGATCTGATTCGTACTACCAGTTCATCGCGAGAACCGGGATTCGATAGAAGCCATGTTAAGAAAAAAAAAAAAAAAAAAAAAAGATGGAAGTGAGTGATACGACGCGCAGGTAGTACAACCGAAAGGTTGACCTCGGGACTTAAGGTAGACTAGTCCATTGGATTGGGGGCGTTGGGACGGCAGTTTGTGGGGGACAGGGGTCTGTACGCAAGAGAGAGCAGCATATTTGCTATTGCTCAGGGGGCGAGGAGGATCAAGGGGTCTAGGTCTTTTTCTTGTGAAGGCTATGATGAACTAGGGAATAACGATTCTAGAATTGATGTGGGGGAGCTCGACCCTCTTTCTCTGGCGCTACTTTATCCCCGAACCAAAATAATACATATTATTGCCTGTTTACCTTGTCCAGCTTGTCTTGGCCAGGTATCAAGAGTCGAGCTTGGATTAGCCGCTGGAGAGTCGCCCCGCATTTCCCGGGTTTATTGTTCGGCAGCTGTGCGGTGTAAAGACGGAAGAAGTTTGGAAGACTCTGGATTATCTCTCACTATGATTTCTAAGTCTGTAAAGATTATATAGCCACTAAAGAGTCTTGCTGATTCTATGTTATACTCGACATGCTTACTTGATAGTAATATATGTTGACTACCTTTAGTTAAGTAGTTAATAGTCATCTGTTCACTACGTTTATAAGTTATAAGTTATGAGGATGGAAGCTCTCCGAATACAGCATGCAAATATATTCATGTCAACAAAAGAGTTTCAATAGGATCAAGAAACCATACATTCAACCTAGAGAATCAAGAAATAATATAACGATTTAATTTTTTACATTTTTTATATTTGATTTCTATGTTGTCGATTTTGTTTTATAACATGCACTTACTATCGGGGGGTTCATTAAGCCCCCCAAGGCTCAATGCTTAGTTAGTACTGGAAATATTGGTCCAATAGACTCTATCGCTTTAGTTAGAAAGTTTCCCTTTGCTGTGTTCCGCATCATTCTTGTGCACTTACCCAGTCTATACTCTCGGATCCGTCAATCATCTGTGACATGGTAGCTGCGTACGGCAATTCCGAATCGAGAATGGGATCAATGACCCCTGACGAAACATTTTCCTCCGCCACAGAGAAACCAACGTCATTCTGTGCGACCTTCTTGATCATTAGGCCAAGCGCAAGTGCTGCAGTCTGCGCATCGGGAGATTCTGCTCTGTTAACAGTCCATATCCGTTGAGACTCCTGGAGCGCTCGATACTCCCTACTTATAAGTTGTTGTATATCCCTTCTTTCGGTAAAGTCTCCACTTCGAGATCGCATACGGACGGACAAGTCCAGACAGAGAACCATGGAAGCTAAGAGGAAATCATGCACTGGTAGCGAAAAGAACATCCACCTATCCTCGTATAGTCGCCCACCAGGCTCGCACGCCTTGTGTATATCTATTTGCCGGGAAACGATATCGAGAGCCGCTTCAGCGCAGGCATGTCGTGACTGTTCGAATCTAGGACTTTGCAGTTCATAGCTGATGTAGCGTCGATGAAGTATGATAAGGCTTTTAAGGTAGAGGAGCTCTATTGTAAATCGTTGCCATATGAGACAAGGATGATCTATATAAGAACGATTGACATCCCGTCGCTTCAAAAGCTCCGGTACCTTGCCGTATACTTGGTTTATTTCTGTGTCGAGCGCAATCGTTTCGTCATACGATGGCACTACAAGCGATTGTGTGCTCGCAACAATCCTTTTGAACATAGCCATCACACTCGCTTTGACAATGGTGTAAAGTATGTGAGTGTTCTCCGAAAGGGGTCTCGGCGGTGGTAGCTCTGTCATGTCAACATGGAGATCAGAGTATTCCAAATTTCTCGGAACCTCGGTGTCGCAAAACTGGTTGGGTATCATACTTGGGAAACCCATCTGGAAGGACACTAATGCGTCTATTTGGAATGTATTGATCCAAACTCTTCGTCGCATTTCGCCGTCGAATGGAGAGATGCCTTTTAAGTTGCTTGGGTCGCGGTGGTAGCCCATCCTAAATGCCAAGCGGATGATTGTGCCCATTTCAAACCACAGATCCACTGGGCTACTTCCATGACTGAAGAAGCAACTTTGGATATGGAGTAGAAAAGCCTCCAGGGCATGTGCATTAGCAGTAGCATATCGTCCCAGAACGAGACACTGCAATGCTCTGTGCTGTAACAAATTTATGGGAGGGATTAACCCATCAGGCTCTCTTATGTTCGATACCGTTCGTAGGCTCACTGCGACACTAAGTACCGAGAAGAGAAGGGCTATCCAAAGCGGTGGTGTTGTTAGAGGTGACTCCCAGAATGAAGCGTACTACATGATCACCGTAAGTCGTAGTCGCGCGGATAACATGAGTAATAAAAGACTTACTTCACTTTGGAATTTATCTGGGTGTATAAGACCTTGCCGGTTGTGTAAGTTAGCGAATCAGTTACCACATACTAGACTTTAATATCTTACCTAGGACCATAAACCGGGAGCTGAAATACCAAGAGAGCAGCATATCACAGATTGGTTGAGATGGCAATGAGCTTAGAATCTCGTCAAGGCTCGAAATCTGGTCTGAGCTCAATAGAAAACTGGCGTCCAACACCACGCGATCTACGACGGGCCCCTTTTCACTCTGTGCCATAGTCTGATCTGATGCTGACAAGTGCTCTCGAACCTCTTTTATGTCGTCCAATATAGATAACCAATGGTTGGGATCGATGTAGTTCACTTGACCATCTGCAGTTTCCTGAAGGTGAGGGGTCTCAGGGGTAAGAGCGTCTTCTCCCACGCTCGGGCTAGTAGAGCTCGGATTGCTCTTCAAGGGTCTGTGATAGCTCTCTGCTGGTGGTGTAATACCTAGGGTATTGTTTGTGGGAAGCCCTCCCCTCGTAGCTAGCCCGGGTTGGACGACAGCATCTCCCGACAATAAAGAAGACACCAAATTCTCGAGAGTATTGAGTCTATCTTTCAAGCCGCGCGGCTGGGTATTGCTTGGCTCGCCCCGACTAGCATTGGCCGCATAGCTGCATAATGAGGCCTTATCCCGTCTGATACAAGAATCGCATGGTAAAACTCGGTTGCACTTCAGCCTATGAGATATACGTAAGCTTACCAGTGCGGTGACAGTTCAGAGAATGAGACTTACTTTCGAGTCCGGCATGGCTCACAAGAGACGGGTGGCCGATTTCTTTTTTCCACCTTCCTGCGGCCTATGTCCATGGTAGTTACGAGAACATGGATAACTGGAATCCATCTAACATTCCGTTTCTTTTCCTCGAGCCCTACGTACGGGGATAAGTCGTATTACGTCTGAATGTAAAAGTCCAATCGTCACAGCTGAAAATAGGAAAACCCATGTATACACAGGACCGGATATATTATATGCGCTATAACTCGATGTTAGTGTATTCCTCTGGCTCGATTTGTGGCGGTAAGGGGAGCTAAGAAATAAGGGGGACGTGAGCGGAGATATTATCTCCGCTAGTGGACGAAGATGAGGCTTACAACTCCGGCCCAATTAGAACCCTCCATTCATCATCATCATCCTATAAGTGATTCAATCAGCAATAACAAAGCTACAGGTAGACGCCACGAACGAAAGGACGTATAAAATCCGTGTAGGCGGAAATTAATACATATCACGACATAGCCTTTGGGGAGAATAAGAAAAAATGAAATATAAAATGGCACTTAGAGATCCGATGTCTTTCTCATTTAGCTAGCTCCTCAATATCAAAACACTGTCATTTTAACGAGAAATAACTTTAACACGTCTTCAAGCCGCCATGTCTGTCTTTTCTGCGCTGTATGGAGTTGGCTCCGTCATATCTTCAAAACTCTTCGTGAAGCTTCCGGTCCCGACTGGAAACCCTCAACTTCCGAAACAGACTATTATTGTGACTGGCGCCAATACCGGTCTTGGCTTCGAAGCCTGCCTTCACCTATCACGACTTGGTGTTGGTACCTTAATTATGGGGGTGCGAACCATAGCCAAAGGTGAAAATGCAAAGAAAAGGATACTCAGCGTGACTAGACAGCCCGAATCATCAATCGAAGTGTGGCCTATCGATATGGATAGCTATGATTCTGTCAAGGCTTTCGCGACTCGTGCCTCTCAGCTCCCACGTCTCGACGGCGTGTTAGCTAATGCTGGCGTTATGACCAGCAATTATAGCTTGAGCGAACACAACGAAAAGACCCTCAATGTCAATGTCATCAGCACATTTTTATTATACTTGCTCCTCCTGCCGAAAATGCGTGAGTCCGGGCAGAATACAGACAATCCCTGCCGTTATGTGATTCCGAACAGTGCGCTACACTACGTGGCCCCCCTCGCAGAGCTCGATCCTAAGAGTCCCAGCATTATCGATCGTCTGAACGATCCTCATAAAGCTAACATGGCCGGCCGATATCCCCTAAGTAAGCTGCTTGTTCTCTACGCCGTGCGCGAGTTTGCCGAAAGGACCAGTGCTTCTGGGAAGGGGGCGTCTATCATCAACACACCGAATCCAAGTTTCTGCAAATCTGGCCTTGCAAATGAATCCCAAGGAAGCCGCGGCTTTAGGATCTTCGAGAAGCTCCTAGCTCGCTCTTCTGAAGAAGGCAGCCGTGTTCTGGTTCACGGCTTGTTGGCTGGTCAGGAGTCCAATGGTCAATATTTGTCAAATTGCCATGTTGAAGTGTAAGTCACTCCTCACCTCGTCCACCATAGTCCACAATGTCTCACTATTTATAAAGCCCTGCGTACCATGTCACTGGAAAATGGGGCCAGGAGGTCCAGAAGAAGTTTTTCAGGGAACTTTTGGATAAATTGGAAGGCATTCAACCCGGTATCTCGTCAAACATTTAACGTTGGCCATATACGGGATGATATGGCAGCTGTGGTCAGATTCATGAAGTCATAATTAATTTAGTCTCCTAAGCAAAATAGGACGAGTGTATCTGTTGTATTATTTAGAAATTATTTTCATAGACTTGGTACTGGTAGGAAAGGAAAGGGGTTATCTAAGCGCCTAATATTTACTTACACTCATACTATATATACATTGTGGATACTGGTATGAAGCCCTGCAAGATAGCATATGGAAGGAATTGACAGTTTAAAGTCGCATTTAGAAATTGATTATTATGAGAATCATAAAGACTTAGAGGTGAAATATTGATGAGGGTGATAGTGATGGTGATGTTTCGTTTCGTCGCATGGTTACCTAGGTATTCTACAAACTCCTAACCATAATATATGCAGCATATAGCTATATTGTTTTACATAGGAGTATATCCTTAAGAAGTTACGTTGGCAATAAACAATAATCTTTTAGGAATAATAAATGTGTAGGTAAGCGGTTAGGTAAGCGGTTAGGTAAGTTGACAGGTTGAGTTGAGATGAGATGGATTAACCCCTATTTTTAAAAGAGACAGTGAGCAATTGTGTTTTGGTACTAGGTACTTACATGTACCAGGTATTTACCCCAGGAAGCTGGGACAATGACATGTACCTTGGGTGGTAGCTAAATTACATAATGCTCGACAAGGGTCCGTTTCCCCCACGTAGCGTTGAGCAGTAAAAAGAGCCCTAAAGCAAAAGGTATGCCAAGCTTTGCCAGCTGTGGTGGGGACTTGAAATGCTGGAGATGCTGGAGATGCTTTCGTGTTAACTTTTTGTGTTATTAACTTTTTTTTTGGTGATTGGAAACGTTAAACTTTTCTTAGAAGCTTTGAATATTCCAATTGACTTCCATTTTCATGAATTAGAATTACTCCTTTCTTCTTCCATCCTTGTGAAGATGCGCCAATCTCAGGCTTTGGTGCTTCTGGGCATTGCAGCTCGGAATGGGTTCGTTATAGCTGGTTCTTTACCACGTGGCGTTGGTCCAGAGTGTTAGTTTCCCTCTTGTGTTTCTTTCTTTGCCTCCACCATATCAACTGCTATAAATGAAGGATATCAATACTAACTAATCGGCTTCGTAGTTGTTAAATTCTACGAAACCAAAGATACCTTCACATGCATAGGCCACCCTTCTATAACCATCCCTGCTTCCCGAGTTAATGACAACTCGTGCGACTGTCCCGATGGTACAGACGAGCCTGGGACGGCAGCCTGTGCTCTACTGGATCGACTCTCCCCGGAGCAACCTTTACCTGCTTCTCTCTCCGGTACCACCAACACCACAAATGCCCTACCCGGCTTCTGGTGCGAGAACAAGGGCCACATCGGCTCATACATCCCTTTTATGTACGTAAACGATGGCGTTTGCGATTACGATCTCTGCTGCGATGGAAGTGAGGAGTACGGGAGTGTGGGTGGAATTAAATGCGAAAATAAGTGTGCAGAAATCGGTAAGGAATGGAGAAGAATAGAAAAGGAGCGGAAAGACAACCTCGAGCGAGCGAATAAGCGCCGAAGGACCATGGTGAAAGAATCTAAGGAATTCCGCCGCCGTGTCGAGGCCAAGATCGTAAGCCTTACGGACGAGATTAAGGAGCTTGAGGTTAAGCGGGACGACTTGAAAGCCAAGCTAGACGAGGTTGAGCGCCAAGAGCGCTTTAAGGTCGTTAAGAACGAAGGGCCCGGAAAGCTTGGTGTTCTTGCTGGACTAGCTAAGACGAGGGTCAATGAGCTGCGAGACACCTTGAGCAAAGTCATGGGCGACCGCAATAAGCTCACAGCCAAGGTCCAGGAGCTAGAAAGTATTCTATCAACATTCAAGGAAGAATATAACCCCAACTTCAATGATGAGGGTGTCAAGAAGGCTGTAAGAGCTTGGGAAGACTACGCTGCCAAGAAGGCCGGAGAAGCCCAGGAACAGCTTAATGACAATGATATCACGGAAGTCCTCAAGGAGGACAGCGAAGAGTCTGGTATCAACTGGAAAGAATTTGAGGAAGATGAAGCAACCGATACCGATATTCGTACGTCTTGAAAGATGCCTTGTTTGTTTCCCTTTTGTGCTGAAGCTAATTTAATGTAGTATACAGTTTTGAGGCCTATCTTCCTGGCCCACTTCGAGAATTCCTTCACGACAAGATCAACTCTCTCCGGATATGGCTAATTGAGAACGGCATGCTGGCTGACACGAGTTCTGGGCAGACCGAGTCGCGTCTTGTGAGGGCTGCTCGGGAGGCACACGATTCCGTTGCCAATGATGTTAATGCCAAGAGGCGAACTCTAGAGGAGCAACAGCGTGATCTGGAGAAGGACTACGGCCAAGACGATATCTTCCGATATTTGAAGGGCAAATGCATCACGACTGAGGCTGGCGAGTACGAGTACGAGCTATGCTGGTTGGACAAAACTAGCCAGAAGAGCAAGAAAGGTGGAGGAAAGACTACCATGGGTAACTTCAACCGGTTCGACTTCGACGAAGCGGACGAGGAAGAACGCCACGACGGCAAGGGGCTAGGCCGAGGCAAACGCGTGGTTCTAAGATATGAAAACGGTCAGGGCTGCTGGAATGGTCCCAACCGCAAGACGGATGTTTGGCTTGCTTGTGCTGAGACGGAGGAGCTATGGCGCGTTAGCGAGTTAGAGAAGTGTGTTTATAAGATGGAAGTGGGTACACCTGCTGTTTGTGAAGAGATAGTAGAGCCCGGCCATGCCAAGGACGAACTATAATGTCCTTATGGATAGGTTAGCACTTTAGAATCGATTCCATCTATTACGAATTAGATAGGAATTTACGATATACGATCACTACAATTCAAAAAATGAGGAGATAGAATCATTGGTATGGGAAAATGAGCAACCTTCCTTGTAACATATGGTTTTATTCGACTATATATCGAATTCCTTGGGTATCTATATCTGTACGTCATCTCACAGCTTCACTCCTCTTATATCCATCAGCTATCTTTCTCCGCTTAGCCCTTTCTTCTTGCTCGGCTAACACTTTGGCCGTAAGAGATGCAGTCATCGGGTTGTTTATCCGGCTCGCGATGTTATTCTTGTCCTCCTTGCTCTTCTCCGTCTTAGTATGATCTTTTTCCTTTTGTTCATTATCCCCTTTGCTCTTGGCATCCTCAGCCTTACGCTTCTTTTTGCTGGCACTCTTGTCTTTCTTTAAGCTATGTGTCAAGCCTAAAGTCTTTAGATCTTCAACTCTCTTCGCTAGCTTCTCTACTTCAGCTTCATCCGTTGGTAGTATAGGTATGACGTCCCGCTCCTCGAAAGATAAACTGCATTCGGGACACTGCTTTTCGGTATCGGAGATTTCTTTCATAGTCACCTCCGCGAAGACGTGACCGCATGGGACGATATACACGCTCTTGGTGGCGGCACCTAGTTCCTTCAAGCTAACGGGGCAGGCTGCGAACTCGCGTCCCTTCTCGTCTTTCTTAGTGGTTATCTTGAGCTTCACAACGTCCTTCAAGCTCTTAATTCCCGTGCGCGAGAACTCGGCTTCCTGGGTTTCCGGTATGGGTGTTTCGGAAGAAGAAGGCATCAAGCATTGTAATACCGATTCGTAATTGTAAAGTCTCCCTCGCCAGTCAGACACCGTGTTGGAGAAATCGAGTGGCGCATCGGATAAGGGACACATTGTCCAAGCGTGTGTTAGCGACTCTAAGGCCGTGGCTTTCAATTCGGAAGCGGTGGGTAGCCGGGCGGCTTCTCTTACGAGCTCGCGCCGCTTGGGAATGGAGCCGCCATCGTTTCCCATGGTGAAGGGTGTGGCGTATAAGATGAGAAGGTGGTACTATGGGGGAGATTGGTTGATGGGCGAGGGAAATAAGAGAGAAACCACGTGGGAATTAGGAGATTTGAATTATTAAAAAAGCGAATTGTAGAATAGGTATTAGTAAAGTTGAAGGAAGGAAGATGAGGTTATCGCATGGCTGGAGAAGTTGTTGGATACATCCTTGCGGCGGACGCGATAAGGCATTGGTAAGTGGCGTTCTACCTCAGTACTATAGATGTAGAGTAAGGGTGGTACAGTATTTACATGTACTTACCTAATATTTTAGGTACCTTAGGTACTTGTATACATTAATCTAAGTGCTATCGATAAGATAAAGCTTAGCGCATGTACATAATTCAGCTAGGCGTCGCTGAGGCACGGTTAGTGAGCTGATAGAGCACTGAAAAACCAGGGTCCACTAGGTTTTACTAAACTTTTGGTCATCTGCACGAACGATTGGCTTGAAGATAGGTACAAATGTGATTCGTGTGATGCATATGCCGCACAGTGCACTTAACCGATAAGAAAGTAGTTCAAAGGTTGGCATTACCTACATGTAAGGTCACCGGTAGTTCAGTGGGTATGTACATACCTTGACCTTGTACAGCTCTCATTGCTCTCATTGCTCTTCTCTCTTCCTCTTGTTACCTTTTCGTCACAAGCTTGAATACACCCATCAAGCAAAGGTGAAGGCGTGTAGACGCCCCTTAAATGATAACAGCATTTACTTACATTCTAACACCCTTTTCTTCTTTTCATAATCCTTACCGAGTTGATCTTCTCTGGGCAGTTCTTGCGATCGGATGTCGCAGCGGTGCAGATAATACACTTGATGCATTTCGCGGTTAGTTCCTGAAGCTGTCCTTGACGCGGCTGAAGGGTAACGAGGCCGGTATTCCCTCCAGCCGCTGCCTATCATGGCGCAACAACAGCAGCTGGCCCTAGAGGCCCTTGATAATATCACCAGAGAATTAAAATCAAGGTGCGACCCTTCGCTTTACTGAACCCCGCTGTCCCAACTAATTGTCGTGATTCCTAACAGGTCTGGAGACGAAGTACGAAAGCGGGCGGCTGCTCAACTGAGAGACTTAGTCGCTGTTTGTTTCAGAGGTCTGTAATTCGACCCTTTCAACTACGTTATCGAAAGATTCCTCTCCGCGACCTTCACCTATTAGTCTCTATAGACATGAACTGACGATGATCCAATAGACTTCCAGTCGGAACAATTTCATGTATTCTATAATTCCGTTAATAATAAGATCACGACCTTGATGCTCCATGGCAACGACTCTTCCGAACGTTTGGGTGGTGTCTACGCCCTTGACGCGCTGGTCGATTTTGAAGGCGTCGACGTTACTGCCAAGTACACCCGATTCACGGCGAATCTTAAGACTATTCTACGAGGGAAGGATATCGTGCCTATGCAACCCGCAGCAATCGCTCTAGGAAAGCTCTGTCGACCCGGAGGTTCATTAATATCCGAATTGGTCGAATCCGAGGTCAAGACCGCCCTTGAATGGCTTCAGTCGGACAGAGTGGAGGAAAAGAGATATAGTGCTGTCCTAGTCCTTAGAGAGCTGGCCCGGAATGCGCCTACCTTGATGTACACTTATGTCGGCCTCATCTTCGACTTGATATGGGTTGGTCTTCGCGACCAGCGCCAACTGATTCGTGCGACATCCGCAGAGACAGTTAGTGCCTGTTTCCGCATTATTCGAGAGCGAGACCAAGAGATGAAGCAAGCATGGATGACTAAGATGTATAATGAAACGATCACCGGTCTCAAGACAAACACTGTTGAATACGTCCATGCATCCCTCCTTGTTCTTAAGGAGCTTCTTGAGCAGGGAGGCATGTTTATGCAGGAGCATTATCAGGAGGCCTGTGAAATCGTCTTCCGTAACAAAGATCATCGCGACGTAACTATCCGTAAGACGGTAGTCCTACTAATCCCTGATCTGGCCAATTATTCCCCGGCCGATTTTGCTCATACCTATCTCCACAAGTTCATGCTTTACCTATCCGGCATGCTCAAGAAGGATAAGGAACGAAATGACGCATTCTTAGCTATCGGAAATATTGCCAACTCGGTTAAGAGTGCCATCGCACCATATCTCGACAGCGTCCTTATTTACGTTCGGGATGGCCTCAGCATCCAATCTCGAAAAAGGGGCTCCGTCGATCCTGTTTTCGATTGTATTAGCAGACTTGCCGTTGCGGTAGGCCAGACTCTTAGCAAATACATGGAAGCACTTCTGGATCCAATATTTGCGTGCGAACTTACTCCGAAACTCACACAGGCCCTAGTTGATATGGCATTTTATATACCACCTGTGAAAGCGACCATCCAAGAGCGACTCCTTGATATGCTGAGTAAAGTCCTGTGCGGAGAGCCCTTCAAACCCCTTGGAGCTCCTACCCCGAATACTCTCTCGTCCGTCCCTATCATTCCCAAAGATGCGAAAGATCCTCAAGCCTATGAGCATCGGAAGGCTGAGGTGAAGCTGGCTTTGAATACGTTAGGAAGCTTCGACTTCTCAGGTAACGAGTTTATCCATTCTGATGCCCCAAGTCCCTTGTTATCCTTGATCTCAGCCAATTATTGGCTCAGAGACCCCCTTCTCCACCTCCCACCTCGAGCAAGATCCTTCAGTCTTAGAGACGTTGCATGCTAACGATATATGAAGGTCATATTCTTAACGAATTCGTCCGCGACGTTGCCATCAAATATGTTGAAGACGACGATCCCGAGATCCGCGAAGCAGCCGCCCTCACTTGCTGCCAACTCTATGTCAGGGATCCAATCGTGAACCAAACAAGTTACCACGCGTTGCAGGTTGTCGGGGACGTCATCGAGAAGTTATTAACTGTAGGTGTATCCGACCCGGAACCGAATATACGGCGGACCGTTCTTGCGGCTCTCGACGAGCGGTTCGATCCACATCTCGCAAAAGCTGAAAACATTCGGACGTTGTTCTTCGCGCTCAATGATGAAGTGTTCGAAATCAGGGAAGTAGCAATCTCGATCATAGGGCGGCTAGCACGATACAATCCGGCCTATGTGATCCCTTCTCTACGTAAGACACTGATACAGATGCTTACTGAGCTCGAGTTTTCGGATGCCCCACGCAATAAAGAGGAGAGCGCAAAATTGCTCAGCCACTTAGTGCAAAACGCCCAAGGATTAATCAAACCATATGTCGAGCCTATGATTTCGGTACTCCTCCCAAAGGCTGGGGACTCGAATCACGCCGTTGCAGCCACTATTCTTAAGGCAATCGGCGAGCTTGCGACTGTAGGGGGAAGACATGCTTCCCTATAAGGATAAGCTTATGCCGATCATTATTGCTGCGTTGAAGGACCACGCCTCTAATGTCAAGCGAGAAGCCGCCTTGCACACACTTGGTCAACTTGCCAGTAACTCAGGTTATGTTATTGACCCTTACCTCGAGTACCCTGAGCTCCTCGACCTACTTCAGCACATTATTCGTGCTGAGCCCCAGCGTGGACCTCTGCGGCAGGAAACGATCAAGTTGATGGGAATTTTAGGAGCGCTAGATCCTTACAGACATCAGGTACGGAATCCCCACGACGACTTCACCTGGTGGTGTGTCCATAGGTTAGGAAAACACGGGGGCGAGACTGGAAGTCCTCTCACCTCGGACCAGGACCCGGCTCTTCAAGTGAAGTACCAGGGAATCTCTATCAAGCCCCTTGACAGAACCCCGAAGTATCCCCAGGAGACGTCGCATTTGTATAGATAGAAGGCTAATCTAAATAACGAACAGCAAGTAGAGGAGCGTGCTCCCGACGCCAAACGACGCGTTGAGACGAATAGGATGACCGATATTTCGCTCATGATGACAGGGTTGACACCCTCTAATAAGGAGTATTATCCTACCGTCGTGATCAACGCACTCCTGAATATTCTAAAAGACAGTTCACTTGCCCCGCACCATGCCGCGGTTATTGAAGCGATTATGAATATTTTTCGCACGCTCGGGCTAGAGTGTGTCCAGTTTCTGGACCGTATCATCCCGGCGTTCTTGGAAGTCATCAGGGACTGCCCACAGAGTCGTCTCGAGTCATATTTCAACCAGTTAGCAACACTAGTTAGTATCGTGCGACAGCATATTAGGAATTACCTACCACAGATTATCGACACGCTTCACAATTATTGGGATACGTCGCCCTCGCTTCAGGCTACAATACTATCACTTGTTGAAGCTATCTCCAGGTCATTGGAGGGAGAGTTTAAGATCTATCTCGCAGGCCTGCTCCCCGCGATGCTTGGTGTCCTAGAGAAGGATACGACTACTAAGCGAATTCCTTCTGAGAAGGTATTGCATGCCTTCCTGGTATTCGGCTCTAGTAGTGAGGAGTATATGCATTTGATCATTCCTGTGGTCGTACGGACGTTCGAAAAGCAAGGTCAGCCCACATTCTTACGGAAATCAGCTATCGAGACTATCGGCAAGATCTCTCGCCAGGTCAATCTGAACGACTACGCCGCCAAAATTATCCACCCACTGACTAGGATTCTTGCCAGTGGAGAGTCATCCCTGCGCGTAGCAGCGCTGGATACTCTTTGTGCGTTAATTCAACAGCTCGGTCGGGATTATCTGCACTTCATGGGCACCGTGAACAAAGTCCTACAGGCTAGCCAGATCCAACACCAAAACTACGAGCTTCTCATAAGCAAGCTGCAGAAAGGAGAAGCCTTACCTCAAGATCTGAGTTCAGAGACGCGGTTCATTGACCAGTTAGACGAGCCGTCTTTTGCGGACCTTGGCAACAAAAAACTCGAGATGAACGCGATTCACTTGAAGGCCGCCTGGGATACCAAAGGCAAGTCTACTAAGGAAGACTGGCAAGAATGGCTTCGACGCTTCAGCACTACTCTTTTGACAGAATCACCCAACCATGCCCTACGTGCCTGCGCTATTTTGGGTAGTGTGCATCTCCCCCTCGCCCGCGAATTGTTCAATTCGGCTTTCGTCTCCTGCTGGAGCGAGCTCTACGAGCAATTTCAGGACGAGCTCATACAGAACATTGAGAATGCTATACGATCCCAGAATGTGCCACCAGACCTACTCGGACTCCTACTCAACTTGGCCGAATTCATGGAGCATGACGACAAGGCCTTGCCTATTGATATTAGGGTCCTTGGTAGGGAGGCTGGCCGCTGTCACGCGTATGCAAAGGCCCTTCATTACAAAGAATTAGAATTTTTGCAGGACCAAAGCGGACCGGCCGTCGAAGCTTTGATTGTTATAAACAATCAACTTCAGCAATACGATGCTGCTATTGGCATTCTTCGCAAAGCGCAGCTTTATAAGGACGGTATTCAGCTTAGAGAGACTTGGTTCGAAAAGTTAGAACGATGGGAAGAGGCCTTGCAATTTTATAACAAGAGAGAGGCAGAGATGCCAAGAGATCAAGCTGTCCCGCTCGAAATCGTAATGGGCAAAATGCGTTGCTTGCATGCCCTTGGGGAGTGGGATGCCCTGGCCAGCTTGACGAGCAATACGTGGGCAAATTCGGCGCCTGAGATCCAAAGGCGCATTGCACCACTGGCGACCGCGGCCGCTTGGGGCCTGGGTAAGTGGGACTCGATGGATAACTATCTACAGTCCATGAAGCGAAGTTCGCCAGACCGTTCATTTTTTGGCGCACTACTTGCCTTGCATCGTAATCAGTTCCGAGAAGCTGCCACCTGTATTCAACAAACGCGTGAAGGACTCGATACCGAACTAAGTGCGCTCGTGAGCGAATCCTACAACCGTGCGTACCAGGTTATTGTGCGAGTGCAAATGCTTGCGGAACTCGAGGAGATTATCGTTTATAAGCAGGCCGACGAGAGAAAGAAGGCTACGATGCGACGCACGTGGGAGAGTCGTCTCAAAGGATGCCAGAGAAATGTTGAGGTTTGGCAACGCATGCTTAGACTCCGCTGCTTGGTTATCAGCCCGGCGGAGAATATGCACATGTGGATTAAGTTCGCAAACCTATGCCGAAAGTCTGGAAGGATGGGCCTCGCAGAGAAGTCTCTCAAACAACTTATCGGCACCGACCATCCTCTTGAGAACATAATACCCTATTGGAGTCAGAACAGCCCGCCTCAGCAGGGCACAGCCACGAGGATACCACCACAAATAGTCTACGCGGTCTTAAAGTTCTACTGGGAATACGGCCAACAGGCAAAATTACGCCAGACAGGCCATCCGGAGAAAACGCTATTCTGCCTTAGGGAGTTCACAGCCGATTCCGCCCAGAGCCTTGAGATGGCGAGAGCGTCAATACAAGCTGCGCCTAACGGAGTAGACCCGATAAACGACTACGGCTATCCTAATGGGATGGACGCGGGTATTCCCAGCTCCAGAGCGCAGAAGCTAATACAAGATCAAACGGTTCTTCTCGCAAAATGCTTCCTAAAGCAGGGAGAGTGGCAAGTCGCCTTAAACAAACACGACTGGCAGCACCACAATGTTCAAGACATATTAACTTCCTATTCGAAAGCTACACAATACAGCCCGAAATGGTACAAGGCCTGGCACGCATGGGCTTTGGCTAACTTCGAAATTGTTCAGGCTCTTACGCCTCCCGCTGATAGAAACGTCCCGAGGCCAGATTCAACTATCATCATCAACCACGTCGTCCCCGCTGTCCAAGGTTTCTTTAAGTCTATCGCACTATCGTCAGGAAGTGCTCTTCAGGATACCCTACGTCTCCTCACTTTATGGTTTGCACATGGTGGCAACAGCGAGGTCAACGCGGCTGTTACTCAAGGTTTCGGGACCGTCAGCGTTGATACGTGGCTGGAGGTGATCCCGCAGCTCATCGCTCGGATTAATCAACCCAACACGCGAGTACGTCAGTCTATTCACAACTTACTCGCCGATGTTGGGCGAAATCATCCTCAAGCCCTTGTGTATCCCCTAACCGTAGCAATGAAATCGGCTCAGAGTTCCAGAAGATCGAAGTCGGCGGCGCTCATTATGGATAGCATGCGTGCACATAGTGCCAAGCTTGTAGAGCAAGCTGACACGGTTAGTCACGAACTGATCCGCGTCGCAGTGTTATGGCACGAGCTTTGGCATGAAGGACTCGAAGAGGCTTCTCGACTGTACTTTGGAGATCATAACATCGAAGGCATGTTCGCTACTCTGGGACCATTGCATGAGCTACTTGAGCGAGGACCAGAGACGTTGCGCGAGATCAGCTTTGCGCAGACCTTTGGCCGAGATCTCACCGAAGCACGGGAATGGTGTCGTCAGTACGAATCCAGTCACGATGTAAACGATCTTAACCAAGCGTGGGATCTATACTACCAGGTGTTCCGTCGGATTGGGAGGCAACTACCGCAAATGTCTACTCTGGAGCTTGCGTATTGCTCTCCGAAATTGCTAGCAGCCAAGAATCTCGACCTAGCAGTCCCTGGCCAATATCGGAGTGGCGCCCCCATTATTCGCATCCTCTCATTCGATTCGACCTTCAGCGTGATTAACTCAAAGCAGCGGCCAAGAAAGTTGAATACTAACGGAAGTGATGGGAACCAATACTCTTTCCTATTGAAGGGACATGAGGATATTCGACAAGACGAACGTGTTATGCAGTTGTTCGGTTTGTGTAATACGCTGCTCGCCAACGATTCCGAGTGTTACAAACGCCACCTAAGCATTCAGCAATATCCAGCTATACCCCTCAGCCAAAACTCGGGACTTCTCGGCTGGGTGCCGAACAGTGATACATTACATGTGCTGATCCGCGAGTATCGCGAGAGCCGTAAGATCCTCCTTAACATAGAGCACCGTATCATGTTACAGATGGCACCAGACTACGATAACCTTACTCTGATGCAAAAGGTTGAAGTCTTTGGTTATGCGCTAGACAACACCACGGGTCAGGACCTATATCGTGTATTGTGGTTGAAGAGCAAGAGCTCCGAGGCCTGGCTAGAAAGACGTACGAACTACACGCGCAGTTTAGGTGTCATGAGCATGGTTGGCTACATCCTTGGTCTTGGTGATAGACATCCAAGCAATCTAATGCTCGACCGCATTACTGGAAAGATCATCCATATCGACTTCGGTGACTGTTTTGAAGTTGCCATGAAGCGAGACAAATATCCCGAACGAGTCCCGTTCCGCCTTACTAGAATGCTTACCTACGCAATGGAAGTTAGCAACATCGAGGGTAGCTTCCGGATCACGTGTGAGCATGTTATGCGTGTTCTTCGGGAGAATAAAGAAAGTGTTATGGCCGTTCTGGAAGCTGTAAGTGATCATTGTTACTATTCGAGGTTTTTACATGTTCTTGCTAACACCGAAGTGTTATAGTTTATCCACGACCCATTGCTAACCTGGCGTCTCACAAATGCTGCCTCTCCCGTTGGTCCCAACTTCCGCTCCGACCGCGAGTCGTCCTTGGGCGCTGGTGCCCAGCGAGCCCGTAGACCGAGCATCCTAGATTCCGAACACCCGCCCTCCGAATTCCTGGCTGCTCAGCAAGCCACCGGCGCCGTTGAATCGGCTCATCCCGGTGGTCCGCCAGGTTCTCGAGCTAGGGCACGCACAAATTCAAGTCTTATTAATGGTACAGGCCAGATGCTTGACGGCGAGATGGCCGAGATACAAACGCTCGCGCGGTCGAAGTGTTGGACCGTGTCAACCAGAAGCTGACTGGCCGCGATTTCAAGCCGACCGAAGAGTTGGATATCTTGACGCAGGTTAACAAACTAATCATGGAAGCAACTAAGCTTGAGAACCTCTGCCAGCATTATATTGGTTGGTGTTCGTTCTGGTGAACGAACCACGTATGCCCACTTCGACGACATCTGTACCCAGAAGGGGTTTTTGTAAACTAGTAAACGGAAAGATCTGGTATGGAGTTGAAATGGCTGCTAATTCTGGGCGGCAAGGTAAGGCAAGGCAAGGCAATTTGCTGGGCAGGTACATGCCTCGTTCATACTAGCGGTTTTGCCATAATGATAAGAGTTTCTAAATATTTCATGACATCAGAACCTGCAAGTCGTCTCATACTTGCCCAGGCTTCTATGGGTTCTTAGACATCATTTCCTTGGCTCTATAACTTAGGATCGATGCTCCCAGCATCGGATCTAAGGATGGCCAAAGAATAATAAGTCAGAATCATATCTTAATGAATTGATTACGTACCTTGGATCTAAGCAGTTACTCATATAAGTGCCTTTGAAATGCAAGGAGGTGTACAACCCTCGTTCTAGCACGGTAGAGTAGAGTAGACGCGCTGAATACTGGGAAGAGTCGGTTCGCTAATGATAATCCAAGTCAACGGATGCATGCTTCCTCCCTTCCCCTCCCCCTCCCCTTTGCAGGGACACCAGAAGCACCTTGTCCCCCCTCATAAAGATGATCATTACTCCTGCCACGGTCTCTTATTTCATCGTGTTAAAATTATCTCAGGTATCGTCTACTTACGAACTTGCCCTTAAGCAGCTTCTTTTGCCTTCGCTTGCGTAATCGGAATTATGCTTACAACGGAATTGTTAAGCACGTTGTTGATTATACTTCACATCACTCTCAACATATTTTTTGGCCCAGCAGGTGTTGTGTTTTTGTTTTAATCCTGGGTATCCTAAGCATTTATGGAACTAATTGTATTATAGATATAATAATTCCATACGCAAGGGTGGATAGCTTTGAAAAGGTCGCTTAACTTTTAATGCAAGAGTTTATAAAAGGTCTTTGAAGTTTGTATGATATTGTCGTTCTCTAAGCAGCTTAATCGCTTTATATAAGCAGCACTGGTAAAATGTTTCCGCCATTAAGTTGAGTAAATAGGGGAATGATTGATTTACAACAACAATAAGTAGGTACCTTCAAGAAGCAATTGGTATAACTGCTGGTTAATAAATACTCGCTCTCCAATTTATTTTGCCACAGAATTATAAACGTTACATTACTCAACATATAATTAGATTGGATCATCTTTAAAAGCCATAGACGTTTCCTGCAAAGCCAACGCATCGCAGTTGTAATAGACAATTGTTGGAGTAGGTGTGGTAATGAGTCACAACCAGGAAGCAGTGTGTCGGGAAGCCTACGTCTTGCATAAAACACATGATGCTATTGGATGTTATTCTACGAGGAGAGCTGCAACTGTCGCTGTTCGTGGAACATGGCGAGGGAAATGGTAGGTTTGGAGATAGTACAGTACATGTATTTTGACTTATGATAATGTTAGGTATCTATACATACATGTATATATGGTGTGGTCCAAGTGCGCTAATAACAAAGATATGCCAAGCAGAAGATTCTAGCATCGATCACTAGCCAATAGTATCGCATCCCGAGTTTAGTCGGGATCCCGAGTGTGTGATTTAAAAGAAGCGCTAGGACCGCCGAATTTCATAAGCATGGGTTTCATTAACCAATAGTTATGAGAGTGAAATCTTTCGATACTTAGCTTTTAACCCCTTATATGATCAACAACACCACAACTATGAAACTTGTGCATATGACAAGCAACATTAAACTACTTATACAATGATCATCTTTCTAAGTACCAATACATCCCCGATAAATTCCCAATTAACAGGGTATTTGATTATTTACTCGGTAGCTTACATTAGCTTTTACGTGTATTAACGCCAAGCAACATAAAAAAAAAAAAACCAAAGAAAACTAGGTATTTTGAAAATATTTATACTTATTATTAAGATGGGACGTATAAATACTTATCCCCCGCCGCTTTTTTTTCTATCTCGTCGCGCTTGTTTCTGAATGTCGCGGGTAACGTAGTATGTAAGTAGCTAACCACATACAACTTTTATATTAATTGTTATTATAAGTTCCTTTTCAAGTGGCTAGGTACCTTAGTCAGTTATTCTGCCTAATGTACCTAAGGTATTTATTCTTCACCACATAATCCATTGCGGTTGCTTTTACAGTACGGACATACACTAACATGAAGTAGCTACGCGTCCGATGCGCCTTCTTAGGGGAGTTAACGAAGCTTAGGCTTGAGTTCTAAGGTAAGAGCCAACCAGCAATCTTTTATTTAAATTTTCTTCTTAATTGCCCCATAGAGTATATCGAGCAACATATTCGTAACGCACCAAGAAAATTAATAGAATTATTTCTATTAGTTATCCTATTAAAATCTATTAAACTTTTGCCCCAACACTCATTTCCTAAGGTCGGACTCCTCACCATGTAAACTCGTCCTTGAGTACCTAGTATTAGTGGCCTACAGACACAAACAAGCACATACCCGACTATCCAGTACCTGATATTATTATTAGGGGAATCTACATAGACCTACCCTATTATTCGGTCAGCATTATCTTCCTCCTATCCTTCTCTGCATATATATGCTTTTCTCGTCGCTGTCTCTTGTATTGTGATACTGACTTGGATGCCTATATTTAGGACGTCTCCTTCGATATTGTCCGGAACCACACATCCCATACTATGTTCACCTTGGGGCTCTACTTTTAATGCTTCCTCACATATCTCATCTGCTTCACTTGATCCATTATCACCAGTCAACCAGATTGGGTAGTTGCTAGTGCAAGCAATCATATCATCTTTCATAAAATGGACCCTCCAGTCCCTCCAGAATTCCATGAAAAATGGACCAGGGAGAAGGTATCTATGATAGACAAGCATAGCAAAGAACTTGCTTTCCATGAGGATTTACTTGAAAAGGAGAAGCAGGAGCTTCGCGAGAGCAGCGAACGTGACCTGCAAGAATTGAAGGCAATTGTACCCTCGACCGTGTATAGGGACATCATCTTGCCTATGGCTGAAAAGAGCCTCAAGAGTGATATGCGACAGATCGACATCAGCTATCAGAAAAGAACCGCAATAATCGAGAAGGAACAAAAGGCGGAACGCGGCCGTCATGAAATTGCTTATTACGAGGGACTCCAAGTCACACTGGCTTCAAATGGCGGAAGAAATGCACAAGCTGATGTTAAAAGCGATCTCATCTCACTACCTCAAGATGTAAGTACCAAGTCTAATCGCATGGAGAAGGATCATCAATATATGTCATGGAGCTCTTCCGAACCTCAGGATCGAAGCCAGGCCGATGAATCCCTGACTTGCACTGTCCAGCACGAAATCATATATGGAGAGAAACGTCTGATAATGCGAGTCCAGTCTAAAAACGCAAGGCATCCATGTCAAAAGAACAGGCCCCTAAGCGGCTGTGTATCGACAAACTAACCAATCCCTCCAAACCCCAGCCGTCACTCCCTTAGATGAAGATGTCCATTTCCCAGCTCGAACCATCAAATTCGACGAGGTCTACCAGAACGGAAATGCAAAACACAAGGATACGATTATCGAGTGGCCAGAAAATAGTAAGAACTGGTATATCCTCAAGTGCGAGAAACATGCGGCCCGTTTTACCAAGAATGCTATCCAAGGAGCCGCTAGGCATCTTAATGGCCTAAGTCATGGCTTTCCTGATAGAAACAGGGATATGGCCGTTAAGACGCTAGGTTATCTGGTGACTGATTGCAATGAAAAGCTCGCCAAACTCAACAACGACGTTGCACTGGAAGCTTACGCAAATGGATATAAACCACCTCTTGCCAAGACAGAAAAGCAGTCTAAGAAAAGAGATAAGATGCAGAAGAGGACGTATCGAAAAAGAAATAAGTCATCTTCGTCAGGGACGGCCAAACTGGGCCCAGATCTTACTCCGAAGAAATCAGAAGTTCCGGATCGTCAGAAATCAGACACTCCGATGAATCGACGGGCCAACTCACAAAAGATAATCACTAACCCCAAGACCTTCAAGATATACCATGGCCGTTGGAAATCCAATAGCGGTACGGAAGACAACAATGAAGTCTACCCTGTTATGATACTCGGGTGGGATAGCCAGGATGGAAGCGGTCTGAAGAACACTACCCTCAACGCTACTGGCTTACTAGATAAAGCTTCCTCCCCGCCAAGTTGCTATATCTACGGATCAAATAAGATAGTTGGCTGGGCATCGGGATATCAAGACGGTGGCGCAAAAATGGGTTCGAGGAAGTTCCCCGTTATGTTCTTCGACGAGTTTCAAACCGTAGCATGGCTCTCGGCTCGACATCTGACGAAGTTCCCTCTGTATAAGCGCACACCACCTCCTGAACCTGACCACCCTTTCAATGCTGCCTGTCGCTGGATTGCTGAGAGAGAAGGCTTTAGGACGTGGGAAGAAAGAGAAAAAGCCCGTCTTTACCGTGAGTAGCCTATTCAAACATGTCTTTTCTTCACCTCTATGTTGTACCTCTATTGATCAACCAACTAGCCCCCATGTCACGGACTCCGTCGATCTCCCCGATCTCCCCGCTTAGAGACGGGTCTACTAATGCAATCGGGCATGAAGGACGCGAAAGCCTTTCCATTACTATGAACCCCGATCCGTCAGTAGATAAAGACGATTCAGAGAGCATAAACTCCAACTCGGAAGCGATGTCAATCTCTACGGCGAATACAGAAATGCTTGTGGAAGAGTGGCGTGAGAAGGGAGGAGAAATTCCTGGCGATGAGGATTATTCCACTTCCGGATCCGATATTGAAACCACCTCCGAGTCCGTAATAGATGATTGGGACAACCCTCCTTTACATGCTACAGAGACAAGTGGCTCCTTGGATCGCCCCTGGGCATTTTATGGACTACGAAGCATAGAAAGCACTGGAAAATTAGAGATGTTAACTGATACAACCGAAGAATCAAGGGAGAATCAACCCTCCATATCGATACGTACAGGAGTGGAATCAGCACGAGAGCTCGCGAGACAGGCATGCTCATCCTCTACAAACTTACGAGAATCTCACGAAAGCCACGCGTCTAAAACGAGGAAATCGGAAGACATCCACACAATGCGACGCAGTGGCCAGTTAGATAATCCGCCTATGGGAGATAGGGCTACCAGCGCCCCTCAACCTCAAGTCAATAATCCTATTGACTTGTCGAAACTAGATTTCACAGCTTTTCTCAAATCCCTCATTGCAGAAGCGCCTACCACTGGATTGAAAGGGCACAGGGAAGCCCATACCGGCAATAGAAATATTAATGGATATCAGGACATCTCGTCTCCTAGCCATGGGGCTCCCAGTGACGTCAAGTTGAATATCAACGACGAAATTCGGTGTAATCCCTGCGAAAATACCAAGGCCTCCAACGCAAAAGGGGCGGTGCGCGTTGACAGTAAGTGTGATGATCCAAGAACTGGAGACGAAATTAGGGTGGGCCGAGAAGAATTCGTCGAAAATAGACAAATCACCGCTGGTGAGACAATCCAGATCACACGGCAGAAGGAAGACGAGAATAAGGCAAGAGAGCATAAGGAAAGCCAGCCCAGCACAGAAATAACTACTTCGTCTACCAGCTTACCTACAGCCACGAAGACTCTTATAACTCCCAAGCCCATCAAGAACCCCTTTGCCAATGCTACAATATCCCCAGGCAATGCAGACTTTGAACTGTCACAATGTAGCAATGGCGAAATATCTTGGAAGAGGTCGGGCGACGAAGAAGATTGCATCAAGCTCTTCTATGATAACGATCGAAAGATGATAGCGACCTGGCGGGGTCCGGTAGACGTGACGATTGATCTAATGGAAGTAACCAGCTTCTCACGAGAGAATATTCCAGCATCCGACGGAACTAGTATTCTAGTATTGAACAACAAGGGTGGTTCATGGTGGAAGCTCGTTTTTGGACAGAGCAAGGAAAGTAAGCTCCTATCTGGCAAGATTCAGATACGCAGGTTCATAAGACAGCTTCGAAGCGCGAACCCTGGCATTGAATGCTTGGGGAACGTCTAAGCTGTATGGATGAACACTAAGACGAGCTGTTATACTAGAAGTGTGTTTAAATTCTAAACGATGGTCAAGAGCTTCTTAGGTACATTATCTAAGAGGAGGGATAACTCTTCGTTTTCCATCGTACATGGCGATGGTTACGTGGAAGATTCCAATGGGTATTTTTCTTTCGGATTTATAACTCACGCTGGCCGTATGATATATAAATAGGTAGTGGATAATTTATAGCAAAACAACCGTGGGCTAAAGAGTAAAAGCGGAAGTTCATCAATATAGCAATGAAATGCAAGGGTTACTTACATAATACTTTCTTATTACGTATTAGAGCTACCGGCGACCTGGGTAGCTCCAGTTCCATCCCAGCTGCCTAGACAGCTGGATCCAGATTATCACATGTGAAAATACCGAGGACTATGAAGGAGAGAGGTTTAGCGTTATTGCCCCGCGTTGCGATTCGGGTAGCTTCGCTAGGCTGATGGGGGCTATGGGGGCTATGGGGGCTGTCATGTGACATTGCATGTATATGTACTTCTTGCAGCTCCGCTGCAACCACTAGAACCTTTACATCTACAACAACGATAATAAACACAATGATGTGATAATTGGTAGCTTCACCCGTTCCATCGAGGACCATTTGAGCTGTTCTATTAAGGACCATTTTGAGAACCATGGATTTGATTTTTTTCTTTTCGGCTATTCTATTCGATTGACCCAGTCCCTCATTCGACTCTTTTCCCTCATTCAACGCTTATAATCCGGAGTACCAGACATGTTCTCACCATTGTTGCTTGGCCGTCTACACACTCTTTCCGCCCTCCTATTCTAGCGTCTTTGCTACTTTTGGAGTCACATTCTGATAGGACCATTCATCCCAGAATGCCTGAATTACGAGAAAGCCTAGAGCCATATACGACACCCTACCGCCCTGAGAAGAAAATCCCATTCCTCAGACCAGCGGCTTACCCCCCGAAATCGGAGTGAAACAGAGTTAATTTGGAGTTGGACGGAAGTCACCATGTGTTGAACAGAGTTTAGAAGGAGTACAGGAGTTTGTTTTGGAAGGAAATCATGAGTTAGAAGGAACGATGAGGGCATCGTTATTTTTCTTGTCCCGGCGGCATTGTCATGTGACATTGCATGTATATGTACTTCTTGCAGCTCCGCTGCAACCACTAGAACCTTTACATCTACAACAACGATAATAAACACAATGATGTGATAGGGGCTTTAGGGGCTTTAAAGCTGGGGTTTAAGCTATATTAGGGAACCGATGCTCTCATAGGTGACATTTAAGTTACCTCCAAGTTTTAAGATGTATCATCTTAGTACTTATTGGCGCGCAATGTCTAGGTTGTCTTGTGATAGGTATTCGTCGGCTACGGTACGCGAGGTACAAAGCCATCACAAGCTAGATTTAAATGAGATTCCTTAGAGCCCTTTTTATTATCATCTCCTTTCCTATACACCGATGCATTGTTATATATTTCTTGTTTATTTCGTGTATAGTTTTTAAAAATACTAGATTCCATCTTTGCAGTTAGCGTTATGTACGAAAGTGTACACTACTGCGTTACATGACGAAGTTACACTATCGCCGAATGACGTCGCGTTCATAAGGAAAACGGCGGCAGTAGCAGCGGTATCAGCAACAACAATAGGAAGGTTAAGAAGGAACTCTCGGATGAGCAGGGTCGGGTCGTCATATCTAATAATCATCTTTGAATAACTTTAAATCTCAGGATTATTCAAGTTCGCAAGTACTTAACCAAGATAATTCGTCGTACTATCAGAATCAATACCAAGAATTAATACCTGCCGCATCGCATCTGCGCGTAAGTTACTAGGTTAACCACTTCAACTTCAGCCCTTGATGGCTGCTTTGGTAAGTTTATCACTTTATTCTTCTGCCTAATATATAATTTATGGTTTTTTTTTTTTTTTTTTTCACACACTTCCCAAGAAGTCATCGGAATTTACAGCATCTTCTCTCTTCCTCTTGCAGAGGTATCATAACTGTAATTTACGTGTTTTTTTTAGTGAAGGCGTCATCAGATTGCTTGATGAACAATAGTGCGTAAGCCTCGGCATTTGCGCCCAGACCTTCTACCGGTTCTTCCAACTCTTCCAGAATCCACCTACGCACGCACATACGCATACCACATACAAGCTCTTAATATGATCGCGCACTAAAGTTGACCCTCTATTATTGCTAACCGCGATTTAGGACACGCCTTGGCTGTCACACATGTCGACCCCGAAACATACTTCCCGCGGCGACGTCGACGGTTTATCCTCCACCCCTTCCGACCCTCCTCCTACCTACGCCCCTCCCACTTATGCCTCCTTTTCTACAGCGAACCTATCTGCTGCCGCCTCCGCTGCGAAGCGGAGATCGACTATCCTAGTCCACCAGAAGTCTCCCTTGCTGCTCGCTACGCCGCCCCAGGTCACCCGCGCTCTCGCATATAGCCATCCATTCCTTTTACCTTTGAATAAGCTCGTGGGGTTATTAACCTGGACAACTGGTGATCCATGGGAGAGTTTTATACTGCTGGCTGTCTTCTGGGCTGCTGTTCAGTATGGCGACTTCATCGTGCGATTCGCCGGCCCTATCGTTGTGGTTATGGGCCTTATAGGGGGTATGTACGGGCGACGATATAGTCCCTTGTCAAGCAGCGGCTGGGCCGAACATCCAAGCATGGCGAATAATAAGGAAAAGAAAACATCAAGCACATCCGCCGGAGGAGGCGCAGGCGGTTCTCACCAGCGAAATTCGAGCGAGCTTACCAGCACGAGGCATCAGAAGACTTTGGACGAGATTGTCGATACTGTTAAGGTCTTTACTACCAGGTGTAACATTCTACTCGAACCTCTTCTCGAGATGACCGATTTCCTATCTACTCAGCGAACGGCCACCAGTGCTACCACGAAACCGGCACTCACGACGTTGTTTGTTCGAATATTGGCTGTTACACCCGCTTGGATAGCCCTAACGCTCCCGCCTTTCAGGATCATAACAACAAAGAGGGTAGTCCTGGTGTTCGGAACCTTAGTGCTTACATGGCACTCGAGAGTTTGTCGAGTATCCAGGACGCTGCTTTGGCGAAGTGCTACTATTCGAAGGGTTGCAAGGTTAGTGACAGGATTGCAATTTGAAGAGCCAGTTAGGACGCAGCCTAAAGGCGCCGATGCAAATGGAGACTTCGCAGCGGCAACTAAGAAGAAGCAGCCACGCGAACCCACAAAGATATCACCGTCTGCTCTGACAGAGGCTTTGAAACGGGGCAGTCGCTCCGGGGCTAAGGACTCAGGCGTACGCTTTACTTTTATTATCTACGAAAACCAGAGACGCTGGCTGGGACTCGGTTGGACCAATAGCTTATTTGCTTACGAACGGGCCGCTTGGACGGATGAGCATAATAACCAGGTCCCACCTAAGGATGAGTTCGAGCTGCCGGAAGTGGAGGATGGGCGTGCAAAGTGGAGATGGGTTGAGGGAAGTAAATGGAGGGTCGATGGTGTACCCGATATGGACGAGACCGATTACGACACAGATGCCGGAAAAAACGGCTGGATTTTCTACGATAACAAGGTATGATTTATGCTAAGTTCAATTTTATGCGTTGATCTTGCTTACAATTAAATAGTGGCAGAACGGTCGTAGGGGTAGTGATGGTTGGGGCCGTTGGACACGCCGACGAAAGTGGTATCGCGACGCCGAGCTCATTGAGACCTCGGATGATACAGCTTCTCCCCCGCCACCCGAACTACCGGCTCGCCCTGTCCCTGTTTCGGTGCACAGTTCGGAGAGGATAGATACCGCATCTGTTCTTTCAACCTCTATTCCAGACACTGCTTCAAATCAAGGGTCTATTAAAGATAGATATAAGGGGGAAGATGATGCGGTTTCGCTTCTAAGTACTTCATCAAAATCTGCCAGGTTTAGATCGTCCGCGCCCCAGTTACGTCGAAGGACTACAGGCGGTACTCATAAATCTAGGCGCACAAGTGAAACCGCTAGTCTACGTTCGAATGAAGATGAAGGTAGCCTGACCCCAGCCCTTGAGCTGGAGATTCAAGGGCATCAGAGAGATCAAGGTCAATGGGGCATTGGGGATGAGGCTCAAATGGGACTAGAATGAGAGAACCCTTAGTGGTTCATCTATTATTTGTATTATGGTCATCACGGTTGTCAGTGAGTAGCATTTGGAGGGCGTTTTGGTAGATACCAGTGGTGTGGGTTGGTTTGTTTTGTTGTATGTTAGTAGTTTGTTAGTACCCGGAAGAGCGTGGGTTCGAAGGTTGATGATCCAGCTGCCGAAATTATACGTACTTCATACATCAAAGGATTCAGAGGTTTAAATATAGCGGTTCTTTGACTTTTCTTAAGTAAAACTGCGCTTCTATAACTGGTATTAAAAACCGCTTAGTTGTTATAATGTAGCATTCCCCAAATATATAATATCCACCGGAGTGTTAGGCAGTGGCATCCATTAGGCGTCACAATATCTCGGTCTCTACGTTCGGGATATCAGCTCTACGTTGGACGACCAACATTTTTAGGTAACACGGGTTCGGTTTGCTCGTCAACCTCGTCGGCTTCATCGCCAGTTCCTCCAGTGGCTTTGTTGAATAGTAAGTCCATGTCCTCTAACGGCCGACCCTTCGTCTCAGGGTAAAAGAGGAGGATGATCTAAACTGAGTATCAGAATACGGAAACACTATAAATATGTCCCAGAGAGCAATGAAAACTTACCGGAATGCAAACGACGTTTACTGCCATGAAGAAGAAATAAATCTTAGATCCAATTGTATCAATACCGACAGGCCAAACTTGAGCCACGACGATAGAGCCGATAGCTCCGCCCGACGCGGAGAAGTTAAGCCCACGAGCGCGAACGGAGGTAGGGAATATCTTGACTTTACGTTAGCGTTTCGAGATGTAGCCTCTGATATTGATAGTCCTCACCTCAGAGCCGTATACCCAAGCCGCTGGGCCAAAACCCATGCTGTAACCCAAGGCATAGATGAAAATGAATACAATGCAGACTACGTCGGCGGCTTTGTTGGTGTTGTCCGGGTATACCTGGCCCAGCACTCCGTTGATCTTGGATCAATGATTATTAGCTTTTATGTTATATTGTAGAAGAATAGGTCAACCTACCAGCATAGCAAATCCCATTGCAACGCATCCTGCCGTCAATGTTATCCTCCGGCCGAGGCGGTCTATAAGGAGCATTTCAATGACCGTCATCCCGATTTTAAGAGTCGACTCAATACCCCCAGCCAGGAGTGTGACGCGCGTAGGAAGGCCAAGCTTGGCGAAGAGAGTCGGCAGATAATATTTCATCGCAGTAGCACCGCACATCTGGGCCATGAACTGAAGTAACGACGCGCGCCATAGCCTTTCGAATAGATTACGATCCCGAAATAGGGACATCCAGGTAGCCTCCCCGGAGGCTCGGTGTGCTTCCACGTCCTCTCGGATGCGCGTCAACTCGGAGTCTATCTCGGCTTCTGTAAAGCTGCCTTCTCGTAACCAGTGCAGCGATCTCTGGGCCCTGTTGTAGTGACCGTGCTCAATAAGCCAACGTGGGCTATGTTATATGTATTAGTGACATTTCCAGGGTTTAGGAAAAGAGTATTCTAAATGAGATATGCTTACGTTTCGGGAAGAAATGGAAGCCCAACTGCGAAAATAACGCAAGGAACTTGTATGACGGCAAGAGAAACACGCCACGATACGTATATGCCATACTCGGTCGTATTCCAAAAGGTCACTCCATATCCAACCCTATCGGACAGTCCTTTAGCGGAATTTTCTCAGAACTACTCGAGGGAATCTCGTATACTTACCAGAAGCCCGATGCCAGGCCAGCAACAAACCCAACATGATTTAGGACAACGTATTTCCCGCGCTTTCCTGCCGGGGCAACCTCGCTATGACGGAGAAGTTAATGTTCATGCTCGACGATCTCTAAACAAGTCGAGAAGGGAGGCGAACCTTTGATACAAGGGCACCGAAGTAGATAGCATGCCCACTCCGATACCAGATATAATCCGACCCACGATCATCATGGCGTACGCACCTGAGCCAGTTGCGCCAGATTCGAAAGCGTTACCAACCGCAACAGTTAATATGCCCGCCATAGCTGCGTACCGCCTCCCGAAGAGGTCACTAACTGGGTGTGAGATGAAAATATAGCTCAGCCCTACTACGCGTTAGTTTTGCTCAGGGGGTTAGGTTTTTAGGTCGCGACATCTTATGATATCGAATCTGGGATTTATAAACTTCATAAATAGAGTAACCCATGGGTGCTGGATAGGTTCGAGGAGCATAACAGAGTATAAAAGACTCACTATAGCATGGTAAGTATATACGAAGAACTAAAAGAAATAACAATCAGGTGTATAATCATACCATGTTCCTAAGTAATAAATAGCTGTGATTACTCCCTTTCGCGATGGCGTAAGATGGCCCATCGCCTTGAGGAACCCTGGATGAACCAGGACAGAGGAGAGGATACCGACATTATAGCTATCAAGAGGTAGAATAAGTTAGTATGGTGCTATTATCCTGGTAGAACCCTTGGTATTATCACTAAGCGTCATATACAGGCTACAGATTATTGCATTGATGCTTGAATCTTTGGATTCAAGAAATATAAAAGAATTTCAGGCACGACGACAACTTACCCCCAGACAAATGAGCCAATGGCAAAAAATATGCATAGTAAGTGAAGCCGAATATCAGCTTTCGTTACGAACGCCATCGCAACTCCGCAAACCGATACGAAGTATACCGTAGACGACCTAAAAATCAAAGAACGGAACAGCGGAAATTTAGAGCAATGCAAGATAACGAAGCGACAGCGACGGCCAAAGTCTAAGAAGAGAGAAATTCATAGGCCAGTTCACGATCTAAAAGCCGAAAGGCCAACAACTTATTCAGATTCAAAAACCCCAAAACTGTCTGCTTCACACCCTCAATGAGTTCTCAGCGTGGGCATATAGTACGATGTCGGCCCCCGCGAGCAACCAAGCTGATCTTCTTCAGCTGCCTATTCTATACCTAGTGTCTCGCCGGAGAATGGCATTGCAGCTCACCCATCGCGCTGGGAATTGAATCTCCCGCGTTCGAAGAAAACGACCTGCGTGCCACCCCGCATTAGCTTGCCATCCAGATTTTGGGACCCTCGTCCACTTGGAGCGCTGGTAGTGGTATGATATAGCTAACGCGGGGGTGTCTTCCCCGAAATCTCACTGGGCGTCGGGCCATGCAAGCCAAGTCGTACGGCACCAAATATAGGTTAGGTAGCGTAGCGTTGGGGAACATACCTACCTAAGTAACTCGGCACCTAGATGTTGTGAGCGCAAGGGGCGGCGAGGATTACTGGACGCGGGTAAATTGGCTGCGGTAGCACCCCGACCCCGACCCCTGGGGATATTTTGCCGTTGCGAGAGATATACCTCGATTCGGAACTGCACGAGCCTGATGTCGAATTCGGATTGCTGGATTTGGCCTGGGTAATTAGGGAGTATGGTTGCGCAACGTGAAGAGAGTAAATGAATGAAGATGACGAGATGATGGGCATTTACCCCAAGCGAAGCTCAGACGGAGAGAGCTTCCGTAGGGGGTATATATAAGAAGAATGGTGAAATGTTGCGTAGTGTTGCTCAGAATATTTACGTGTATCTTAGAGATGAAAGTTGGATAGTTCGTGTAATACAATTTTGATTCTTGTCGTTTCGACCTAACACACTCGACTTAGAGAGAATAAATGGAAATAACGATGTGAAGCAAACTGAACAAAGAATATTGGTGTCAAGGCTGAATGGTCCCGTACCTCCCCAAACGACGTCAAGATGGGCCGAGATATGCAAGCATCCGAGACCTTACTCTCCTCAGGAAACGGTAAGTAGGCCGGAGCAAACAATTATAATATTCCACGATGATAGTACTACATACAATAGCAAAAAAAGCTAACCTTGACGCCAATCCCAAGACCTTCTCGATTCTGAAATCCGAATCGCCGCACACACAGCCCGCGAAAACCTCAGGGGCCAACAACCAAATATACAAGAAGAAACTGCACCGCCGAAACCGACAGAAGTCCGATGGCGGGACCTCCCGAATAAAGACCAGCTGTTCATCCTCTCGCTCTGCCGCCTGTCCGAACCGCTCTCTAACGTCTGCCTCCTCCCGTACATCTTCTTCCTCGTGCGCTCCGTTCTCCCGCCCTCCGCCCCATCCTCTCCCGACAACAACAACAACAACGAACCCCCCGAAACCGCCGCCGACGCCGCAGCAGCGCGTATATCAGAGTTCTCCGGGCTTCTCGTCGCCGCGTTCCCCCTCGCCCAATTCCTCGTCAGTCTGCCCTGGGGCCGACTCTCCGACCGCCACGGCCGACGCCTCTCGATCGTCGGGGGGCTCGGCGTGTCCGTGCTCGCGAACGTCGGGTTCGGGTTCGCGCGGTCGTTCGGCGCCCTGATGTTCTGGCGGGTGCTGGCCGGGCTCGCGAACGGGAACGTGGGCATCATGCGCACCGTGACGGCGGAGGTCGTGCGCGAGCGCAGGTACCAGACCAAGGCGTTCCTGCTACTACCGCTTGTGTTCAATGCGGGGATGGTGGCGAGCCTGGCGCTCGGCGGAAGTCTGGCCGAGCCCGTGGTTAATTTGCCGTGGCTGTTTGGGCCGGACGGGGTGCTGAATACGGCTCGGGGTCCGGACGGCGTGGCGTGGGCGCTTGAGTATCCGTATGCGTTGCCCGCGCTCTTGAACGCGGGGATATTAGCTGCGTCGCTGTTCCTAGCCGTGGGCGGGCTGAAAGAAACGCTTCCCGGGAAGGAGGACCGGAGCGATATTGGGCTTAAGATCGGAGCGGCTGTAATGCGCTGGACTAGGCGACTGCGGCGAAAAGGAGAGTGCAGCAGGAATACGTGAGGATAGAAAGTAGTGAAGATACTTTCCTAGGACAGACTCAGCAGGAACTCGAGAAACCTATACTGCCGACGGCACCGATTGGCCGTAAGAATATCCCGTTCCGTAACATCTGGACGCGCAGAGTGGTATGCGCGTTGGTATCCTTCGGACTGCTCCCGCTGCACAACTCGGCCTTCATGCATATATTTCCCGTCTATCTAAGCAGTCCCCCGGCCGACAATAGCGAGGCTACATTCTTTGCCTTTTCCGGTGGTTTAGGGTTGCGCTCATCTACTATCGGCATATGGCTCTCGGTGTTTGGAGTCGGTGGTATCCTCCTACAGCTCTTTATATATCCACGACTACAAGCGCGCATTGGCACTCGAGGAGTCTTTCGAATCGCGCTGTTTCTATTCCCGATTACGTACGCCGCAGCGCCGTATCTATCACTACTAGCGGAGAGCGGAGAGGACGGAGCCCGTTGGGTTTTCTTGGGGTTCGTTGTGTGTGCCCAGATCATGGCGCGGACTATGGCTATCCCCAGTACGGTTATTCTATTGACTGAATCGGCGCCGACGAAGACTGTTCTGGGGACTATTCACGGTGCTGGTAATATGCTGGCTAGCTTGGCACGCGCCATTGGACCGGCGATAGGCGGTTATGTATTCGCCGTGGGAGTTGAGGAGGGCATTATTGGGCTCGTGTGGTGGTTATATTTGGTGGCTATAGCCCTATCTGCTTTAGCGTGGTCTTATGTTATAGATAAAGACGAGGGGATAAACGTCGTATAATAATTAGATAGGCCTAGAACGATTTGCACTCAGTTACATGTCATTGGATGGACTTGGCCCATTTACTACGATGTTGGACTTGAAGTCCTAAACTTGGGAAAATATTACAGCAGCTGTTGCGGCAAGGATATAAGTTAAATCAACGATTTATATTTATCAACAGTATTCTAATATCTGCGGTCGCTTCGGCGTTTATGTAAAGAGCTCAACAGCATCAAAGATCTATAAGAAACCTTGTTAGTTTGGATATGATAGGGATAGGATCTTATAGGTGGTACTTACGAAGTTGGGGTTCAAGAAGGTGGTGCCGCTGCTGCCCGAGATGGAAGTAATGGTGATGGTATTGTCACCCGCAACGAGGGTTCCCGCAGGGATGCTGACATCGTAAACTTCACCATTGCCGCGGTACGCGCCACGAGTCACGCCTCGGCTGTCGATCTTGGTCGGCGCCCCCGGAGCTTTCGCAGTGAATGAGTTAATCTTGGCTTGCGGGCGAGCTCCGTTATACGATAGAGTCGTTGCGATTCGGAGAGTGGCGGCACCAGGGGCGGACTTCAAGTTGAACTTGATAGTCACGGGATTGTTGACTGTCTGGAAGAGAGCCATGGGGAAATCGGTGAGAGCCGAAGAACCAACAGTATAAGTAGCTGGTTTCCAAGCTGTCATGCGCTTGTCAGAGGGGTGCATCCGGAGGAACTTGTCCGCATTTTGGAATCCGGTAGGCTTTCCATCGTACTCTCCTATCTTCCAGAGCGAATTACGTGTTGTCTCGGTGCTGGCGATGTTCTTCGACGTAGTCTTTCCAGCGCTAACAGAAACGCCAGTCGCGGTGGCAACCTTGAACTCACCCTGGTATAACACCATAGTGTAGGTGCCAGGCTTCATCGCGGGCGACTTGAAAGCGCCCTTAGTCGAAGCGATAGCCCAGTACTGAGCTGCGGAGTTGTACCAGTGTACGACGGTCTGGAAGCTGCTTGGGACGCCGGAAGCGGTGCCGGAAACGTAACCACGACCGGACTCGGGGACGTAACCAGTGATGCTCAGTCCCGAGAAGAAGGACGTGTCGACGTCGCGGAGCTTGGGGATGCCAGACCGCGAGAAGGACAAGACGTACGGTCCGTGCAGGACGTTGGTTCGGAAAGCTTCGGTCTGAACGTGGCCGCTGTTCATATACCAGTAGAGGTTAGTGGCGGATCCGGCGTTGTTCGATTCGATATCTCGGAAGAATGGGCCGCCCGACGACGATTCGGGGTGCGGTGCCAATACGCAGACGTGGATGACATCGGAACCGCCATATACGCACTGGGCGTCCTTGTCGATGAAACGAGTGCTGGAGTAGAACTTGGATCGGGTTTCCCCATTTACAACGAAGACGTCGGAACCCTCAACAGTGGAAGAGCTTCCCGCCGTAGTGGATACTTTACCATAGGGGTGCTCCTCAGGCAATACAGACGACTTCAGGCGAGCGATAAAGCGTAGTTCACCGATGGAGGGCTCTTGCTTGATATAAGTACCCAAGTAGACACTGCTCTCTCCCTCCTTAACTACCATATAATGCGTAAGGGTCGAGGTGGTGCAGGTAACCTTCACATATTTGACGTTGCCTATATAGAACGTAAGAAAGAGTTAAAGACGGGTTTATCTTTTAGATCTAGTAACATACTTGCTGTAACGGATTCAACCTTTACGGTCGCGGTACCGAGACCAGAAGATAGGTGCGTGCTGCCCTCAGAAAGCTCAGTGCCACGATATTTGATGGAAGTAATATCGCAACTACCGCCATTCACAGTGAAGACCAAGGGATTGCTCGAACCAGCATCGATAACATAGTTGCTACCGGACTTGGTGAAGCCGAAGGCGGCAAACACCGAAGAGGCGAAAACGCACACAGATAAAAGAAAGAGGTGAAGCATCATGTTGATCTACCCGTGCCACATGAAATTAAAGAAAGACTAGTAGCTACAGGTAGCAGATGGCAACGAAGAGGCTCCCGATGCAGACTCGGGAGATCAACCAACTTTATAGCTAGATCTACGAATCTACTATTACCTACCTCATACGTTCTATATATCTTTAAGATAATCCATCTCCTTAAAAAAATGGGTAAGTTGAGAAAAAAGGCCCATGATCTATCTCGGTTTAGTACAAGACCGAGGCGAAACCCTTGAATGCTACGCGGCCGTAATTGCAAGCCTCTAACGAGTTGACGGAATTACCCATCTCTGCGTGGGGATGGGAAAAGAGAGCAGGGTGTCATTAAGGCGAAGGGTCTCAGGCGGTTCCTGGTAGGTGACGTGCCGGCGGTTTGGACAAATCGAGCGTACGGAGCAACGCTACGGGTACGTAAAAGGTCGATTTGACGCATAGCGGCGCGGGATTAATGCTAGAAACCGGGCAGCGCGTCCGATAGACAGCATGATTGACGGGATTATTTAACACGAATTGCGCGTAGTCTTAAATATTAGTAAAGACAATAGGTCATCTAGATTCTCGAAGATCTCATTTTTGGAAGCTCGATAATTCTAAGAGTATGACCATCCCGCCGGGACGACATATTGATACTTTGAAGATTAAATTGGAGAAAGAAACGGAACAAACGGCCGACTAGAATCGACGATGTCGCTAGACAAAGTGTCGAACGACTGTGTTATCAATGCATTAAGCAGTTCGTGATCTAGGAGGTAAGGCCTTATTATTTATTATGGAGAGTTCAACGATCTGAGCGCATGGACTTCCGGTAGTTGTCCTCGTATCTCGTCGATAGGGACGCTTGGCGTGGTGATGGCGTCTTTGATGACGGAGATGAAGGGGTTTGAAAGTGGAGAATCAAGAAGCAGCAGCAACTTTTCAGGGGGGAAAACTTAAGAAAGCCATTCTGGAGTTTCAGTGAGAGATAATATTAAATGAGTAAGCAAAAAAGGGGTAAAATATGTATGCATATATGAGACCATCCAGCCACAAGAAGATGGGAAAGCCACAACGTGATGTTATTACTTAAATAGGGAGTTGGATCTGGCTCCCCCCTTTTGAGTCCTTGGGCATCTGGGCATCTGGGCATCTGGGCATCTGGGCATCTGGGCATCTGGGCATCGCGTTCCCAAGCAACTTCTTCGCAGCCCTACGTTATATAAACTACCCTACCAGCCTACGTATATTTTACGAAGCACACTACTTAATACCTATACTATGCAGACTTCACCTACTTATTAATATATATAAGGGGTCAAGCCCGTTTCATACATGACTCTGAAGATCAATCGATAGCGATTGGATCTTGATGGATATAAATAACTCTTTCGCTACCGACCTTCCCGAATTGTGACGCGGGGTGTGAAAGGCGTCAGCGAATGAGATGCCATCCAACTTTAACTCTCTCTCTCTCTTTCCCCTTAACCTGGACCATCTACTCCGTCGAGATCTCAAAAACTTAAAAAAAAAAAAAAAAAAGTTTAAGCATTTCTCAAAAAGGCACATGGTTGCATGAGGCTGATCAAAGGAGTGGATCACTGTACCCAAAACGTATAATCTAAACTTGACAAGACGGAAAGGATGTCGACGTGGTATGTATGGGATCTCCTTATACCCGTGTTAACCTCGTCATTTATTACTCAAGAAGGAAAAATTGCTACGATATGCCACTATTCTGATGAACATTCGTTCGTTCGTATACTATGCGAACAATCCGCAACCTCAAAAACACACCTCGATTAGGAGCTGGTGTTTCTCAATAACTATTTCTATTCTAGTGCATAGACCTTAGGTGGTTAACCTACTTTGACACTGTAACGTTATCCTACATAGTACAGCATGTAAGTACAACTCAAGAGCCCCATCAAGCTAGTAGCCATTAGGAGCATTGGTGCCGAGCTGAACTTTTACAATCCTCCATTCTTAGGCATTGTGTACTTTTTGCCTTGCCTTATTCGTGCCTAGCATGTTTATTTCCACTGATTCAACGCCCCAAAACGTCAACAAAATAAGCGATACCGAGATGCATGTGAATATAGAGGAGTAACTATTACTCTTACTAGACTATTCTTCTCACCTCAACATTGGAGTAGCTTAAGCTCTTCTATGAATTCTAAAATTTCCATCTTACTCATACGAATCAATATGTTCCGGTTGAGGTAGTTAGTTTAGTTTATATGATACGTTGACGTTTCTTGACTCTACTTTTACGAAGCTGGGCGACGATTCAACAGGTAAAAATTAGTGGCACGAGTCGTTGATGATGGCATCAGCCAAATCGCTAGCCTTCTAGCGGCCAATGTCGGTGTATTCCCGCTACCCACCCCCAACCTGCAGCCCTGTAAACATAGCCCCGGCTCGTAATGTCACCTTAGCTGAAGCAGGAGCTGAATCCAAATTTAGTACTCCCATATAAACAGCTGCACTCCTAAGTAGATCGATATATCTTATATAAATATATATCTTCATGATCCCCAAGGTTGACGGTGGTAGATCATTTCCTTACAGCAACAATCACCACTTCCATTCTTTTTATCGTTTATCTACTAGCAAGCCGAGTGCTTGATTTGTCTTTCTTTTATCGAAAATGCGTCTTCTAGACTTCGCGGCAGCGTTTGCGCTGTTCGCCACCACGGCAGTAACATGTGCGGCTCTACCGAGACAGGATAGCGGCCGCCAGGTCTTCGCCCACTACATGGTGGGTTTGACGAACCAGCAGTCTCGCGACCAATGGCAGAAGGATATCACGGAAGCTAAGTCGGCAGGCATCGACGGCTTCGCCCTGAACATCGGTTCCAACGACGCGTGGAACGGCGAGCAGCTGCAGTTGGCTTACGATACCGCCGCGGCTAACGGCTTCAGCCTGTTCCTGTCCTTCGACATGGCTGCTAGCGAGTGGTCTCCCGACCAGGTTATTGCGCTCGTCAACCAGTACAAGGACTCTGGTAGCCAGCTCAAGGTCAACGGCAAACCATTTGTCTCGACCTTCGAGGGTCCTAACTGGGCCGACAACTGGGCTTCGGTGCGTTCTGCTACCGGAGACATCTTTTGTAAGTAAATCCTTAATTCTGCTGCCTCTAACATTCATCACACGGACACTTTCCATTGTGTTTCAAGTTGCTAATATGAGGTGTTGTAGTGGTTCCCGACTGGTCTTCGTTGGGTGCCGAGGGTGTCGGCAGCAAGATCGGCCAGATTGACGGTGCCTGTAAGTGATCTCTCCCGTCTATCAAATCGCAAGAATCACGATGGCTTACACGGAATAGTTAACTGGGGTGCGTGGCCGAACCCGAACGAAAACACGATCAACAGCGGTAACGACCAAGCCTACAAATCGTCTCTTCAGGGCAAGGCGTACATGATGGGTGTCAGCCCTTACTTCTACACCGGTATGAGCGAAGATATATTTTGAGCATAGAAACACCTTGGAAACTAATCGAGATATAGACCTTCCTCAGTACAACAAGAACTGGTACTCGTCTAGCGACTCTCTTTGGTACGACCGCTGGGCGCAGGTTTTGGAGATCCAGCCTGAATACATCGAGATTATTACTTGTAAGCATCTCGCGTCTGCTGACAATGGCGATCTTTTGATTAGAGGCTAATTCGAATAGGGAACGATTACGGCGAGTCCAGCTACATCAACGACCCCATCCCAGCACAAATCGTGAGCGGTGCCGAATCCTACATCAACGGCTTCGGACACGCTGCTTTCCGCGTCGTATTGCCATACTTCATCAGCGCCTACAAGGCCGGTAACCCAGATGTCGCTCTCCCCTCTCAAGGAGCTGTCGCATGGTACCGAACTACTCCCGCAACCGTCTGCGCTGATGGCGGTAAGGAATAATCATATTCGCCGTTGTCCGACCACAGAAGCTAACATACATTCGTAGGCACTGTCTGGGGCCAGGGCGGAAGCGCTTCGGCTGCGAGCGGAACTCAGGATGTTATTTCGGTCATTGCGCTATCTGACTCCCCCAAGGACATTACTGTTTCCATCGGCGGCGCCAGCCAAACCGTGAGCCCGGCGCGTTCGGTCGGTAAGGCCTATTTCTACCAAGTCCCCTTCGATGGAAAGACCGGTGAGGTCTCCGTCACCATCGATGGTAAATCGACGACTGGTCCCGAAATCACCAACAACTGCCCTGCTACAGGCCATGTAAGTCTCTTCTGCTGCTACCAGGTCCACTCGACCGAGTTTAACTAACAAGCGATCAGGTCAACTTCAACTCCGTCGCAATTCAACTATAAGCGTTTCGTTTAGAAGGTGTATCGGAGCGAGCATATGACATTTATCTGCATTGGATTCCGTGATGTCCTCTTCTTAGTTTGGGAAAGTTCCTCGTCGAGCCCGTCTTGATGAGCAATGTATATATATTCCTTTCTGCATGTATATCAGTTGATACAGATCCTTAGTCCGGTTTTTTAATGCCGACTTGGAATTTTTCCGCCCATTCTGTAAACTCGTCCCTTTGGCCGTCCCATGGTTTCATTAGCATTTCCGATGCGGCAAATGCATCAAAAAAGCACGAGTCCATTGTGCGGTCTATAGTGTCGCGATCTAACTCGTAGAATGCACAAGCGACCTCGCCAAACCGGTGTGGTAGTCTTTTTAGTATTGGTAATACTTCATCGAGACGCTGTGTGACTGATGGTTGCGTAGTGGTAGGTAGTGGTGGAATTGCTTTTAGCCGCCTCTTTATAATAGCTGTGTAGAGCAAAGTGGTCAAGCGTAATCGCTTCATGCAAGACTCGAGTCGGTCCCGGATTTTGTCTGGGTCACCCCTTGGAATGCTGCGAGGGTTCATGAGATCGTCGAGCATCTCTTGTGTCGAAATGTGCGTATTTTGCATTTGGTCTGCAACGCCATTGACTCCGCCCTCTTCCGCTTCGTCGGCGTCACTATCATCATCGCTGTCTTCATCAACCTCTTCGCTGTATTCCTTAAGTTCCTCGAGGATGTCCTTCAACGTATCTCTATACTCTTCAACCTTCTTGATAAGTAATCCTGCAATTCCTAGCTTCTTAAGTAATATAACATCATCGCAAGCAGCCCAGATAACACCTGTAGCGGCCAAGCTGCCTCTGTCTCCTTTAGACCCATTTTTCTGAGCATTGGCTAGAATTTTCCCGTCGAGAGGTATAATCTCTACGAGGTTCTTCAGCTCTTTCAATACGCGATAACATCTCCACGCCAAATCTTGACGGGCTACTGAAGTGTATTTGTCGGCGTCGCAAACTTGAACGGCAGAAGCTAGAGCTGGGATCGGACCGGCGACAAGTTCGCGCAAGACTTTAGAAATGGCAGAAGGTGTAAACGGCTCATTTATAATGAGAAGAGATAGCTTAGTTGTATGGGCCTTTACAAGAGTTGCAGAGTCATGAGCTAGGGATAGAGGATCAATGGACTCGGGTGTCGGCGGCGACGATGCTGATGATAATGATGATGATGATGGCGGGGTAGTTGAGGAACCTTCGTTGACGGCAATCGAATGAAGGAGACCTTCAAATTGCGATATAAGGCTCGTGGTGGATTGAACTAGGGATTTTAAAGCCTCGAGGGCATCGCCAGCTGCACTGTTAACTGCCATGATCCTTCGAATTTGGTTGTTAGCCAAAATACAAATTGGTATTGAATTCTCAAGTTCCCTTTTTTTTTTTTTTTTTTTTTTTTTTTTTTCCCTCTTGCGCGCGACTGCGGGACAAAATGAAAGGACGGCGGGGTTTGATTCCTTTAGCTCCGACAGCTGCCAGCTGGCAGTCCACCTCTCATTGCAGCTGTCAGCACTGAATACAACCCTCACTTGAATTGAGACATGATATTATGCAAATGAAGTCTTATCATATTTATTCAGGCACTACAATACCAATGAAGCTTTTCTATATGCCACTCGAAACAAATATTAAGAATAACCCTTGCGATTTAAAAAAGCACAATCATGAGACTCCTGGCCAGTCTGAAAGACTACTATTCATTTTATACGAGATTAAATCTCATCTGCGGAATCACAACTTAATACGGTAAACGCAATACCTGGAAGGTTGATAGAGTTTACAGGATACGATACGACATAGCATTGGCAAATTACAGCACGACTATGCATGACGAATGCTTGACGTCTTTAATTCCGTGTTAGAGCCATTATGGGCGCTCAGTCAGCAACTGATTGCGCAGAATTGACATATAGATAGGCATATTGATGATATGCTATTGTAGATGTTCCCTCTACCTTTATAATTTTAAATATTAAGGTGTCCGGCTTATTCAAAATATCCATCATTATTTACTTTTCCCAAGTTGCCAATCGCTGATGCAGTCGTAACATACTTTCCAACATGCAACAGGACATCCCCCTACGTGAGGCTGTTAACAATTTCCAGGTCAGTAGATAGATCATCTGCCACAATCTAAATTCACCAGCTAAAGGTCGCCAGCCTAGCGATGAATGGAAGATAGAGCAGGGCTTAGCCGGAGTAGACTTACATCTGCTTGACCAAACAAAACATGACGGAGTAGACGGCGTTGCTCCGGGCTGGGAACGAGAGACCCAGCCAATTACGAAGAAGTTCGATGGTAAACTAGCCGCTGACGAATTAACAGGCTGGGACGGGCAAGTATACGATCTGTACATCTAAATAACGTCGTTATTCTGACTCATATAAGCTATGTGGAATGGGAAGACTATCCAGATAAGAAGCGCAAGGCGCACGAGATTCTCGTCTCCCAGACCTTCCCTCCTCCGCCTGAATTCCAGTTGGCACCTATTCCTGGTACCAATCCGGTCCTGGAAGGCAAGTTCAGCTTTACTCGTATACATTCGTATCACGCTAATTCGATGGACGCTGCCGTGTGAACAGGCATCCGCTGGAAACTATGGCATCGAGCTATTGGCGGTCGTCTAGCAGTGGTTCCAGAGGAATCTTGGGCTATCGTACTGAAAGAAAAGTCACCAGATATGCTACATCTTCTGCAATTCCCATACAATGGCGAACCACCCAAGAAGCTCGTCACCGCTAAGCCAGTTACACCAAATCCTCTTCACTTCATACGCAATCATGGTGGTATCCCGTCCATTGATCCATCTGCGTGGTTCCTCCGGTTGGACGGCCTGGTAAAGGAACCCCAAAAGCTAACGCTCTCGGACCTTCAAGATGAGAGCCGATTTCCTCGCATGGAGAGGTTAGTTACTATTCAATGTAGCGGTACACGGCGTATCGAGCAGATAAGCTTGTACGCCGGTGAGGGAGACGAAATGATCAATGCCCCTTGGGCCGAGGGAGCTATCGGGACCGCAAAATACGTTGGTGTCTCGCTCAAGAAGGTGATAAAGTATTGTGGCGGACTCGAAGAAGGTGCGAGGCATCTCGAGCTTGTTGGTGCTGATACGTACTTCAAAATGAACGAGGTCATGAACTACGCCATCAGCGTGCCTTATTCCAAGGTTAAGTCTCATGAGGTCATGCTCGTCTGGGAGATGAATGGGGAGCCGCTCCCAAAGATCCACGGCGCACCGGTTAGAGCGGTAGTGATGGGCTACATAGGTGCCAGGAGTGTCAAGTGGCTTTACCGTATAACCGCGATACCAGAGCCAACGAGAGCGCCGGTGCAGAGTAGAGAATATTTGTACTTCAACCAGCAAGTTGGCAAGCACAATCAGCGTTGGATTGACGGAATCCAGATACAAGAAATGCCCGTGAGCAGCGCCATCATGTCGCCGTGGAATAAGCAGGTCGTTTTACACGAGGGAAGATCGAAGTCAAAGGATGGGCGTATTCTGGAGGCGGGCGTTGGCCTGAGCGTGTCGAGGTCAGCGCCGACGGTGGGTTCTCTTGGTACGCCGTACCTACGGAGAACTTGAGCGCCAAACATAAATTCGCCTGGCGCACCTGGCACATGTGGCTGCCTTGCGATGTGGAGGGGTGGATAGAAATTGTAGTGCGGTGCTGGGATAACAGCCTCAACACTCAACCAATCGGGGTTAGGGACGCATGGAATTGGGGCTTACATGTAACGAGCAGCGCCCATAGAATCAGGATATATAGCGTGAACAAGAATAAGGAGAAGACAAGAGAGAGGCTAGGAGAGTTTGAAAGACGAGGTATGTCGTTCGTGCCTATCACACGGCCGACTGAGTTCCCCTATATGACTTGGGAGGAATATGAGGAGTATTTCAAGAAGAATGGGCCAAGAGATGTGGACGAGTAGTGTAATGAAATCGATTCGAGGATACTATATTGGCAACTTGGACCCTGGTAGGGGCCTGACTGTTAATCATAACCCGACAATAGCGTCTAAGTAAGCATATAAATATCAGACATATTGATTGCTCGGACAAATGGTTTGGATGACCTTCCCCTTTTAGTTTCGATAGCTTGCTTTCTGTCCGTCCATTTTCTCTAAACTCTCGCCGAAAGCCAGGCCGGAGACCCACTTAATCGGGGCAGAATGAACTCGGAACACCCGAACATAGCTATATTCTTGTATTTAATGGTATCGATGCTACTAAGCACTGGATATTTACGTGGGTAGCTATACTACAGGTAAGTGGAAGGAACTTTTTTCTCGTAGACTTACCGAACTATGATGTAAAGCGCCGTTAACTACCTTGTTTCTATCCGGTTTATACGGCTGCTTGGGATAGAACCATCCGCTAATTATGTGGAGATGAGCCTGCGAATAACCATTAAGTATACGAGTTTAGAGACTCTAGGAACACAATATGTGATTTACGTAGCGTCTACGTAGAAGTAACTTAGGATGATTGTAACATCTGGTTACTGGCTTGGAACGCGTGTAAGAGGGTTACGTAGCCTGTCGATGACATGACCGACATGGTGGTGAACTTATATATCTTACTTAGAGGATGACCATGAGCCCTAATAATATAATGGCTAGGGGTAGGTAAGCAGTATGCATATGACGTTAAGATGAAAGCTTGCGATTAGCTGTCGATAAGAAAGCTCATCAGGTGGGATGGATAGCAGATGAATCTTAGACATGACATGGGTATACTTCTATAATTGGTGAGTTCCCTATTACTTTCTACGTAGATGGGCGCATACTTACCCCAGGTACGTATGAATCGGGATGACATTAGATGGTGTTCCCCAAAACACGCAATGCTAGGTCTTGTGAGGGATGCATCATATACTTGGGGAGCTTGGCACCGGCAATTTCTATTAAGATGGCGTTCAGGTAGATGCCGGGATTTATCCTTGGAGACCGGTAGTACATATGCGAGAGAGAGGGTATGAACTCACACGTGGCGGCTCATTAATTGACAAACCATAACGGTGCTATCTAATACCGTTTGGTTCCTCCCCCATCTCTACATGTAGTATAAAACAGTGAGCTTAACTTTCAGAGATTTTGAGAATGGAGGGGAAAGAGCCTCATGCATGGGGCCCTGAAGCTTAGGTACATATAATACATAGTGTTGTCAATTCCAGGCTTGCTTTCCGTATTCTTTGCATGATCTTAGGTACCTAAAAGAGAAGCTTGATTTGACTCAAATACATGTAGGTAGCTTCAATGTTCGTTCAGCTCTATCACATGTACCTAACATAAAAATTTAGCGGGGGGTTTTGGCGGTGGGTCACCTGAGGCGCTAAAGGCGTAGGTACAATACGACAAGGAAATAAGGTTCTACATACCCACATGGTGGACCTGTACCCAAAGTACCGAGGAAAGTGCGGTTAGGTACAGGTAGTAGAGTACGAAATACTTGAACAACATCGCGCACCCCCCACCTCCAAACATTACTTCATCATAAATCCATTTTCCAAGTTCGCTTTTTCATCTAGTTACCCTCGGAGTCGGATCATTTATTCCCTTACCTCTTTAGTTGGCTAGGACGGCGTAAGTGGGAAGCAGGTCTAGCGTAACTATTTTCAATGCTCAGTTCAAGATATAATTTAAACCTTTGATCACTCGTTTTTCTTTTCTTACGAGGGAATAAAGAGGTGGGCGGAATCGAAGCCGCCAATCGCTCCCAAAACCCCAAACTCAGACAATCTCATAAAACTTCCCGAGTTCAGAAGTCCAAAGTTCAAGAGTTCAAGAGTTCAAGAGTTCAAGAGTTCCAGCTCTTATCCAGCGCGTCACACCACTATTATTTCTGGGAATTTGAACCCGGCGATACCGACTCAACGGCAACATAGCGAACTATCTGATAGTTGTGAAGTCCTGGTCAACATCTTCAATACAAGCTAAAAGGTAACCAGTCCAAACCCAGTCCAGACAACACTGTGCCTAGACCTTACAATCCTATAACACAACCTGCGCATTCATCTATGTACACATTCCTGGGGTTCTTGTCCAATACTGGTGCCTGTCCGCCATTTGTTCGATAATTAATCATTGTTTGCTACACCACACCAACGCATGAGAGTGGATTGGTTACTGAACCCTGGCTCAGTGACGCATCGAGTCTTTGATATCCTCGAGCGTTTCCTAGTCAATGATACTGAACTTGATTTTCGAAAGTATGCGTTGCTGGTACTACCACTGATGACATTCACAATATCCACGACATCCACCTTTGGCTTGATAGTAGGCTGGTTTTCGTCCCGACATGAATATCTGTAAAGGTCGTCAGCCCACAGATCAGCTACCCGCGCGTCTCTTTCTGCTTACCATACTTTATCTCAAGAGGCACACTCTGACAATTCAATAGGATAGTATACGATACAACCCATCCTATTTATTCGCAATCATCAGTCGCGATAGTAATATACAAACGAAATCCCACGGGCTTTCAACTCCTTCGTCGGTCTAATCCACAACATTCTGCATGCCGATAACTTAAGTCCCCACTGGTCATTTGTGGCCATAATTTCTGCGCCCCTCTGTCGATCCCCATTGTGCGAAGATCATCGAGCTATAGATTCATACAAGTCGTGTTGTTTTTTGAGGGATTCGGGCGCATTCAACGAAGATGGGTAACACGCATACGAAAGATGCCAGGGGTGGCACTCGTATGGGAGCTCATGGAACCCGTGGGGATCCTGGTGGAAGTTCTACTGGCGCCGGCTACCATGGAGAGCTCCCCGATCGATCGAGACGCTCTAGTAGGCCGGACCTGAGCGGTATAGGCATATCGTTTGGTGGCTCGAGTTCACGTCATCAGGATGCTCCCTTTGAACATCGAGAAACAAAGCAAGAGAAGGAGGCTCGGAGGTTGGAGAGAGAACGAGTAGCACGGATTAAGGAACGTGAACGTAGCATGAAAGAAGAACATGTAGACGGGGGTTATCTAGTGACAATGGGCGTATACACGGCCTCTGAGGACTTTAGCAAACCCATAGTACGCCAGTTACAGGTGAGTAACACGTTTCCGCCGACCGCGTCGGGTTAATTGCCGGTCGTTAGCTAATCCAATGCTGAATGTAACAGATCGAGAGGAAGATCGCGCCGTTTTGGCGTGGTCTGGATGACTTTAACGAGAACTGGGCTGAGCACCAAATAATCGCTGCGGCTCGCGGCCTCGAGATCCCTCCCGCCGACGAAGTCCCTGAGCACCTCGTCCCGCAGCCTAGGCCAACGAATTCCCCTGGTACTTCGACGCAGAATCTTACCGTTCCGATGGGCCCTAGGACTCTTTCCATACCCTCTGACAACGCCGGTTCAAATCCAGGCTCAGCTTTACCTTCACCCACATCCCCTGGTATCCCGAGAGCTACCTCCCCTTTCAAACCTCACAAGAAGTCTCTGGCCGCAGCACTCAATATATCTCGAAATAGCTCACATACAGATATCATTACGCCACGTGAGGTTAACTTGCCCCACGACCCATTCGTCAACGGTCAACCTCTAGAAGTTTTCCTATACAAAGACGGAATCGAGTGTCCCCTCTGCCTTATGTATTATCCCCCGTACCTAAACCGTACTCGCTGCTGCTGCCAGATCATTTGCAGCGAATGTTTTGTTCAGATTAAACGCCCTGATCCGCATCTTCCCGAGCACCACCCCGACGAGGAGGGCGGCCAGGTATCGTCCAACCCCGAAGAGCGTGAAGGTGAGCTTATCATGGAACCGGCCAGATGTCCATACTGTACGCAGATAGAGTTTGGCGTAACATATGAGCCTCCTCCTTTCCGCCGCGGGTTAACGTACGCATTCAATACCACTGCGTTCGGTACCATGAGCACGGCTATGTCGTCGTCGAGTTCTCTCAATTCAACTCTTTCACCACCAGTGACTACACTCCCTGCTAATGCTAACCGTCGACGGACGCAGAGTGTTTCTGCTAACGCGCCGGGAGTTATCACTACCGACCGCATCCGGCCCGACTGGTCTACTAAGCTGGCTGCCGCTCGTGCACAGCAGCGCCGTAGGGCGGCTGCCGCAGATGCTTTACATCATGCCGCTTTTGTAATGGGGAACCAAGAATCCCGCACGATCTTCGGTCGACCGTCCCGCTTTAGTCGCAGAAATGCAGGAAACCATCGGGGAACGAGAGCCCAAGCAGTAGTTCGAATCTTCAACCTAACGATGGCGGGGCTGATGCTCCCCGGGTCCCGAGCCGGGGTCTCGTGCTATCTCTAGTCGGGCTGCCCCAAATCGGGAACGGATAGATGCTGCGCACCTTGAAAACCTTATGATGGCGGAGGCAATAAGATTAAGTCTAGCAGACGAGGAGGAGAGGCGAAAGAAAGCAGAAAAAGAAGCCCGTAAAGAGGCAAAAAAGCGAGAGAAAGAGGAGCGGAAGTCTGCCAAAAAGAAGGGGGACGTGTACGGGGGCGGCGGTAGTAGCGCGAGCGCGAGCTCCCTTAGTCTGGGATTTGGGCGGAAGCGAGGTAATAGTGCTACCAGCAACTTACGCATGGAGGCCAGCACAGCTACCCAAGTAAGTAGCGGACCCGCAAACCCAGGCTTCAGTTCCAGTACGGCTTCGCCATCAAACGACAAAGGAAAGGCAGTTGATCGCAGCGAAAATGAAGATGCTCAATCAAGTGGTTCCGGTCTTGCATCTCTACCGATTCCTGTTCCCTCGCAACCCTCGCGGGGATCGTCACATCTTCGTCAGATGAGTAACGCCAGTTCTGTCAGCTCTAGCGGGGTTGAAAGTACACCTGCTAGCTACACTGGTACGCATATTAATGCAGATGGCGAGGATCCCCGATCCAGCGGCCTTAGCTTAGCCGCCCGCAGCGAGGAGGGTGATAGTGCGAGTTCGGAGCCCATGTTTAACTTCAGAAGCTTGGCAGAAATGGTTGGTGTTCCTCTCGATGGCGAGGCCCAATCACCCGGAAGTGAAGATGTCAGCCCCGGAAGCAAGCCAGGGAGGCTGAAGAAGCCCACGGTGAACATATAGAAAATGTCACGGATCATCCCGCTAGAGAGGAAGGAGACAAGAAGGAGGGTTTACCTAAACTCGATACTCGTCAGCCCAGCCAAAGCAGCGAAGAAAAGAAAGAAGAAACCCCTACTCCACCACAACTGATGGTTACCCCTGAGACTCCGGCACCCTCAAACGATGATGACGGAGATTCTAAGCAAATCGGGCGCATTGACATGGCGGAAAAGCCTCAAGAAGTCACACAATAGAGCCTTTTCACCATCATCTAATTATCGTTACCAAAGCGGTTTCCGGTCAGGGTGGTAAATAGGTCTGAAGATCATGGATATCTGCATTAACGGGAGGCAGGCACTGTTGACTTTCTCTAGTTCGGAGTTAAGGGTTGTATACATAGATGGTTGGCATTCACAGGCGATATAAGTTGATTCCCCTGAACCAGATCGATGAAGTATAAAGGGGCCTAACCCCTATGTTTAACTAAGTAAAAACCTATCAGCGAGTTTTAGCTTTCTCTTATGTCCTGAGCCTCGTCGCAAACAATAGGTAGCATCGCCATAGCATTCAGCGGTATCTCTAGCTGTATTAACCTAGAGGAACTAACTTTGGTTTGAGAAACAGATAGAATTGCTTTGTGAATGGGATATTTTTAGTCTTTATGTAGCTCGGACTTATTCTGTGCTACCTCTTAATTACTATTCAACTCCGCTTCATGCGCTCTCCAAACTTCATAGAAGCACTTAGGTTAGATGATAGTAGACTCCTCTCCGAGTGTAGAGGGCAAAGATTGGAAAGATCATAACGTTTCAGCAGGTGTCGAACCCGCCCTAATAGATATTACAGCTTCATTAGAAGTATATCATTATCATATTAACCCCGCGCGATTTTCCGCGCCGAAAGATTTTCGTACATTATGATACGTAGATTTAACATGGTTAAACAACGGATAACGGCAACTCCTCAACATTCACACTCACATTATTTTTGGCAGCATGCTTGATAAGGATCCCATCGTCGGGTGTGATGCCAACCTCGGTAGGTTTTCTCGCATTGACGAATCCAGGATCCGGACTGTTCCAATTGTAGTCCTTCCACTGGCCCAGGACTGCCCACATCTTTTCTACAACCCCCTGGATCTTCTGGCGGCGATCCAAGCTCCATTGCCTTCGCTTCACCTGCTCCGTGTCTGGCGTCTTTGGTTCGAGACCCTCTATTACGCTTTGGAATACGCGGCATGTTTCTTCTAACTCGGGGATACTCGAGATTCCCATGACACTGACGCCAACCCGGTCTCCGGCGGGTAGCTTTGGTGTGCGACCACCTCTGGACGCACCGACTCTTGACCAGTTGTCTAGAGCCCATCGGATAGCGATAACCTCTAGCTTCTCATCCGCGTCTGTTGCGATGGATACCAAGTCCTGACATGTCTTTCTCAATCCCTCGGGACTTGGATGCCACGAGGCTAAGGGACCAGTATCTGCGCCTCTCGTAGTTAGCAGGCCCATATTGAGCATGCTAGCGTTAAGCACGACGTCGACTCCCGCGCTCTCGAATCTGGCCATGGCCGAGGTTCCTAGCGTCGTGTTCTGTATGGTATAATGGCCGTAGCTAAGCACGGCATCGAGAGGCTCGCCCGTCTCGAGCAGAACCATCTCAGCGAGCGCGCACAACTTCTCAACGGGGTAGCCGCTGATACCAACGTAGCGAATAATGCCCTCGGCGCGCAGACGGCGCAGCTCGCCTACAGCAGCGAGGACTTCGGAGGGCGAGACGAACTCAACGTCATGCATATACACCAGGTCCAGATAGTCGGTATGCAGGCGCTCGAGACTGCGCAGCACCGAGTACCGGACCCAGGCGGGGCTGTAGTCGAAGACGTCAGAGGCGATGCGGCCGGCCTTCGTCACGAGGAAGTAGGAGGAGCGGGGGTGCGCCGTGGCGACGGAGGGGTGGGCTAGGGCATCACCCAGGATGAGTTCCGAAGGCCCGTAGTATGGTGACGTATCAAAGGCGCGGACGCCGAGGTCGAGGGCGCGCGACACGATGGAGATAGCTGGGAGGTCGTACGGATTGGGAACGTATTGCGTGTTGAAGGTAGCGGTGCCTAGGATTAGGGGAGGGATGGAATCGTGGAGGGGCCGGCGAGGCAGGTTGGAGGCCGGGGGAAGGGAACCCATTATCTTTCTCCTTGTGTTGAATAGAGTAATATAATATGAATCTTACACGGGCGATGAGATTACACAGTTGAAGAAGTAGAGTCAGAAGGTGGATAGGAAAAGGTATTAGATATTAGGGGAAACAGTTGGACTCTATATCTAGCTAGTATCGCAAAGATTATAAATATAATCGAGGGATTTTCAGGGTCCCGGCAGGTGAAAGTGGGGGATGAACTAGACTAGTTATACTATATTATAAACTAGTGCAGGAGGTTCAGATCGATCTAGATGAGAAGAGGCAAAAGGTAAGCTTGAGTTATTATAGTTGTAATCCATTAGTTTATACTGTCAAGACTGCTTCTATCATCTTTGCTAGTAAGGCGTGAACTAAGATATTATTACATCGGTCATGATCGTCATCGAATTCATAGAGGGCTACCTAAAAGCCATCGTACGCGAGGGAGAATACCGAGATGGAATTCTGTTTATTCTGCAAGCGGTCCAAGGCGGGAGAGAGAGATAATACTAATGCTGCATACATTTTACAAATGTAATTATCAGTGTCTCACATGAAATCGATATATGGTACGTAAGTTGACAGTTGGGAGTTTGTCTTCCGATCCGAGCCGATCCGATGGAAAAAGAAAATCCAGGAAAATCTCAAGAGTATGCAAGATAAGAGAATCACGTCATCTAGTCCAAATCTTGTCCTATCAACGATCTTCTTCCCCCCTTGCCTCTCCTTAACCCGTACGCGGTTAACCATGTGGCGCCGCTACTGCGGTACTAGCCGAGACGAGAACAAGTTCGAACGCAGCCACTTCTTGGAGCCGGAGATAATCATGTGATTCCGCATTTCTTAGGAGATAGGAGATAAAACGAAGTATTCTTATCAAAGAGCTTCATCTGTTTACACTGCGGCGGTTCTATCAATTCCATATAGTATTGACTGTAGACTCTTAGGAACATCCTCATCATCATATAACCCTCATTTGCCTTTGAATAGCGAGCTTCCATGTAAACCAGCATAGTTATCTCGTAGTGAGAACTTCTCATCAGTAATAAATCAGGCGTATGAGTTCGTAAGCTCATAGTCAACCTTCAATAACCTCACGTCCTCAGGTATCAACATACTACTTATATAGCTTCATAAAGTAGGCCCTTATAACCTTGGCGTACACTATATAAGCTTATCTTTGTTGCAGCTATACTATTGGACTTATAAAAGAGTGAGCTATAAGCTATGGCTTGTCACAAGTTAAGATGTCGAGATTATCTACAAGCTGGTTCCAGCCCTCCGGGGACCCTCCGGAACGATCGCCTGTGGTTTATAAGTTCGAAACCATTGAGATGCCGGACTGGCTTGTTGGCATTACCTCGGGTCAATAGGCGGCGACATAGCGGATCGGCATCATAAACCTTGTCTTTCTTAGGCAGATCACTCAGTATAAGAAAGACTCATCTCGGCAAATTGACGCGATGCATATGCGCCGTGGCTCGTTTAACCGCTTCATCCTAGTACTCGGCGGTACTCAACGCATCTACCAGGTTTTCCTATCATCTAGGATCCGCAGGTGCAGGAGGACCAGCTGGTACTTGGTGACTCGATGACTTATAGAATCCAAACTTAACTGTTGATCGTGATCGATAAGATTCCACTTTCAGCCCTTCCTATATTGGATATGAGACAAGCTTCGTAGCAGATTGATTCTTAACGAACTGTTGGAAGCACCGGTAATGTTTTCCGGTCTCCGATGGGCTTAGGTATACCATGAGCATCGTCATATGGCAGGGAGTGATACTTCATAATACCCCCCACCGACACTCAATTACAATGGACGCGTATAGCCATAGGCCTGGTAGCCAAGTGACGAAGTAACATAACAGGTATAAGTGACACCATAACGCTACCAATCTAGAATACCACATAGTGTCATGTGTAGGCCTTGTGGTCTCGAACTTTGAGACCGAAAACTACGTCTTGGGATCAGAAATCCTAGTCCACGTTAGATACCTATATATCGTACTGATATCTTCTGATGTTTTCTCCTCTCAGCTAAAAGGGTGAGGTTACAGCGTTCGTTTTCGTATTAAACTACCATAAACCTTCTTGATGCATAATCAGGGGTATACAGGCTTTCCATCTACTCTAGTAGGTAGAACTAGGACCAGAACGTAGAAGCATGCGTTTTAGTAGTATTAGTATACATAGCTTTTCGGCGTAATATTCCCTGTGTTAGTTTAAACTCCGTCTACGCCTCTTATGCTTTAATCAATTATAGTAGTGACTCAGCATCATATTAACTATGACTTCCTGATGTCATGCTGTGACAGTATGAGGCGAAGGAGACCAGTCATTTTATATGACTTTTATTTATGTACCTGTCACAATATCACAGATGCCTTTGTTATGATATTCCAGGCTAAATTGATTACTTGGAGTAACCTAGGTTGAGAAGTTGATTTCCATGTGGGGACTTTAGGGGTATAGGACATCTGCGATCCAAAAACGCCTATTCTGATTCGTCAATTGGAGGAGATCGCCTGAATTATTTGGCAAATTAATTATTAGCAGAAATTCTGATCGGAACGTCGTTCTGAAGTAAACCCATTTGAAGATTCAGGCTAATGTTGACTCCGGGAATCCTTGCCAGGTGTCCGGAAGATCCAATCAAGTTGGGGGTAAAACTAATTCGTTTTACTTATGACATAGATATGCAGGGACGAATACCTCTTGGCCTTCTCTCGCTACTACGTGGGCACATGCTATTATAAGATTATATCTGTGCCTTTTTCTAACTCGGGCCATTGTAACTAGGCGACCCCACGCGGAGTGACGAATTCCATTCCCGAAGTTTGATAGCAGAGTGGTGAAGTATGCTGTATACAATCTACCGTATTTAGAAAATACGTCCTTGGCAATGAAGGTTGTTCCGGTTCTGGCCAATTTGCCATTTATGCCACGTTGGCTTCAGCCGCGCTAGGAAGCGTTGAGCCCTTCAGGCGAATGTAGCAAGGGGCAAAGATAGACCCCCCCTGGATCTTACATCATGAAGAGTATCCGGCATGGTATCCTAGATGGTACCTTGATATGCAGAAGTACTATATTGGTCTACCCGTATTGGCCGTTCCGGAGACAGCTCTCCAAATTAATTTCCCTCGGTTGAAGCAATTCCCTGTGATGTGACGATGATGTTGACGTTTGTTGATATAAAAGGAGGGGGCTCTCTTCTAGACACTTGTGTCGACTCGCTGGCTATTTTGGTTTATCCAACATCACTCCAGAAAACGCAACTATGAAGTGGTCCGCAGTTACCGCCGGTGCCATTGGCCTTGCTGGGTCTGGTAAGTAGAACTGTTCAACCTTGAGGTGAAGTAAAAGCGAGGGAGCCTAGTACTGACGGTGTTGTAGCTATTGCCCAGCTAGACTCGAGTCCGTTTGTCGACGCTGACACTGGAATAACCTTCCAGTCTTACACCAGCACGGATGATATTACCTACCGACTGGCCCTTCCGGCAGAGGCTACTGGCGATGCTGGTTATGATGTGATCCTTCAGATCGTGGCGCCCGTGGAATTGGGTTGGGCCGGATGGGCTTGGGGTGGTGCGATGACTTACAACCCCCTGACTATCGTGTGGCGCGACGGAAACAACGTTCAGTTTTCCTCCCGCCAAGCTACGTAAGTGAATCCTCTGCTTATACAGTATCTTCTTTTTCAAGGACCTCGAACTGATTAAATACAGCGGTTATTATGTGCCTGGTGCGTATGAGGATGCTAAGTACACGGTCCTTAAGGGTACCGGCGTCAACGAGACGCACTTCAAATTTACGGCACTCTGCACAGGCTGTGCCAGCTGGACCGACTTCGATGGAAACCCATACATCCTCAACGGTGCCGGTGACACCAACTTCGCCTACGCCTACTCATCAACCCCCGTTGAGGAGCCAGCAAACCCGGAGTCAGGATTCAGCATTCACGACAGCGTGGGACGATGGATCCACGACCTGGGCGGTGCTCGATCCGACAAGTTTCAGGAGTGGGTGACGACCAACACCCCTGCGTAGGTGAAGATAGCTCGACTAGTTAATGAGGTAACTTGGACTTATAATAAGAGCAGTACGGAGCTGGAGCTATAAGATTCGAGTTATTTACTAGGTATGGCGTAGCTTATACTACTGGACTGGTACCCATGGCTTTTTTGGGTTTAGGGGAAATCAATAGAGAAAAACAATATAAAACACGAAGAGTCCGTCATCGTGCCCAGCAGCCTTCTGATTACTATCTGTTTCTTGTTAGATACTAGATATTAGTGCGTCGCGCGTGTATTTCCTTGCTCATGTTCTATATTGAGGATATACCTAGGCAATCAATACGTGCTGTAATTATAATAAATGAGAGCTGCGTACTATACTATCGTGATCTCGACTCGCTAGTTATTCAATGATGTGTTGATAAGATAGACCTAAAATTCAAAGATTGCTAAATGCACAAAGATAACACAAAATAATACAAGGGGGGTAGCCCAGTGAAAAGGAAGAGAGTTCGTAGCATCATAATAAAATAAGCGCCATTTGCGCCTCACTAGAAGGTGAAAGGGCCATCCCTTACCCCCCGAGCTGATCCCTACCAATGGAATTCTCATACTCCTCGTAACATGTCGAAATTTACATATGTATATCCATGAATTCTTCTACAGAGGTATATCCCTAAGCTTGTCTATTAAGTATTTCAAGATAGGTCGGACGCCTTGACGGATCCAGGGGTTTGATTCTGAAAACTCTCATACGGGCGGTTGCGAGTGGAGCTGGCGATTAGCTGACCGAGCACTTTTCCAATTTGGAACCAAGAAGATCAGCAGTGCCAGCAGTATGAAGACGGTTCCAATTATAGGACCAAGGATTGCAAAAACGGTAAAGCCATACGAAGCTCGGTGGAACGCCACACTATCCTTAAGTGAATCAGTCGCCAGCCCTACTTGCATGGCTGTAAGGACGACGGCAATATAGACCGTGGCGCTGGTAATCCAAGAGAGGTTAGAGGCAATAAAGTCCGTGTAGTTTTGCCATTGGTTATAGTACATCTGAAAGGAGGGTATGTCTTTTAGGATGTATATCCAGTTGAGTCTATCTAGTCGTAGTTCCCCTCGCTCGAAACGCCGGTGCACTTGACTAGAGATGTCATGGTGCAAGAGCTCCGCCGCAAGCTTCCGCCAAGTTGCCCAATCTGGCCCATTTCCGGCATCATCCTTGGGCAGGAGATTTCGTTCAGAAGCTATTTCTAAGTCTGCGGGATGACTTATGAGGCATGCATAGGTATGAAGGAACCCAAGAGCGCTCTTGCGGATCTCCTGGTACGGGACTTCCCCCCAGAATTCGTGTTCCCAAAACTCGTGCTCCAAAAGGTAGCGCGGCAGGGGTTTGAGGAATATTTTGCCGCCACCCCAAACGAGGTGCATGTCAAGAGCATTGGTGATGACAATGGATCGCCCTAGTTGCAGCTGGGTGGTGAGGCATCTGGGAGGTCTAGGGTAACCGACGCGCCAGAGTTTAGAATGGATATCGTCGATACGCTTGAGTGAGAATTCGCTTTGGAGAAAGTCGGTGTATGTATTCTCGTCAATAATCTCGATGACGCTGTCGAAAGCGCCCGTCCGAAACGATGAGGGGAAGTGCTCCCAGGACCAAGTTCTACTGGATGCTATTGCAGCAGAGTGACTAGGCCTGGGTGGAGTGGACGACCCTGGTGAGATCTGTGACGGCTTGCTCACAGGCGTGGATACTGGCGGTGACGACGGTTTAAATATTTGGGTTTGGAAGGGAGACTGGGGAGGAGCCTGACCATATTATCAACGCCATCACTTGATTATAGGGTTTGGGCCTAGAAGGTAATAGTCTACCGCTTCTACATACCATAATAAGGCTGACAAGACCGGCGTCGCGTGTCAATGTCTCTTTAGCCTGTCTTAAATAACGTTATTGAAAGTGGTTTCGGTGTGATGGTCATGGAAGTAACCTGCTGGTAAGCCTCACAACCACTCTAGCAGGAGGGACCATGGAGTCTAGTGGTTTAATACTTCACATAACACGACATTGATGAGTCTCTTAACTTGATATTCAAGCCACATGCGCCAAAGCAATGCTAGCCAACTCCTAGAGTTGCTACAACCGAGTTTGGCGTTGAGCTGAGTTATAGTATGACGTGCGTGCCATGCCGCTCGGCCAGCCTCAAAAGCTGTATCAAGAAAATAAGTCGGACGATCGGCTGGGCAAGTTATATATAATACCACACAGCTACGCCATCTATGCTGAAACTCATGGCTTGAGCTAGTCTTCAGAAGGGAATGATTTATGTACTCGATATAAAAGAAAAAGATATCGAATAGGCATTTCACTATCTGGTTAATCTAGCATGGAACCGGCCTATTGACCTCTTCTGTGATTGGGAAAATGTAGCTGAAATTTCCTACGGTGTAGGCCTTTCTAGATACATTCATATCACCCAGAGAGAATCGAGGCCGGTAGCTCCCATGTGATGATCAAGCACAACCCTCTGCCCGCCATCGGTAACCTGTGTCTTCCAGGTTCATCTCAGTAGCTTATTATACTAGACTCGTACTATTAGGGACATTGAAGCCCTGGGAACACTTAACAGCGATTGCTTACCTCCCTGAGGGTTGTTAAATAACTAGACCAACTAGTAGCTGTCGAAACTAGAAGTATAAACTATGCCGCGCATAGAGAATTATTTGATCGATTATCATTATTCCATGGTTGACATTAGCCGTTTATAGGCAAGATATACTGTCCCATTACCGTTTCTATCTACCCCCTTTACCTTTATGTTGTCGTCTAACCTTGAGTGGCATTGAGACTTTAGAAATACTTGGCTTAGATACGTCTCCACGTGAAAATTGGATGCCAAAGCGAGACGGGAGATTCAGCTGTACGTAATGCGTGTAGAACCAAAGAATGGATAGACAGGGAAGCATTGGACGGAGAAGCAGGGGATGAGGCATCCTATAAGGTGTAAGGCGCTTAACCATAACACATGTCAGGCGCTAATGTACTTCTTGATCCCGCGACCTTATGAGTGTTGCATGTGCAAAATATTTGTCTTAGACCCTAGCATTTAATAGACGAGTCAAACGCCGCGGTAGGTTCAGCTCAATGCATGAACGGTGGTAGCTGGATATCGAGGCGCCGTGGCTTAGAATCCAAGGCAACCAGAAGCCTGCTTGGCAAGCCGAGCCACGCCATCTATGGATGTAATATAAATCTAGATAGGTCTCACACATCTCCGTCCATGTAAGATCTATCTATTTATTCGCACAGTGCCTTTCTCGATTATCTTCAAACACATCACAACCACCTCACGTACAGTATGTGGAACTCTTTCAAGGCTGCGGTCAGTGCCATGCTGCCCAGAGAAACCCCACTACCCGAAGCCCTACCTCCGCTCCCGCAATATCAAGGCAAGAGCCGCAATCCTAGGCGGGCCGTCTTCCTGGGCACCTGGGGTACGACCCCCGGCGGTGTTGTTGCCAGCGTGGCCAGGGCCGTGGAAAGGGGTGTCGGACGGAGCGTCAGCTTTCATCAAGTCATACTCATCACAGATGGCACTACACGCGAAACGGTGGTGTCAAAGAAGACGGAGGCCGTGGTAATTGACTGGGGCATGCACCCGAGACCAGAAGCGAGAGTCAAGCGTTTCTCTTACGATGAGCAGGCGGATAGAGGAAACACATATCAGTTTATTGGCGAGACACATTGGACTAACGAGCAGATCAAGAGTCTAGGTGAGTGAGCCTTCAATTTGAGGACCTAGGGGTTACTCCCCTATTTATAATGGCAAAACAAACATTTGTTGACTAACAACTTTGGTCTTGGTGCGACAAGTCGGTAAACTTGGCCACCAGTATGCACAATACGACGAGAACATGAACTTGACCAACCAGTACGACTGGAACAACAATAACTGTCGACACATGGCTCTCGACACGATACTGGCCATCATTAAGTTTCCCACGCTGGACAAAGATAGCCCAGATTTTATCGAATCAGTAGCGGCGGTCTTACTAACGGATAAAAAGATCATGGCGTGGCATGTTCATAGGATTATGACCATTAACGACATGGATGGGGCGGCGGCGGCGGACATGAACACGGTTAATATATCTATCCGCTCACAGCTGGAGGATCTTGAGAAGTCGGGAGAACTGCAAATATTAGAGCCGAGCAAGTGGGGGATTGATCAATGGCGAACGTCTTGAATGTAGGTTGTTATTGTTAGTTGAGTTATCCAGAGCCCGGCTACTAGTTTGGTAATAGTCTCGTCTTCGCACTTGTTCTTGATTTATTCGTGTATTCTAGTTATTTCATCCATATGTCAGACATCTATGCCGTTGACCATACGGTCCTATACACTGTGATACTGTACGTGATGGAATATAATGTTAGGAAATCAAATCCAAGAGCTATGAGAACCCAATAACCCCTGGTCTGGTGTGTATTGGGTTGGTGGTATATCATCATCACGTAGTGGTTGATATTAAGATTAGGGGATACATCGGATATGATAATAAATGTGATAGAAGGGGTAGGTGTGGATCCTATGGCAAGTAGCGCATTGACCACTGCCAGGCCCTAACGCCCTATAACTAAAGCTTAAGTAAAAACATCTCCATAATATTTTATAATCCTAATTTAATTAATAATTAATAATTGTTATATATATTATAATTTATTAAATTTTAATTATTTTATAAATAATTAATATTTTAAATTATTATATAAATTAATTAAAAAATATAAATAATTATTTACGTAAATAAAATGTTAATTACGTAAATAAAAATTTAAAAATTTATTAAAAATAATGTAAATTTTATTATTAATTATTGTTAAAATATTTAAAAATAAAATTAAATAATTAAAATAATATAATAATTTATTTATATTAATTAATATATTTTAAAAAATAGTTAAAAATATTAATAATTATTTAAATTTAATAAATAAAATTATTTTAAAATTATTTAAAGAAAATAAAATAAATATAAAAAAATTTAAAATTAAATTAAATAATATTTTAATAATAATATAAATATAAATATTAAAAATATTATTTATTTTTATAAATTAAATTTTAATATTTATTTAAGTAAATTAATTAAATTTAATTAATATATTAATATTATATATATTTAAAATATTAATAATATTAAATAAATTTAAATTATTATTATTTATAAAATATTTATTTAATTTAATAAATAATAAATATTTATTAAATAAAATTATTAATATTTATTATTTATATATTAATACCGAAATTTATATAAAATAAAAAAAAATAGTAAAATTAATATAATTAAAAATAATATTTATAACGAAAATAGAAAAATTATTTAAATACAAAAATAAAAATAAAATAATTTTATTATTTAATTTTAAATTAATATAAATAAATAAAATAATATTAAATAAATTAAATAAAATTTAATATTATTTTAAAATAATTTTAATTTTATATAAATTATAATTAATAAAAATTATATTTAAATTATTAAAAGATTTTTAAAAAATAATTAATTATATAAAAAATTAATAATTTAATTAAATAAAATTTTTAAAAATAATATTTTAAATATTAATTAAATATTATATTATTTAAAATTTAATAATAACGTTTTTAATATTATTATTATATTAAAATAAAAATTTATTTAATTTTATAAAATAAATATATAAATTTTATTTTTATTTATATATATAAATATATAATATTTATTAAATTTATAAAATATTAATAAATATTTTTTATATATATATATTTTAAATTTGGTTTTTAATATAAAATAAGTAAAGAAATTAAAATATAAATAATATAATAAAAAAAATAATTATTAAAATAAAATTAATTATATAAATTATAATAAAAAATAAAATTTATAATATTTTAATAATAATTATTTAATTATAAAATATTAAAATTTTATTTTATAATATAAATATTTTAAAAATAATATTTAAAAAACTTAAAATAATAAAAATATAATAATAAAATATATAAAAAATAATATTAAATATTATTTAAAAATTAATAATTTTAAATTTAAAAAATAATAATTATAACATTAATATAATAAAAAAATAAAATTATATAATATAAATAATTAATAATAAATATTTTAATTATAATAAAAAATTATAATTTTTATAAAAAATAATTTAAAATAGTAAAAAAGTTATTATTAAAAAAATAATTTTTAAAAATAATAAATTAATTAAATTTAATAAATATATTTAAAAGATTTTTAAAAAATAATAAAATAAATTTAAATAATATGTTTAATTTATTATTAATAAAAAAAAAAATAAAAAATATAATTTTAAAAAAAATTTTAAAAATTTAAATATAAATTAAAAATTAATAAAAATATTTAATAATTTAATTTAAAATAATAATAATTAAAATAATTATGTTTATTAAATTGAAATAAATAGTAGTAATAAATTATTATTTTATAAAAATAAATTTATTAAAGAAAATTATAAAAATAATTATAATGTTTTTGATATTAAATTATAAAATAGTTAAAATATTATAATATTTTTTAATTATAATTATATATTATATTATATTTTAAAATTATTTATAAAAATATTAATAACGTATAAAATATGAAAATTATTTAATATAATTGGAATAAAAAAATTAAATTTATAAATAACGTAAAAAATAATAATTTATGTAAAATTTAAAATTAAAAACAGTTATAATATAATATTTATTATTTTAATAAAAATAGTTTTAAATTATATATTTTTAAAGAAAAATATTTTATAAATAAGAAATTATTTATAAAAATTACGTATATAATAAAATATTATATTTATAAAAATTTAAAAAAAAACTTTTTATATAATTTTTTAAATAAAAAAATTTATATTAAATAATTAAAATAATAAAATTAATATTTAAAATTATTATTATAATAATATTAAATTTTAAATAATATAAAAATATATTAATAATAAATTTTTAAATTAATATATATTTTTAAAAATATATTAAAAAGTTTTTAAAATTATTTAATAACATTAAATATTATATAAATATAAAAATATAAACCTTATATTATATAAATATAAATAATAATTTTTTAATAAAATTATTATTACGAAAATATAATTTTTATTAAAAATAAACGTTAAAAAAATTTATTAAAATTTATAAAAATAAAATAATTTAAAAATTTATAAATTTTTAAATATTATTATTATTATTAATATTTAAAAAAATATTAAGTTAAATAATTAAATTAAATAAAAATAATTTAAATATTATTTAACGTTTTTATTACAATTATAAAAAATTAAATAAATATATTAAAAAAAATATATATTTATTATTTAATATATAAAATTAAATTTAATATATAATAAATTATTATTAATATATATTTATTAATTTAAAAAATAAATTTTAATATATATTAATTTATTTACTATATTATAAAAAAATAATATTTATAACATTTTTCAAAATATATAAATAAATAATTATATTTTTTAAATTAATAAATATATTAATTATTTTTTAAATATTTATTAATAAAATATTATATAAATTTTATAAATTTATTATAAATTTTTTTAATAATATTTATATTTAAATAAATATTTTAAAATAATTTTATAAATAAATAATAATTATATTTTAAAAATTTATTAAATATAAAATAATTATTAATATTAAAAAAAGTTAAATATTTATTAAATAAAAAGTATTTTTAAAATTTATTATTTTAAAATAAAATATTAAAATTAATTTAATAAAAATAATAATAATATAAAATAAATTAATATTAAAAATAATTATTAATATTTAAATTTTTATTAATATAATAAAATATTTTAAAAATTTAATAAAAGATTATTTAAAAATATTAAATTTTTTTATAATGTTAATTAATTAATAAAAAAATATATTAATAAAATTTAATAAAATAATTAAAAAAATATAATTTAAAATATAAAAAATAATTATAATAATATTAATTATAATAAAAATTAATTAAAAATTATTTTTAATATTAAAAATAAATATAAATAAAAGATATATTAATGTTATTTTATTATAATTATATATATATAATAATTAATAAATTTTTTATTTAATAATTTATTTTTTAAAAAAATTAATTAATATTTAATAATATTATTTAATATAAAAATAAAAATTATTAAAAATTATATTAACATTTTAATATTAAAAATATTAAGTAAAAAAAAGTAATATTATAATAATAATAAATTATAAATTTTTAAAAATTATTAATATGAAAATTAAATAATTTGTAAAAATCTTTTAATTTTTTAATATTATAAAATATTATAATATTAAAATTATTTATTATTTAAATAAAATTAATATTTTAATTAATTATTTATTTAAATTATTTAAATTAAAAATGATTAAATTTAATTTTTTATTTATTAAAAAATTTTATAAATAAAACATTATATATTTATATAAATTAAATAAATTTAATTTATAAGTTATTTATAAATATTTTATATTTAAAAAAAATTATTTAATTTAATTAATAAAAATTAAATATATAAAAATTTTATTATATATAAAAATTATTTATATAAAATAATTACGTATAAAAAAATATTTAGAAACTTTTTATATATAATAAAAATAAAAAACGAAATTATTAATTTATAAATAATATTTAAATTTAACAATTTAATAGTTAAATTATAAAAAATATATTATAATTAAAATTATATTATAATAAAAATTATATTTAAAAAAATATTAAAATAATATTAATATTTTAAAATTATATTAATAATATAAAAAATAATAATTAAATATTTTACGTATTAATTAATAAAAAAGTTAAATTTAACGTTATTTAATTTATAATTTATATATTTATTAATAAATATAACGTTTTTATAATAATTAAATATATTATAAAATAAATTAAAATAATAATAATTATAATAATATTATTTGTAAATTATATATTTTTATTTAATAAAATAAATATTATTTTTAATTATTTAAAAAAATAAATTAATAATAATATTAAATTATTTATAAATTATAAAATAAAAAAATAAATAAAATTTAATAAATTTATTATTAAATCCGTTATGTTATTTAAATTATTATTATTATTATTATTATTTTTATTCCGTTACGTTTACATATTTAACTTATTATAGTTAAAATATTATTAATATTATTTTTCGGTAAATTTTCGGGTAAAAACCGTATTTTTACCGAAAAAAACTTAACCCGTTTTTATTTATTTTTAATTTTTATTATATGCTCGTATTATATATTATTATATTTTATTAAAATCTTACTACTTTAATAAATTAAATAATATATTTAACCATATAAAATTATTTTTATTATTTTTATATAACTTATCTTTATTATATTTTTATATTTTATTTAATAATTATTTTATTATTTTTATTAAATAACTTTTTTTATTATTCTTTAATATATTATCTTTTATTAAATTATAAATAATTTTATTTTTATCTCGTTCTTTATATAAAATATAATAATTATTTTATTAATAATATATAATAACAATATTTTTAATAAATATAATTTTGTTTAACATATATTATAAAACCATTATTTTCTTTTTCTTTTTTTTTAATATTTTCTTTTTAATTTTATCGTTTTTTTTATTTAAATTTATTTTTATTTAAACTTTATATTTTTAATTTTTTATTTATTATTATATTTTATTATTAACTTTCTTATTATAATAATAATAATAAATTTAATAGTAAATTTATTATATTTTAAAATTATATATTTTTTAAATATTTTAATTATTATTGTTATTTTTATTTTTATATATTTTATTTTTATTTAATTTATTTTTAATATAATTATAATTTAAACTTTCTTTTTTATTTTAATTATTTAATAATTTCCTTTAACTAATATATTTATTATTATTATATTAAAGTTATTATAAAATATATTTTAATACGTTTTTTTTATATTATTTATAAATTTATTTATGTTAATTATTTTTTTAAAAAATAAATAAAATAATTAAAAACTTTAAAGTTTTAATATATTTTATAATTTTTTTTTAACTTTTTTTAACAATATTTAAAATTAAATATTTCTTAATTTTTATTTTAAAATAATATTTTTTTATTATTAAATTTTAAATATAATTTAATTATATTTTATAATTATTATAAAACAATTTATTTACAAATTTATTATAATTATAAAATAATATAATTTTAAAATTATTAATTATTTAAATTATAATTAATATTATGTTTAATTATAATATTAATATAATATAATTTTTAATTTATATTTCCATTTTAATTATAATAAAATCGGTTTTTATTATTTTTAATTTACTTTTTTTTTTATTATTATTATTAATTTTTTATTTTAAATTTTTAAATAAATAATTATTTTTTTATCTTAATTTTTACCCGAAAACTGTAAGTTTATTTAATAAATTGTTATAAAGTGTATGTTTTATTATAAGGTTTTTATTATATTTATTAAAGAATTTAATAAAAAACGTACTCGTATTATTATAATTTAGTATTTTTTTCTTTTTAAAGAGTTTTTTACTTATTTTAAGCTTTTTAAGTTTTACAATTTTAAAAAAAAAAGTTAAATAATATATTTTTTAATAAATTAAATAAAAAATTTAATAAAAAAAATAAGAAAATTAAAGTTAAAATTATTAAAGTTTTTAAAAGTTTTAAAATCGTTAAAAATATTAATAATAATAATAAAAATAATAATATTAAAAAACTTTTTAATAATTTTAAAATTAAAAAAAGTAATAATTTTTTTAAAAGTAATATTTTTTTTATTATTAATAGGTTATTTAATAATAATGGTGATTTTTTTAAAATTAAATAATAAGTTATATTTAATATAAAAGGATTGTGATTAATCCGCTTTTATAACTTTATTATAGCGGTTTTATATATGTTTTCTTTTATTTATATTTATTAAAACTTTATTAAGATTTTTTTAAATTTAAATTTTTAAGTTTTTTTTTTTTTTTTATTAAATTAATTATTAATTTATATATTAATAACATTTTTAATTTTAAAAATTATTATATGATTTAACTTACTTTTTTATTATTTTTTATAATTCTTTCGTAATTATATTATAATTTAAACATTTTTAATATTAATTTATTACGTAATTTTTCTTTTTAAATTATAAATTTTGTATATTTTATTATTATATAATATACTATTTTCCTTTATTCGTATTAATATTGTAATATTTTTATTTCGGGTATTTTTTATTTAAATAAAAATATTTTTAATTTTATTTTTTTTATATGTATTTAAATTAATATTAAAACTTTATATTTTTTTAATAATTTATAAATTTCTTTTAACTATTTATTTTTTAATAAAGATTTTAATATAATTATATTTTAAATATATTTTTAATTTTATTTCGTTTTTTATATTTATAATATTATTTTTTTTATAATTTAACCTATTTTCGTTTCGTATATAAATTTTTTTTTAATTTCTTTATTAAAGTAATAATAAGAAAGCTTTATAACTTACCCCGTTTTCTTTTTATTAAATTTTAATTTTACGTTTATAATTTTTAAAACCATTTTTAAATTTTTTTTTTTATTTTTTCTATAAAATTATTTTCGTTACTATTTTTCTTTTTAAATTTAATTACCTTTTTATTTAAATATAAACTTAATAAAAAGTATTTTATTTTATTTTTTATATATTTAATTAATATTACTTTATATGTTTTTATTATTTTTTAAAAATAAACTAATTATATTTTTTTTAATTTTATTATTATTCTACTTGTTTTACTTTTTTTATTTAATATATATTATATAATTACCCCGTATATTATAATATTTTTTATAATTTTTATATATATTTCTTTTATTTTCGAAAGATTATATTTTTATATAAATATTATTAATTTTAAAAAAGCGTACTATTATTTTTCCATTTTTACTTTAATTATTTTTAAATATTTTATTTATTTTAATTTTTTATTTAATTAAACTTTTAAAAATCTTATACTTTTTATTAATTTTACTGTTACGTTTTTTAATTATATTACGTTTTTATTTAATTTATATATTTTAATAAAATATATTAACTTATTTTTTAAAAAAACAAAAACTATCCCGTATCGTTTTACTTATTAAATATATTTAAAATATATATTTTTTAATTTTTTATAATTTCTTTAATATTTAGATTTATTATTATTAAATTTATATCGTTTATAAAATTAATTATAAATATTTTATTTTTTTTTAATTTTTTATAAAATATTAATATATATAAAATAAATAAAATAAAAAATAATAAAAACTTTTATAAAACATTTATTTAAAAATTTATTTTTAAATTAAATTTGTTTTTAAACATTAACTATATTTTTTTATTTTTTAAATAGTTTTTAATTTATTTTATTACTTATTTAAAAAACTTTTTTTTTTAAAAAATATATAATAGTTTTTCCAAAATAATATAATTAAATATTTTTATTATATTAAATTATAATAATAATATTTTTATTCCGTTTTTTTATATTAAATATATTATTTTTATTATTATTTTAATAATTATTTTAATAATTATTTTTATTAATTTATATTTTTTATTATTTATTTGCTTTTTAAAAAAAGTATTATTTATTTTTATTATAAACGTTATTTATAATATTATTATTTTTTTTATTACTTTTTTTAAAATATTTAATAATGTTATTAGTTTATATATATTTAAAAACGTTTTTTTTTTTAATTTTCTTTAATTTAAATAATATAATAATTATTATTATATAAAATTTTATTAAATAATATTTATAATAAAAATTATTTATTATTATTATTATAATAATTTTAAATAATAATTTACTATATTTATATAAAAATCCCGTTAATATTTTATTTTTTTTTAAAGTTTTTTATTTTTTTATAACCGTTAATATATTTTTAATCGTTTTTTATTTTATATAATTATTAACTATAAATTTTTTATTAAATATTTTGTTAAAAATTATATTTATTAAATTTAAATCCGGATTTAAAAAAAATTTTATTTAAAACATATTTATTTTTTATATATAAATAATTACTTATAATTATTTATTTATATTTTTTTTTAACGTTAAAATAATTTTATTTTTTATATTAATTTATTAATTTTTAAATTAAATTTATTTTTTTAATTTTTATAAAAATTTATTATTTTTTAATATTTTCGTTACCGTTTTTTATTATTAAACCTTTTTTACTTTTTATATTATTTTATAATATATTTTTATTATATTAACGTTCCGTTTTTAATTTTATATTATTTTCGTATTTTATTATTTCTTTTTTTTACATAAAGTTTTTTTCTTTATTTTAATAATTTATTTAATCCACTATTTAACTATTATAAATAAAATTATTTTCCATTTTAATACCGTTAAATTTACTATTTTTTAAAACTTTTTTATTATATAATCAATATAAAAATCTAATTTTTTAAAATTTAAAAAAAACTTTAATATTAATAATTTTTTTATTTTTATTTTTATTATTATTAAATCGAAATTTTTTTATAGCTATTTTTTACATTTTTTATAAAATTTACAAAATTTATCTTAAATATTTTTTATAATAATTTCAATTAATTATACTTTATAATTTAATTTTATTTAATTTAACTTTTAAAACATTATATATAATATTTTTATATTTATTTATATTAAATTAATTATTAAATCCTTTTAATTTTTTATCATTTTTATAAATTAACTTTTTATTATAATTAAATTTAACTGCTATTATTTTATTAAATTTAATAAAATATTTAAATTATTTATTATTTTATTTTTTTTATTTTAAATAAAATAATATATATTAAAATTTTTTATTATAATATATTTTTTATTTTTCTTTTATTATTTATTTCCGAAAAAAAATTATATTTTATTACTTTTTCCAATTTTATATAAACGTTCTATATTATTATTATTTTATATTTAATATATAATTTATATATTATTTAATTATATCTTATTTTATTTATTTATTTTATATTATTTATAATTTTAATTATATATAATATAATATATTTTAATTTACTTTATATTATTTTATAATTATTAATTAATAAATTATATAATTATTAATTAACAAATTATATAATTTTTTTTTCACAAATTATAATTTTTATATTATAATTAAATCCGGATTATTTTATATTTTTAAAACTTAAAATAATATTTTGTTATTTTATATTACGTTTTAATATATTATTTTTATTTTTATTATTATATATTTTTAAAAAATTATATATTATTTTATTTTTATATATAAATTATTTATTTAAATAAAATTAATTTAATTTTAAATGTTATTATTAATATTAAAAATAATATTAAAAAAATATATATTATTTTTAATATATTTATTATATATACCGTTTTTTTAAATTTCTTTTTTTTAAATATTTTTAAAATTAAAAAAAACAGTTTTAAATTTATAACATTATTTAATTTATTTTTTAAAAAGTTTTTTTTTTTTTATTTTTTTAAATATTATAAACGTAAAACTATTATAAATAATATAAATTACGTTTAAAAAATATTTAAATCTTTTTCTTTCCTTAAATTATTATAATATATATATATACGTTTTTTTTACTTTTTTTTTTACTTTTTTTACTTTATTATAATTTTTATTTTAAATTAAATAAAAACTATTATAATTTTTACATTTAATTTTTTTTATATAATTTTGTTTTTTTTTTATATATTATTTTTATACATTTATTATATTTTACTTATTATTTATAATATTTTATTATATAATTAAAACCGTAATATTTATAATATTATTTTATTTTTACGTTTTTTATAAAAAATTTACATTAAAAAAATTTTATTTTTTAAAATAATTTGTTATTATATAAAATTTTTACCGTTTTTAATAAAACTACCTTTATAATTAATATTATATATTTAAATTTTTTTTTTTTATAATATATTAATTTTAAATTTTTAATATTTTAATAGTTTTTTATTTTAATATTTATTAATAATTTCTTAAAATTAATATATATATTTTATAATTTATTTATTTTAAAACTTTTTACTGTAAAAATAAAAAATTAATTAATATTTATAACTTAATTTCCAAAAATTTTTTTTATTTTTTTTTATTTTTTTTACTTATAAATTTTTACATTTTTTCAAAATATAATTATAATAATTTTATTTTAAAACTTATATATCGTTATTATTTTTTATTTTTTTAACATTTAATTAATTACTTTTATTATTTTTTTTAATATTTTTTTAATTATTTTTAAATTTATTAAACTTTTTTTAATAATAATTTCTTTTATTTTTTATAATAAAACTATTATTATATTATTTTAAATTTAATTATTTATAATTATTACATTTATTTATAATTATTTCGCTATTTACAAACTTTAAAAAATTTTAATAATATTTATTTTTTTTAAAATTTTTATTTTTATTTTTTTTATTTTTTTTATATTTTTAAATATAATTAATTTAATATATTATTATTTTATTTCCGTTTTTTAAATAATATATAAATATTATATTTTTTTCTTTATTATTTTAATAATTTATATTTTCAATTTATTAATTTCTGTTTTATTTTTTTTATATATTAAATTTATTAATATTTTAAATAATATTATAATTATTTTTTCGTATTTTTTTTATTTATTTATTTTTTTTCGATTTTTTATTATTATTATTATTATTATTATTATTATTATTATTATTTACTATAATTAATTTAAATACGTTACGCGTTAAATTTCCTACCATTATTTTAATATTAACATTTTTAAATAATACCGTTATCGTAATTGTAATATAAAATTATTGTAACTTTTTAAATATTATAATTATTTATTTTTAATAAATTATTATTAATTTCTTATAATATTACGTTACGAAAAATCAAAAAAATTTTTACGTTATTTAAATTAAAAAATAATAATAAAATTAAAAAAATTAATAAAAATTTAAAAAAAATTATATTATATAAATATTAAATAAATTTTATATATATAAAATTATTATAATTATTATAAAAAATATTAATAATATATAATTATATTTTTAAATTTAAAAAATATAATAATTATTATTTTATATTTAATATATAATTATTTTAAAATTAATAATTTATCAAATATAATAAATATATTTATAAATTAATAAAAAAAAATATTATTTATAAAATAATTAATTAAATAATATAAAGTATTATTAACTCGTAATCGATTTAATAATATTAAAGTATTTAAAAATTAAATATATATATATTTATAAAAAAAAAAATTTAATTAAAACGTATATATTTAAAAATTAAATATTAAAAATAAAATAATATATTATAAAATATAAATTTTATTATAATAAATTTTAAATTATAATAAATTATTATTTAAATAATATATATAAAATTCGAAATTTTAATAATATATAATTATAAAATAAATATAATAATATTAACTTTTTTTTTATTTATATTTATAATAATTATTTAATATATAATATATAATATATTAATAAAATTATATTAAAATAAAATAAATAAATTAAATATATAATTGTTAAAAAAATTAACGATAATTAAAAATAATTATTTAAAAAAAAAATAATATAAATTTTATAATAAATAACGTATTAATTATTATTAAATTTTAACGTTTTATAATTAAAATTTAAATAAAAATATTTTTATAATATTTTATAATTTTAATTTAATTAATAATTAATAATTATTATATATATTATAATTTATTAAATTTTAATTACTTTATAAATAATCAATATCCTAAATTATTATATAAATTGATTAAGAAATATATAAGTAACATATTAAATATTATTCATTTATAAGGTATATAAAGAGTCCTTGAACCAATGTACCTTTTTAGTGGGTATCTCCAATTCTTTTGAACCTGGTACTTTAAGAATTATCCATCGTCATTCTTGACCAGCTTTGATCTTTCTTTAACATGTTATGCTCAATGTCGAAAGCTCCTCGCCTTCATTTCGCCTTAGGCTAAACAGTAGTTGACGGCGCAACATATCCATGTAAATAATAAGCAATCACCATGGCTCCTACAAGGAAGTCAAAAGCAAATCAACCTCCATTGCCATCCCGAACATTGGTTCTCGACAATGGCGCATACACAATAAAGGCTGGTTATGTAGCGGGTGACGTTGTGGACGAGCCTCGTGTAATACCGAACTGCATCGCGCGTGATCGCAACAAGAAGATCTATATTGCTTCGGATGTTAGTAACTGTACTGACTTCAGTGAAGTTGCTTTTAGACGACCGGTTGAGAAAGGCTTCGTCGTGAACTGGGAAGCTGAGAAAGAGATTTGGGAACATGAATTTTTTGACGATAAGGCGCCACAACCTTGCGATCCTTCCGAGACCCGACTACTTCTTACCGAACCCTCAAACTCCCTTCCGATCTTACAGACGAATTGCGACCAAATGGTCTTTGAGGAGTTCGGCTTCGCTAGCTACTACCGGGGAATTGGTATGTCCTGATTATGTCCTGATTGCTTCACATGGACTGTTGGAGATGACTTCTAGCTGACAACCACTGCCCCAGGCCCATCTCTTAATGCCTATCACGACGTACAAGGGATCCTTAGGACGCCACGAGACCCCGGAACCCTTGCTCAGCTTCCTGCCGAGATTTTACTCCTCATCGACACTGGGTACTCTCATACTACCGTTACTCCGCTCCTCCAAGGAAGACCCATTCACCCCGCTATCCGAAGACTAGATGTTGGAGGCAAGCTTCTAACTAACTACTTAACACGGTTACTTTCACTTCGCCATTATGACATGCGTAACGAGACATATATTGTGAACGAGATGAAGGAGGCTGCCTGCTATGTTTCCCTTGACTATAAGGGAGACCAGGAACGTACTTGGAAGGGTACGAGAGGCGAACGTCGAGACACGTATCTCAATGGTGGAGGGATAGCTAAAGATTATGTGCTTCCCGATTTCCATACTATAACCAAAGGAATTATCCGAGATTTCGACCCTCTTCGTGCCTCGAAGGCTCGAAAACTAGCTGCTGGGGAATCTACCGAGGACGTGTTAACTCTCAGGAACGAACGCTTCTCGGTTCCGGAACTACTATTCCACCCTTCAGATATTGGTATGCGCCAGCCAGGTATTGCAGACCTCGTTATGCAGTCTTTACGCGTTTTACCTGTAGGGTTATGGCCTGGTCTCCTGGCCAATATCATCGTCGTTGGCGGCAACTCCCTTTTCGATGGATTTGTTGAACGACTACAAAAAGAGGTCGTACAGCTCGCTCCCGATGAATGCTTCGTTCGAGTTGCTCGCCCTGTAGATCCAATAACAAGCACATGGCAGGGCGGTGCTAATCTAGCCAAGCATGAGAATATCAATGCCCTTTCCGTCACAAAGCAGGAGTATGAAGAGTTTGGTGCGGCATGGGTTGCGCGCAAGTTCTCTACCGGCCTCGAATTATGAAATGCTGGGAGAGAGAATCCAGCTTTATGATATTTAGCCTCGCGCGCTGATTTATGTCACAGATGACAATATCGAAACATGAGCCCTAACATATCACTATATGTTAAGTCCATTTCGGACCTTTCGGCCGGTAATATTACCTAAGAAGGGATATCCCCCGTATATAGGAATGTGAAGGTAGTACTCCATCTAGAGTTCTTAGTCCTTCAATCTTGCTCATGGGTTCCGGAGAAGTTGATACTCTGTTATTTTGGTATTGCGCTTGCTTGGCCAGAATAATATTCTCAGGGCAACGAGGCTGAGGGTAGTAAGTTCATCACCCGATCAATGTTAGAATCATTGGCGTAGAGAGGACAAAATTGATACTGGCACACATTAGTTGCGGGCACCGGCCCTCAAGGCGTATCGACGCGGAGAGGCTGGTTAGCTTCCAAATGATAAAGTAAGCATATGCAAGAAGCTCGAAGAGTTGTAGAAGCCTCGGTAGTTATATTGAATGTGAGTGTGTCTATTGAGAGGACGAAAAATAAGTGATAATTCACGACTACAACGCCAAACATTTGGGTCGTAGTACACATCCGTTTACCTAAATACACAGTAATAGATTTACTGAAAAATTTAATCTGCTCATTCATAGCTAAGTTGGGTATCATCTCGGCCCTCGAATTCGAAAGGCGCGCAAGAGAAACAATTGTGAGACCGTATGCCATTATCGTTAATCACACCTCAATGCAATTAACATCAACAATACACGTCCAACCGACCGAACCAAACAAACATCGAAATAGCAATGGAGTAGAGTTACCGTAACACCACCGGTGACCATTGGAATCCTAAGCCACGAATAGTCGAAGATCGTAGTCATAATAGGAACGAAGTTAATCATAATATAATGCTCGATGGTTCATAATCGTGCATTTATGCCTCTGAATGGGCTGTTACATTAATACATCTCACGGGATCGTCGGCCGCTTCTTCTCGAACACCCTGTCAATAGTTGGTTAGTTAACTCGTAAGCTTCCTATATAATATCAGGACGGAATAATCATACAATCACACTACAATTCACAGTTAGCCCAGCCCAGCCCAGAAGAATCTATAAGGACAAGACATACCAATGTAAGCGTAGACCCTTCGTAGTGAATGATGCAGTATCCGCCACCACAGGCTCTGCAGAGCTTCTGCGTATTGGCGATGCAGTCCAAACACTGAATTTTGTCAGTGAATCTTGTTATTTTTATAGCCAGAGAGTTTAATAACATACGTTATGTTCGCATTCCCAGCAGCTCCGTTTAATTTTTGGGATTTCGGGGTTCTAGAGCCAAACAGCGTTAGCAAATGGACTTTGAAGAGCTTCCACACAATTTAATATTAAGGAAAGCATGGTTTGCGTCTGGGGATTATCGCCGCATACAATTTCCGGGGATGACCGAAAGCAGTTTTGGATATTCACTCTCGCTATCCCTACATGAACTAGGGTCATGGGGTGGTGGTGGTGGTGGTGATAACTATTATATATATATATCCTCTCTCCTGGGATGGCCGCTTCGCAACCACTCTCAGGGCGGACGTGGAAGAAGAGGGGGATTCCGATTCCCTGGCTTTGCCTCCGCGGAACTCGGGTAGCAATGAGGACAGTAACCCTTCCGTACCTTGACATTAGACGGCTCGAGACCGGCCGATTCGTGCTCTGCCATGCCGTTGGTCTGCCCGACGATGTGCACGAGCTGCCCGCTTAGCTCTTGCCTGCTGGGGACCTGGTAGCACGCCTCGCACCACCACTGGTCGCAGCTGAAGCAGTATCGCTCGCGGATGCATTCCAGACATCGAGGGATGAACTTATTAGGCCCCTCCTCGCCTCCTTCGGATCGGGGGTCTGGCTTCGGGGAGGTGGCGGCTTTGATCGTCGACGAGTGAAGCGGAATAGGTGCCAGGAGAGGTAATTCCTCCGGTGGGGAATCCCCGTATACCGTGAAGCCCTCCGGCGCGGTCCCGCAGGACGCACATCCACCTAGAGCGAAGGTGGCTACGTTCCATGGACGCTCCGTACCAGATGCTGCTCCGCGCGGCGTGACTGGCACCTTTCCGAAGGCGGAGGAGTTGTGATGGCGAGGGCTCGTGCAAAGCACCGCATCGAATTTGATCATCTCCCGACAGTCTAGGAGCGTCTCGGCCCAGCCGTCTGCGATGTGTTTGCCTATGATGCGGCCCTTCCTGTGGTACCAATCGTCTCCTTCGCTCTGGATAGATGCGTTCAGCGCATGCTGAGACTTGTGGTTCCAACCAATGCTGATGTTAGCAGGTCCTCGGGGGGTGCCATGCTGCCTGGCTATCAAGGGGGTAGGTAGCGCGGGAGCATCCTTGGTTCCGAAGACGTATAGGGCCTTTAGTCGAGGGGTGTCGTCGGGACGGGTAGGTCGACAAGCGTAGCGCAAGCTCTGCATGAGCTTGCGTTCATTTAGGTTCTTCACATCGCGGATAGAAAGGATGCGCACGCGCAGGGCGGGATCAACAAGGATCTCGTTGCAGAACTCGGCGGTAACGGAGAGGCCGTCGAGGACCAGGGTCTGGACGTCGCGCAGGATATCGCGGCGGCGTATGTTCTGGAAGACGCGGCGGAGGGGGCCCGAGTAGAAGTCGTCTTCGGTTATGGTCTCGTCAATCGGGGCGCTGGGCCAAACCTCGACACCATGACTGATCTTAAGTCGAGTTAGGTCAAGGTGTCGGAAGACGCCGGGGTGCGGCACAGGAGCAGATCGCGGAATGACGGCGAGGTCGCGGCGAGGTTGAGAAGACTCGAGATGGGTAAGTAGGGGATAGTCTGATGTAGGACTAGGGAGTTGGTAAGTAGGTTTAGTAAGGGATTGAAGTCCGCAAAGGCGGCGTCGGGGGTGACGTCGGAGGTAAGAGTAGTAGTAGTATGGAAGCCGGATGGGTCGCGCGCGTGGTTTTGGACGATGGCTCCAGATGCCATTACATGCAAGACACAGACCAGCTGCTCGTAAAGAGAGAATTAAAAAGAGAGACGAGATAGAAAGGCTAGTTAGTTTAGTCAATGGAAAACAATTAAGTCAATGCTTCGGGATTCAGAGTTCAGATTAAATAGAGAGAAAAGATACGAAGTAGTTAGTTGAGGAGTTCAGAGCAAAGAGAGTCTCTTGTCTCAAGTTTGAAGATTATATGGATTGATGTATGCCGTATACCTAAAGTAGATATAGCCCTTGATCCAAGACTATACCAACCATAGTATGTAGGATTATATGTTAAGTATGCAAGGTATGTATGCAACTTATATGCAGGTTACTTTACCCAACTGAATAAGGGACCAGTGGGTGGAAGTGAATTGGTGTTGAGAGAGATAAAATAGACAAATAGATAAATCTGTTTGCTTGTTGCTTGTTGCTTGTTGCTTTTACTCTTGTAAGACAAAACGACTCCGCACGTCTTAAAGATGCAACGAAGTCATCCTAATATACTGCATATCGAATAAGAGACCATTGGTAATCTATACCTAGCATAACCCCCCCTCCTGGACGTCTTGAGAGGTAGTGAGAGGGGGGAATACGATGAGGTGTTTTTCTGCTCTTTCTCTTATTACTTGCCTTTGCCTTCGCCCCCATCACCAAGACCGTCGTATATGATTAGACCATATCGAAGGAATGCCAAAGGCTTCTTCATTAACAACACCATGCACTATTGCGTATCGTTTGGGTAACGATGGCAATAGTCTTAGGATTTACCTTTCCTTGGCAAGTTGAGCCGACAGTGTCGCATCGCATTGCAGATATGCAGGATAATAAACTGTAACTGGCCCTTGGGGTGCGTGTCCGCGGGGGAGTAAGCGACCACATAATGATGATTGTTGAGGCCAGCGCAACGTTAAGCTATAACTCGCTTTCGAATCTAGACTTTTACGAACATGGGGGACTTTGGGTATCAAGGTAGTATTGTAATATTGTAAGTACTGGATGTCTGAACTTGATAATGCGGGGAATGAATATTCTTATGTATGTCTAATATCTCATATATAATGTATGGTAATGCATCTCTCGTTGGTGGGACGCTTCATGGAGCCGGTCAGCATTTGTTGTTTAAATACCTCCTCCAGTCTTGAATGAGATCGTCATTGTCAACCATCTCACCATCTTGCTTGGCTCTTGCTTGGCTCCCCTAAGATTTACAATCGCGTCCGGCTTGGAACTTCTTGGCTTGGTCTTAGTGTGAAGAATCTAATATACCACTTTAGCCGTGGTCCGCCACGATTATTGTCTATACCCAGGTACGTATGTGTATGTATGTGTGTATAAGTCGTCGAGATTGCGACGAAGTGATGCGGGATACCAGACATAAGACATGTTTTCAATAAACGTACGCAATAAAAGTCTCGGCCGAGTCTACTTAACCTATAATTGTCGTTTGTGTTATCAGAGAAAAAGTCTATTGGTTATTTGATTCTCTGTAAGAGGTCTTGACTTATTTTTATTGATACTACAGCGTGGATAATGCCTGTTAGTAACTCGACCTTGTGACTTTGTTTGGACAAATAAAAAATGAGACCTGAGCTTAATAACGACATGCTGCTTCTACTATTGTATTTATAATACTTTAAACATTCTATAAAAAAAAAAAAAACCCCCTAACCAACTTACATGTAAGCATTGATTTAATTTACTAAAGTACCTAAAACATACTGGTTATAATTATCTAAAGTAGATGCATGATTTCGTATTATTGATATTATACCGGTAACCTTAACGTCACAGGTAAAAAATAATAAAGTAACAACCCATCCACTTTTCCACGTGAGGATAAGCCCCGGACAGCCACCCATACTAATTTGTATGGGTATCTATCCAAACCCCAACCATTACAGAAATTAGCCCGGTCGACTGCAACCTACATTAATTATAATCAATTGATTTGAATTTTTTTCAATTAAATTTAGTTACAGGCTTTCGAATTGACACCCTTAAATAGCCTTATACAATTACTTAACCCCTTTTCAATAAACTTACTGTTGGATGGATAAGGGTAGGGGTGCTGTATATAGCGTGGGCGAACCAGTCAAACGACGATAAATCTTGGTGTTGTTGTTGTAGTTGTTTTGGTTACGTATGTGTGGGTTACCTAATTGACGCTTCGTATGCGTAGATACCACGTGACGTATCACGTGACGTATCACGTGGGTAGCCACGTGACTATCAACCTAACTTACTTATACCTGGTAATACGGTAGCCAGGGCTATTAAATCGATTGACTATATTGATTTAACTACTAATTCCCAGGTCTTATAGGTCCTTAGGATAGCAAAATAGGGGCTTGTTGCTGTTGAAATACAGGCTGATTTATAGTCGCTGGAGACCATTGTTGAGGCTTATATGGGTGGCTATCCGGGGCTTATCTTCACGTGGAAAAGTGGATGGGTTGTTACTTTATTATTTTTTACCTGTGACGTTAAGGTTACCGATATTATACATAGAGAGTCCACTTTCAATGAAAGACATTTACGCTTAGGTCAAAGCGCGTTGCCGTATTTGTATTTTGCACGTTAACGAGTCCCTCCTTCGCGCGCTAAACGGCGGAGATACCGATACGTGTATTTTTTTAATTAATAGCCCCGGAGTCGCGTCGGCAATCTACGGAGTAACTCTCCGACTACTTGCTCACTACCTAAGACATGTGCTAAATTGCAGCAAATCGCAATGAATCGTAGTGAATTTTAGTAGGCTTCGGGGCGGGGCAAGTACCTCTCAAGTAACTACTAATATTAGGGTAGAAGCTGCGTCATGGAACTCGACGGAAATGGCTGACTGATTTTCGTCATTTTCAAAATCCATTTTCCATCCTTCTTCATTCACGGCTACAAAGCCACGACACGATGGGTTTCTCCCCACAACTTCATTTCTTATTAAGGCATTTTTAAATCCGTGCGACTGTTGCCCCATCATAGTCGCCTTTTATTATTCCCCTTGTTTCTTCAGGGATGTCTTTCCCAGTCTATAAACAGGCTTCTCCCGAGACTTATACAATACAAACCTACGCCGGTCCAGCTCTATCTCTCGTCTGATTCGATAGTGATTCAAGATGGAAGACCAACCTCCGATTAAATGGTCAGCAACGCTGGATGTTGCGTCGCCGGCGACATATGCCTCTAAAGATCTGAATGGCGACAAGATCATCCTCCCACAATCTGCTCTCGAACAACTCCTTGCCGCTTCGACCTCGTCTTCAGTTTCAGCTTCGGCTACGAACCCCCTCCGTAACTCCTATGCCTCGACATCTTCCCAAGCTCCATATGCCTTCGGTGGCGATCCATACCAACAATTACCGAGTCCTCTTATGTTCCGTCTCGTGAATCCTTCGAATAATAATGCGGTTTATGCTGGCATACGCGAATTTTCAGCGCCGGATGGCGAAGTATTGTTAAGTCCATACCTGCTAGAAGCTCTGGGAATCCAATCAAGCAAGGAAGTCTCCGAGGATTCCCCGGTGCTTCTGGTAATGGGGCCCTAATACCTCAGATAACTGTACACGCCAAGTCCTTACCCAAAGGTACCTATGTTCGCCTACGACCTCTGGAAGCTGGCTACAACCCCGATGACTGGAAAGCGCTGTTGGAGAGGCAGTTGCGCGAAAGCTTTACGACACTCACAAACGGTGCCATCTTATCAGTGTCGGGGGGCAAAAGTGAAGTTTTCCGGTTGCTAATCGACGGTTTTCGGCCTGAGGGGGATGGCATCTGCGTAGTGGATACAGACCTTGAAGTCGATATCGAAGCCTTAGACGAGGAGCAGGCGAGAGAAACTATGAGGCAGATCATGGCTAAGCAGCAAAGGGCACCTGGGACTGCTGGTGGTAGCTCGGTAGGCCAAGAACTCAATATCTGGAAGTCCGTTAGCGGTCAAGTCCTCCCCGGAGACTATGTAGACTACGAGCTACCCTCATGGGCTCGATCGAGGATTCTCGAAATTGAGATTAGCGAGCTACAAGACGATTACGGCGTAGACCTGTTTGTAAGCCCCAAATCCTCGCGGCAGAGGGCGTTACCTCGCCAGTCGGAACATGTCTTCAGTGTTTTCAACTATACCCAGGATGGCAGTAAGCGCATATCTATCGAGCCTACTAATGTCGAACTAGAGAATGCCGAAAGTATACTTATCTCGGTCCATGGATATTTGCCCGACTCGGCGTCCGCCGAATCAACAGATCTCTCCTCGGCCATTCAAGTTGAGGATCAAGAACGCGATGACGGTAGAAAGGGCCGCAACGCCGGGTTCGATGGATGCGGAAGTACAGGAGAGGTCTCCAGACGAGGAACAATGCAAGAATTGCCTTCAGTGGGTTCCCAAGCGTACTATAATCCTCCATGAGAATTTTTGCCTTCGCAACAACGTGTCGTGCCCCCAGTGTCAGAATGTGTTCCAGAAGACATCAGATGAATGGAAGAACCATTGGCATTGCCCCCACGATGATGCACATGGCTCCTCGGACATCACGAAAGCGAAGCATGATGCCATCTATCATACCGAACGCCAATGCCCATCCTGTCCGTTCTCGACCAATTCTATCCCCGACCTCGCGCGCCATCGTACCACTCTGTGTCCCGGCAAGATTATCCTATGCCAGTTTTGCCATCTCGAGGTCTGCCAAGAAGGCGACCCTTTCAACCCATCCGCCGAAATGCTTCACACGGGGCTTACAGAGCACGAACTAGTCGATGGCGCAAGGACTACAGACTGCCATCTGTGTTCAAAGATAGTACGGCTCCGTGATATGTCGACACATTTAAAGTATCACGAGTTGGAAAAGGCACATAGGACGAAGCCTCCGGTTTGTCGGAACGCCAATTGCGGACGAACACAGCATGGTGTTGGCAAGAATGGTGCAGTTAATGCCGGCACCAGGATGGGCCAAGGCCCCGGGAATGATATCGGTCTATGTTCATTGTGCTTCTCGCCACTCTACGTGAGCTTATACGATCCCGAGGGTAAGGCTCTGAAGCGGCGTATCGAACGTCGGTACTTAACACAGATGATGCAGGGCTGCGGGAAAAGGTGGTGTGCCAACGAATGGTGTAAGACAGGTCGAGCAAACATGAAGCTGGAACCTAAACCGTCTACCGCGCAACTTGTGCTGCCCCAAATCAAGCCTCTTATAGAGTCAGTCCGCGATGTACAGAGGCCCATGTATTTCTGTGTCGACGAGGCAAACCAACGTAGAAGGAAGCTGGCCGAGATGTTGGCAGCCGAAGGTGACTGGGACTTGGAATGGTGCATTGCAGCTTGTGAAGCTGAGGGAGCTAATTTGGATATGGCAAGAGGATGGCTCATCAATTGGGCACCATCGAAAGAATGAGGTAATGAGCTACGGCATAGAGCTTACGATGGCAATATAGCATATGGCATACAGGCATAAACGGCGTTGGAAGATGGTTGGCATAATGATACCCATATGCAAGCATGATAGAACAATGGTTTTTCAAGGAGTGTATATTTATCGTGTGACGCAACTGGTCAATCTGCTACCAGACACGACAAGCCCCGTACAAAAGTAAACACCACCACCCCCTCATGTATATGTTTCCCCATTGTCCATAAATTCCTCCTTATTATCTCTCCATAGCCAGTGTTGGTTGGATCGAATGTTGGTACAATTGGTACAGTTTAGTGAGACTAGAATGAAAAAGTGTAAGTACGTGAGAAATGCCGTCGTAGGAGTTCGTCAACAACTACTTACGCAGCAAGAGCAGGAGTTGCTACGATGATATGTGTTAGTTTCAAGCTTCAGAAGACGACAACGACGTCTGCAAGGACTGAAAGCTTACCAGTCAGCGCAAGAGCAGGTAGCGCATCCACAAGTAGCGGGCTCCATTTTGATTGTTGGTGGGTTGGGTTTGAAATTGGGTGAAGCTGAAGCTTATAATATAGTAAAGATCGCTTGGGTGCTTGAGGTCTTGTTGTACGATGATGATGTTGCTATTGAGCTATCAAAAAGGGGGAGCTTGATGGCCTTAAATATTCGTTTAAAGCTGCAAGACATAGCTACAGACGGATCCCTTGGAGTCGTTTTCACCCTCCTTTACAGCTATCTACGTACATGATTGTCCTATGGGGGTGGATGACCTGGCGCTTTACGCGGCGTGAATAGGTTAGCTTCGCCTTGTTATCACATGCTGACCATCCATTTAGATCGTGATACCGAATAGGATGCAGATTAGTGCGGGGGGAATTATACAGTGTTGGAGTCGTGCGACCCCAGTTGGTGTCCATTGATCGGCAGGGATACCAAGACAGCTTCACTAACGCTGTCGCGAGCTTCTGCTCGGTATAGCACCTACATTTTTGGAAGCTCGATACAGGGGAAAGCTCCTACAGAGAGCCCCGGTGCGTGTATAGTACCTCCTTCTTTTCTCATTCGAATTCGATCCTGTAGTCGTCGACCGAAAGCTATACTTGTCGACCCGTCTGTTAAGCATAGCTCACAGCTTCGCCGTACCTCCTCCCCACCCATCTTCACACCCCTTAGCTAACCGGCTTATACGCTAAGTCAGTCCGCTCCGAGTCATCGAGTGGGATTTGCCACGCCAGCGATGGGAAAGCGTGGGAGGTTTTGCTGATCGGGGGCTGTAGGCGAGTGGTCAGGTGCGGCACCCGATAACTGCTGTTTGGTCGGTCTGCTCCGACTTCTGCCTCATTCTGGAGACCTACAGACTTAGGCTGCAGGCGATATACATCATCGGGACCGGACTTGGCCGTGGGTTCGATATCAAGGCTTCCCACGCGCTTCTAATGGGTTGGAACTTGCTTGGCTAATGGGAATACAGCTGTCGGTATCACAATTGGTACTCAGCCCTAGACCAATGAGCTTGTTCTGTTGAGACTTAATCTAGACGTATACTTCCACCTCTTGCTTCTACATCGAATCAACTACCTTGTCAGTTGTTCCTTGTGATACAAGTCTAACTTGTGAGGCTGCGCGGGTTGGCTTAATACGAACGGGGCCTGCTCCAACGTTTCTATTTCGTACTGTATGCTGAGTCCTAAGTTTGACGGCTATCACCTACTTCTCACTTCTCATCCCGTGCCAATCCCGGACTTGACCTGGACTAATCAGGTAGGTAGCTTAATCAAGGAGCTGCAGAGTAGGGTCCTAGGTATAATATTGTCTTACATATAGGATTAGTTTACGTTATTATTATATTTGTGATTACAGTGTAAAAGTCCCAGTTTCTCAGGTTAGACAACCATGAATAGTCTCTATTTGGGAGCTACAAAGCAGTAGTTACAGTGCCTCAAGCGGATACGCCACGTGCGCTAACCTACAGCCGCCGCAAAAACCACGCGAATTGTAAGACTATGCTCTTCCGAAGCGGGTCCCATGTTGAAGAATCGAAGCATGAAGAACTACGTAGTATAACGAGTCACCACCCGGTATTCCCTACAAAGCCTAGCTTCGTGAGGGGACGAAAAGCTGAGACAAATAAGTGTAGACACAAGTAACTAAAAGGTTGAAAAGTCTTGAAGAAAACTTGAAATCCCTCGCATGCAAACGCCGCCGTCCCAAAATTTAGCTAATGCCAACTCGAGAACGACCGAGTTGTAGAAAGAAGAGTGGGAGTGGGTGTAGGGGGGGAATAGCAACATCCCAGTACCGAATTACAACATATTACCTACGTCGGGATCCATACGTAAAAATGCATGCCATACATTGACTTGCCGTGGACGCATCGTTTGCAATTTATTACCAATCCCATGATAGGTAACCAACGTAGCCGACGTGCGGCGACGCCTTGGCGGCAAGGGATAATCTAGATGCAATGTGCAGTAGTAGGCTGCAAGGACCCCGGAGAATATCCATATACAAACCTATGGTAGACCTGCAAGGGGCTGCATGTAACATCAACTTAAGCAGAAGCATATTAGTCGGGAAACGCCCGTTTGTAGCTTTATCAATAATCCAATTTCGACGTTTGCGCAGATAGAAGTCATAGTGAAAATTCTGCAGAATGACTTGCATCGCAAATAATACCTCTGATTATTGGAATCTTTTATACACTGGTACTCTCGTCTCGTGTACAGTACTAAACGGTGTTAGGAATAGAGTCATAAGCTATAGAGGCGTTCGAAGAGAATGGCCAGTCCCGTCGTAGGTATTAGTAGCATTTTTTTTTTCCCTTGGACAATGTAGGAAGGGCTAAGAAGCTACATATAGAGCTGGAAATCGACGTTTAAGTGGGCTTCGATTTAAGTAGTTGTGAAGTTTCGTTGATCTACTAAATCGAGCAGCGTTCTTGAAGATTTTGCAACTCCCAGGGTCATGATATCAGAGGTGAAAGAGTGAAAATTCGTGCCTTGAGTATTAAGTATTGTAGTCCACATTCTCGCGATCTCACGCCGTAAAACGGTGTTAATCCGGTTTGAGTTGACCAGAGTAAGAGATATAGCATTTTATTTAGACTCTCTGGTAACCTTCTCTTAAACTCCGGCTACGTTTACTCTTTGAACAAACACGTAACTAGTTGATTTCCAAAACTTCTAAAACCGGGAGAATTACCTACCTACATAAACGTAGCATTTGAATCTTTATTGTCAGTTTCTCTTAAACGGTGCAATAATACTTTAACACTGGGTATGAGGATATGCTATGAGGCAATGCTGATTAGTTGCACATTAGCCCACCGAGTAAGCTCCGATATAATACTCGAAACTGTCATAGTTACGGGAAAATACTCAAGAATTCCTTTTGCTTTTCCTTAGGCCCAGCCTAGTAGGTACTCTGTTGCTCTTTCTCGTAGCAGTTACTTTCTCGGGGTGTGAGATTATAGCCCGACCCTGTCACTAATGTTGTCTTCTGATATGGTTCGGTAAATCCGTCGTAGCCGAGGAATCTTCTTGTTAGGAGTGAGTTGTCCGAGTAAAATGGAGTGAGATCGATGGAACCATTACTCTCTGACAACGTGTATAAGTCGTTTAGACTAACTCGTATAAGATATGCCGGCATAATCAGGCTGCTCTTTCATGCACACAGTGTGCTATCGTGGGTTCCTAGGTAGTATGAGTCAGTCGTCTCGGATCGCAAGGTTTACTGGCTCCTGGAGGCATCTTGTCCATGTTCATACGGCAAAGCCGGGCGGTAAGATACAACATATTTACTTGGAATTTTAGCTCGATCTGCTGATTCCAACCTGACTGAGGACGCGGGATGTTTTCCAGGGTTGCCTGTAGATAGCTGGAAAGAGCCGGCTCAAAGACGTCGATGTGGGATGGACTAGGTCAGAATCTAGAAGCTGGGTCTGTTTCGGGCTGCTTAATTCGCATGTGGCATGGTCATGTAACATTGCCTTCGGTCGTATTTCTTTTCTTACGTTATTTTCGCGTGAGAATCCCGAGGACGGCCTGTTGGTGGTGTCACTAACACTTCGAGGGTGACAACACATATTTGCTGCAACAAAGTGAATTCATTTTTCTCCAACTGATTGAGATTATCCTATTTATGATAGCAGTGGGAGAAAGTCTAGATGACTGATGAGGAACTTTCAGGGTTTAAAAGTCCATGGCGCTGACCATCAAGGTTCTACATTTGACCCCTGGAATTCCGCCCAAGATGGTACAGAACCACAACTTATTACCGCAAAATAGCACTAAGACCAATGTAAAGACCTGAAATGCCACAAATAGTTGGTTCAGCTCAAAATGTGCAAATAAACATGGTGTGAAGTGTACGGCTGAACTTGACGCTGCTCAGAAACAGGTAATAGTTGATTATGATATCAAAATCACTCTCTATTTCTATAATTGTGTCCACATTCTCCACAGCTGTACGAAGCACCTTACGTACCTAATATCAAAATATATTGGAAATAACAATGACCAATCGCTTGAAATCCCCCACGTATTACGAATAGAATAGAGGCCCTCCCGAATCCAGTGATGCAGTCACCAGATCCAGACAGGTTAAGTACCTAACTTAGTTCTAGCCCCTAATAGCCCAAATAGTTCAAGGTGAAAAAGCAGGTAAAATTTTTTAGGATTCGAAAGGAGTCATTTGGCTTTGCCTAGAATATTGCTCGGCACCCGAAGGTGTTGGGCTGAAAAATAATGCCAGCAGCGTTTCGAAGAAAAAGAGGTGCAACTAAACTCCCGTGAAAAGATATTAAAAACATTCAACAACTTCGAAAAACACCCACCAACAATACATTTACAAGTAATACATATATTGTTCATATGGAACGGACCATTGTAGTGAATTCCCACTGTCTTTACCCAAAAAAGACCAAAGCCCTCAATATTGCGCCACCCTTCGGAGAACCTGCCACTCACAATCCTCTAGAGTCCAATCCCGAGTTTCTGTTTTCAAACCATTGGTCCGTGGAGAAATAACTCTCCCCGCAGGATGCCATCTGAACCTCATGTCTGCTGCACATTAATTTCAACTCTAGGATGGTCTCACGCCAATGCCAGTCTTGATTATATGGCTCGAAAGCCGGAGAATCCAAACCTCGATGATCAATTAGGTGGTTTAAGAGTTATTTCGTATAATTAAGCCTATTTAAAGTTGGCCTCAGTTTACCAAAACGTCCTGTGCCCGTTACATGCCATTTGTGACAGTAAAATAAGCCGACTGCCTGTTCCCTCGAAATCAAGTTTCTTCAATTCGACTGAACACATAACTATTATATCCTTTATAATCAATAAGTTACTCTGAGGGTTCCACCAGTGGATTTGTGAATGCTTCGTCTCATAATATAATTAGGTAGATTTGAAGTGTAACCTGCCTACCTACCTGCTTATCACCAGGCCTTCCGACTCGGTTAGCCACTCCATAAATTGATGGACTGAACGTAGAAACAGCTTAACACAGATACTAAGTATCATCGATGGCTTTTTTTTAGCGATCCATTCGTCTACTTTGTTGGCTTTACTGAATGCGGAATTTTCCCGTTGCGGTTTCAGTAGAATCATTGCCTAAGTCCAATGATTGAAATGGAGAAATGGAAAATGGAAAACTCACATCAAGTGCCTATGCTCAGTAGTAACCAGGTGGCCCATTGCGATTTTATAAGCCTCAAATTATTTCAAGTGTCTTGTCCAACACAAGAGCCACCATGCGCAGTAAACATTTCGCGGAGATTGAGGTGTAAATACCATAGAACCTATTTCTTGGTTCCTACCTAAGATAAAGGGGTTCCAGCAATATTAGTGGTCTAGTTAGCTCATACGCATTTGCGGTGTGTACTTATAGGTATAGACCTGTTCTGCCTGTTCGCATCTATACATAATACGATATAATTATACCTTTCGCTATGAAACGCGTACGTGTGCTTATACCTTCGTTATTCCTTTTGATGAACTGAAGGTTGGCGCCATGGGTTAAGAGAGGCGAAGGGCTTAGGATTGCGCTGGCCGGTATAGCGTTCTCTAAAATGGTCATTCCTTGTGATTGCTTGTTGTAGTCTGATCTGAACATAGAGACTGTCGCCAGGACTATGTGTAGCATATGTGCACTCTCGAATAGATCCTCCATTGGTAGGATATTTACTAGTTGGTACACGTGTAAGGTGAACCAGAAGCACGAAGACATATTGGCCGACTCTGTTTAATTATCTGACGCAGTATCTAATAAGATGCCCAACTATGTATACAGATAATCATTGGAAGGCGGGTGTACCAATACGGAATGCTGACTGCGTAGGTGCCTAGGTTACATAGTAGTCTCTGTCATATCAGTGCGTCGTTACTGGGCTGGCTATTGGCATTTCCCCGTAACATGTCTGTCCTGCAAGTAAGACAATTGCTTTATTACGCCACGAATAAAACCTCGGATAAGTTCAGAGCCTATAATGCTACAGTAATTCATCCCCACATAATCTACTTTGACTTCAGTCATTCTGGTATGTTCATTCTCGAGAATCTCTACCCAATAACAGCGGAGCAAAGCCCTCGCAATATACGATATGCTCAACCTAGCAGTATTGAAGAAACATAGGGTTGCCTTTGGAGTGTCGGCGACCGTCAATATAGGTTCGGTCCTATTTGGATTCGATACGGGTATAGCTGGTGGAGTTGTCGCGCTGGGTAGTTTCAAGGAACAGTTCAACCTGACCGCATCGGCAGTTGAATATACTAATGCTTCATCAAACGTTGTCGCGCTTCTTAATGCTGGGGCTTTCTTTGGGGCCCTATTACCGCTTCTTGTCGCTAGGTTCATCGGTCGCAGGTCTCTGCTCGCCATTGCAGGCTCCTTGTTCTTACTAGGGGGATTACTGCAAGTCGTCGCTTCAGGGCCAACTTTGGGAACGATTTATGGTGGACGAGTAGTTGCGGGACTCGGCGTTGGAGTGATCTCAAATGTTGCTCCCGTCTTTGTTGCTGAGTGTGCCCCGAAGGAATTCCGTGGCATAATGGTGAGCGCATGAATCCGTTATGATATGCGGTTGAAATATAACTGAAATATGTTTCTAGATGTCCTTGTTTGAGATGTTTCTTGTTAGTGGGGGGATGCTAGGTTAGTACTTGTTTTCTTAGAATTCAGCTTCATTTTCTCTTATTGAATTTCAAATGTTTCTTATAGCTTGTTCGGAAAGGTGATAACTAAATAACTATCGTTGGTCAGCATATTGGACAACTTATGGGTGTAGTCTACACCTAAAACCTACATCAGTCCAATGGCGCACTCCGCTTTCACTCCAGATTATCCTAGCGGCCATCGTGTTGATTTCGTCCTACTTTCTACCCGAATCTCCCCGTTGGTTAGCAAGGCAAGCCCGCTATGACGAGGCAGCACAGAGTCTCTGCCATCTTCGGTCTGCCATCGCTGATTCGCCTGAAATCATTGAAGAGATAGCTGAAATACGTGCTCAGATTCAAGAGGAGATGGCCATTTCAAGGGGTCGTACAATTCGCGAGATATTTGAACGGAGGAATTTCATACGTCTATTATGGGCTCTTACGGTTGGCTTCTTCGCAATGTGGTGCGGGCATAACGCAATTCTATACTATGCGCCGGTAGTATTCGCACAAATAGGATATACAGGTCAAAACTCAGCACTCATGGCATCGGGAATCTTTACCTGTATCAAGTTCATTTCGACCATCGTCTTCGTGGTTGGTGGGGTCCAGTTCTTCCGCCGGAAAGACCTTCTAATAGGGGGGAGCTTCTTAATGGGAGTGCTGCTCTTCACGCTAGGGGCTGTCTTGGTCACACGTCCTCCGACTGCCTCTGGTAATGGGGCCGGATCACCATCTGCACAAGGAATGATGGCGCTAATCTATTTGTATGTTGTTGCGTATTCTCTCTCTTGGGGTCCGTTGCAATGGGTGTATATCGGTGAGATCTTCCCACTCCGGATCAGAGACTATGGTATGGCGTTTGGAGCAGCGAATATATGGCTATGGAACTTTGTCGTGTCTAAGATCACGCCATTAGCTATACTTGAGATTGGGTGGAAGACATGGATGGTAGGTTATTTGTTGCTCTACTACTTTGGAGAATTATATTTAACATTCTTCAGGTCTTTGCGGCGTGTAATATTGCTGCCGCCCTTTTCGCAAGCGTACTTCCGGAAACCAAAGATCGATCACTCGAACAGATGGATATAGTATTCGGGGTTATAAGTAAGGACATTCGGCAGCGGCATATAGAAGAGATTTTGCTCCCCAATAATCCCGTCGTGGTGTTACCCAAAAAGCTCGCCAAACAGGACCCTGATCCCCTTACCCCTTAACCAGTCAAACTCTGGATAGTTACTTTGATGGACCAAATGGGCGACCATATGATACTAGACAATAAAATTACATCCTCCTGGGCGTGTAGGTTTTTTTCGACATTGCATGAGGCTGTTACGGGTTCTGTCTGAGACTCCCAGGAAAAGAGAGATCCAACTAAAAATCAAGAGGATGGAACGGAATACTTCCTCTAAGAACTATACAGGCCTAAGAGTATCATACATCTATCATATTCTAAGATAGACTATGTATATAACTACTATTAACCTGAACGATTGCGGTATGGTGTTGGAAGTACCTAAGGCATCGGATACCCTACATTGCGTAGGAATGTCTATATTGCCTATCATTCGGCAACAGCAACCCCCTGTTCTTGAACACGTCGTAACAATTCTTTAAGCGCCAACATTGGCTTGCCCTCAGCTGTGCCGTAGGAAATGCAAGCTTGCAAATGTCCTCTACCCTGGGCCCTTAACTTCTCACCGTGATGAAAACGGTTGAACGCCTGTAAATCGAACGGAAGCATATGCTTCTCCCACGCCGCTAACGACGCAGCAAGCCCAACCTCGGTTGTCGTTCTAGCTGCCTCCTTACCCAGCTCCCCATGAATATCAAGCTCCTGGATCTCCTTCACTGATGCGGTCACGAGGCTCCATATCTCGTTGTTGCCGATATCCTTGAATTTAGGCCAGCCCATTAGCTCGCATGCCGCAAAAACAGGAAATAAGGGGTTTATGGCGACGGCGCATTCTAATGCGGGCTTGACAGCGCAGCGCGAAATTCCGCTGGCATTGTAGATCTCCGCGAATCCATTCGCAACGGCAAGGGAGCTGTCGTCGACAGTAAAACCGGTGTCTAGCTTGTCTGTGTAAGCGAAGTCGGCCTTTTCAATGAGTTTTATATCCGACGAAGCCTCTAATGGCATAGCTAAAGCCTTCGTGGAATAGGCATGAATATCGATATGCCCATTAGTTACTTGCTCGTCCGCCAATCCTGAGGTCTGAAGAAACCAAGCGCGTAAGTCAAAGAATATAGCACCGAGAACGACTTTCGTATTTGTCTCCCGCGCGACGTCACCTATCGCCTTCACTAGGTCTAATCCTGCCTCGTTCCGCAAAGATGCGCCATCAAGTGCAATAATGATGTAGTCGTAGTTTGACCCGATTATCAAGGACGGGTTGGTAATGTAACGGTAACGCTTATATTCTTTCAACTGATTATCGTCATAGCAATAGAGTATTTGAGGATTATCTAGCGCCTTCGCACGATGTGGGCGGATGAGAAATGTCACATCAGCTCCAGCGAGACTTAGATGATAGCCTGTGAGAACTCCCATAGACCCAGCGCCAACGATCAGAATCCGAGAAATTGAAGCCTCGGTCATTGTGATTACGTAGAGCTCCGGATATGCGATATTCCAAGTGGGTGGGATTCAAGTAGACGTAACGTTATAGCTTAGTGTTGGTGGTGTCTGCTCGGTGATAACCATTACATTCTCGATTTAGCGAGTTAAGACTTATATTCATACCCTACATCATCAACGCTTATATCAGCATACCTATTTCCGTAATGCTTATATATCAACATTTATGAGTATGTCATCTCGGCGACTTTTTACATCGTGTAGTCGGAAATTCTTACCCAAACAAGTATCAGTCGGAGCTAGATTAGCCCATATGGAGGTAATACCCATGACTCACCGGGAAACAATCATATGAAACTCATTTAGATGCGAGTCTATGCATGACTCAAAGGTCATCTTAACGCTGTCAACTAAGTCCAAATTATGAAGCATATTATTAGTTTAATACCTACCTTAAGTACCTCTTAGGTACCCCCTGCTTTGCCCAAGCAACATCCGGTATTCCTTGGTAGAGAGACTTGGGTGGTTATAAGAAAAGGTAGATTTATACGGCTTCCTTATAGCATCGAGTAGTATTCTAAGAATAGCAGTTTCCAGGAGCTCCATTTGTCAAGAGATAGGGCGCGTTAGGTAAAGCTACGGCCCTATTTTGGCGCTCCTTTTTTGCGTCTTTGATGCTTGATATCACCGACAATTTAACACTACCTCCGTATGTTCAGCTCCTATGATTAGGTAGACAACTTGTTTTTGCCTAATGTAATCAGAAAGGAGAAATCTTCGAAATATTGTTCATACTTAATGTGGCACAACGAGACTTTTGAAGTAGCGATGTTGAAATTAGGTATGGCATTTTGCCTTAGCCAATTACACTAGAATGTATCTTGTATAGTTGAACCGTGTCGTATATTCGCCTCTTAACGTCTTTGAATACTAACCTATGTAAGGTATCTTTATTTTCGGCTGCTTCTAGAGCCCCATGGCATTAGAGCCTGAGTTCCAGTACCACCAGTAAGATCTCTTCTAGATTTGGGCAAGGAGCCCCTGTTTTATGACTGATCTACATCTATACCCAACATCAAAATGAGAACGTGTGACAATAAGGTCCGAAGAGGGCGCGTCAACTTACAAGGCGTCTTCTTAGTCGTGTATTATTTACGTTGCTCAGTTAAACAGCAACAGAACCAAATGAAACCAATGATATGAAATCATACCTACCTATACTAGGCATCTACCTTACATAAGAACATGGATCTGTTGTGCCATCAATCAGCTTGATTGTATCATTTAAGCTTCCTAGTCTGTTTCTACCCCGCGTGTCAACAATATACTACTTTTCAAATACAATCCACACGTAGTATCGTCTATATTCCAAGAGCATGGCGCCACTTAGTCAAGCAGAGAAAGATGTGATTATCTCCGAAATTTTACGGGAACTTTCAGGGACGTCCTATGCTTGCTCCTCGCTGATTCAGCTAACAAATGGAACTACGAACTTTGTATTTCGTGGGGAGCTAGTCAGTCCCATTCATGCTGACGACGGAGACTTAAGTACCAAAACAACGGTTATTATTAAACACTCGACGGACTTTGCTGCTGTCAATAAAGACTTTCCCCTCGACGCATCACGTGCTGTATGTGTTTCTTACCCCTATTAGAAGCTTCCACCACGCTTCCAATAAGAAGGGAAAGACTAACACAAGATTACACGATGCTGTCCAGTTTTACGAGGAGTCCATGCTCCATGCGCTAAACAGCTTCCATTCTAGTACGACGGCTGTTAAGGCACCTCGGCTATACCTCTTCATCCGCGATGCAAGCATTCAAGTATTAGAAGACTTCCCCGCGGCAGTCGATTTAAAGAATATCTTGGTATCGCCAACTGCGAATACTGTTCTCACAGCGCCGGTTGCAGCATCTATTGGTTATGGTATAGGATCTTGGCTGCGTTCATTCCACATATGGACCTCTACCCAGAACGCCGAGTTGAAGACCATTGGTGATAATGAACCTATGCGGAAGTTAAAATACACTATTACCTATGATAGTTTCTTAAAGGTTCTTGAAAATCACTTTCCCGATCTAGTTGAGGGACATCGACAAGTTCTAGAGGAAGTCAAAGATGCTGCGACAAACGAGTTTAAAAAGACATCCCGAGACGAAGATAGGGGCGAGCACTGGGGATTCATACATGGCGACCTTTGGACGGGAAAGTACGTACTTCATCTTTTCTGGTTTTAGTTCCTACAACTGTAAACAGGCAGATTAACGAACACAGTGTCCTACTTCCAAGTGATCCATCACTCAGCACTCGACATTCAAGTAGTGCCAAGCTCTTCATCGTCGACTGGGAATCTGCCCAATTCGGCCATCGCGCATACGATATTGGGCAGATAGTCGGCGACATGTATGAACGGAAGCATTTCTTCCAAACCGACGGTGCTTTATCCGCTATTGAGGGGTTCATTCAAGGATACGGGGAGCTAGATGACGAGCTGGCCTTCCGCACTGCCATCCATGCAGGTGTTCAGTTGATCGGCTGGTACACTAGACGAGCTCCAACTGCTCCTCTGCAGTTCCCATTGGATAAAGTCACCGATGCGATGAGAATCGGGAGGGATTGGATTATAAAGGGATGGCAGATGGACCGGGATTATTTCAACAACAGCCCCTTAGCCTCTCTATTCAAGAGATAAGTAATGCAAGCTTGGCTAAAATCTGGTCAGTAGGCCAGTGAGCATATGGAAGCCGTGTTCGGGGATAGTGATACCAAGCAGAATCCTTCTAGTGTAATAGATCCCGAGGAACCATAACTTTCGAGATCCTAATATGACAAATCCATATTGTATCCCCATTGTGTCGAGGGAGCCGGTACTACCTATTCAAGGAAAGGGTCTTATGAGAATTTAGGGGGGGAGATCAAGTCCAGGCCGAATAGTTCCTAAATTTTTGGTTTATTCTTACATCACTAGGTAGGTAGTCCTAGATAAGTAGATCTAAGTACTTGTTAAACTTACGGCAAATATTTTTTTAAATCCGCAAACCGAACCATCACTACCCCGTCTTTCCACCCCTCTAGAGAGCGCAGTACCATCTTTTCCTTGTGATAATGTCGCAATGGATCTCATTACCTTTCCATAGTCTCCCAGAAACCGGTGTGAGCGGATATCATCTCCTTTTACCACACCGTGACCCAGCGCAACCACCCAGACACCCCCTATCTCCAAAGCGTGGGCCTCGGTGTTGTGGTCCGGTTGGAGGAGTACTGAGTAGATGTCTCCGGAGTAGGTCACAACTCGGGCATGCTCTAACTCAATCAATAGTTCGGCGGGAAAAGCCCATCTGGCGGTTACGTTATCGACCCGGATCGGATGCCAGGGCGTGATGGTGAGGTCGCCAATTTTGCACATCGCAGTCCCATGGACGAATGTCTTCACTACGGCCGCGACGCTTCTGCTCCCGACAGGCGTGCGCACGCGCGAGCCTTTACGTAGGCTGCGAACAGGCACCTTTCGACCGCTAGCCAGTGTGACCTTGCTCGAGCCCGTGAAGCAAGGCGCTGATCTGCTATTGAGCCGAGACATATCTATGTATTTAGTGGTAGCGACCCTAGGACACGATTGCTTTGGTGGCGGTATGGTATCGAAGGCTTTGTCAAGGGCGTCTCTACATTTAGCGAAGAACGGATTCTGATTGTACATCAGAGGGCCCGGGTCCTTAAAGGAATTGCATCTGGGAAGTTGTCAGTCATCGAGAGAAGATGGTAACCGCTTTTCTCCTGGCTTTTGATAATAACTTCTGACAAGGGAGACTTACAGCTGTTTCGAATGCGCATTCCACAAGCTAAAGAAGTAATGGCACCCCCATCGACTAAAATATTCATGTTTGGATAGAGCCAGATTTACCTGGCCGGATGGGGTGTCGCCCACAAGATCCGCCATCAGGGATCTGTTGTGATCATCGTCAAAGAGCCTGGCAGGGATATTGTTTAGCAGCTCCCAGAACTCTGTCTGGTACTGGAATGGGTTGATATCCTTGCGAGTCTCGTATTCTCCATCCGGTTGTAGTGGGAATAAAGAAGAAAGGAATTCGCATATCATCGATCGGCTCTGATGGTAGGCAATTTGAGACTCAGGGAGGATGTGGGCATCGGTTGCGGCACCGTATCCCATAACACAGAACTCAGGGGCTCTCATCTGTGCGTATCTAAGCACTCCTACAATATCATCTTCCTCTACAGAAGAATCAAATCTGGCTCTACAGCCTTGGCTGTCGATATTCTCAAGATATATATCTCGAGACTGGCCATATTGTAAATTGTCTAGCTTGATGACAAGTCTATTACCGTCCGCTTCCTCTTGTTCTTGTTCATCAATCACTTTGCCCGCTGTCGTTCTCAAGCGAGTACCCTTGGGGCTGGTTAGTTGAAGTACACATCTCGTGGCGTACGTCGTTTGAAGATGAGCAACCGCATGGACAAAAACGGTCCCCTATATCTTGTTAGCTAACATCTACTAATCAAACTAAGGGTTCATACTATCATGCCGGCGTCGGGGATGAAAGAAAAGTTGCCGCCGCCAATCTCTCCAATAGACTTCAGTAGTCCCGATCTTATCTCGTAACCAAACCCAAATGTATGAAGAGTTGCCGGAAGAGCTTCCCAGGTGCTCCGTATCTTAGGGACGTAGCCTTGAGCAGGACACCTACGAGCAATGTTAGCGGGACTCAGTTATAAGAAAAGGGTGTGTCTAAGAAGTACAAGTAATTCGGTAATCCATCCGTTAATATCATGACTGCGGGCACGCGCCCTGTATTCTCCTCTCCGTCAAACAGATTGACTCCTTCCCGGATTCCGTGCCAGAGATTGGTTACGCTGTCGGCTCTCATTGCTTCGATGTTCTTCTGAGCCTGACTTTTGTTCTCAGGCGTCATCGATAGCAACTTCTGAATCACCTATCCACGATCCAAGCTCGATTAGTAGGGAGATATACACTCCATAGTATGTTAGAAACCCACCCGTGCTTCTCTACTGAACGTTACGATGCCAAGTCTATCGCCTTCGTCCAGCGTGCTCAGGATCGTGCGTGCAGCATGCTTCACCATATCAAGAATTGACAGGCCGAAATGCTCAGGACTTGGTTTTCCATCATTTCCTTCCATCTTCGCAGGAGCCGGCGCTTGCATGCTACCAGAAACGTCTATGACTAGAACGATATCACAGGGGACATGCCGAAGTTTACCATCTACCGGCTTGTTCGGTGGCTGCACTCGAACGATCAACCCATCGTGTGATGGTATATGATGTATGCTCAGAGCTACATCTTCCCTCATGGAGGCAACAGGTTCTATGGGTTGCCCTGAGGCGTGCTCCCTCATCCCTAGTGTGTATGGTCTGCGTACCTGAAAGTGCTGTTAGGATACGTTACTATTACTTGGCGTGAATATTTACCATGGGGGATATGAGAGCTGAGAAACCGGGGAGGTAGAGCTTAAATCAGTTCCCGCTCAAATGCTCTAATCCGTCTATATTCCTGTAGTTGTTTGGTTATATCAAAGAAGAGTATGTTCTAGTAAGTATCGCCCTCATGAGCACGGTAAAATCAGTCATGTCTAAGAAAAATGAATGACAGGCAAGAGCAATTGGTGATTATATGTTTTAGGTAGTTATAACTAGTTGCCTCCTTATTGTTTGCTTGCACCCACTTAAAAGGGAGCGCCGATGCGGCGACGAGGCAGTGAGGCAGCTAAAAACCCTTACAAACATCTGAACCTTCCCTACATGAATAGCTCAGGAGGGCTCGTTAGGTTAACTGCCAATTCTGGAAGCATCTCATCCTCTTATTCGTCAATGGCCCATTGTTCAGTTCCCCAATAGTGGACTCTGTCAGGGATGAACGAAACTTCAAGGTGGCTTATACGCGCTTTGTCAAAGCACTAAAGTAAACCTCAAAGCTAAGTGCATTTTGGTCTTTGATCACCATGCTAGTTGATTTTTAGATAACTAATGGAATTTCTTCTAACCAGAGACGATTATTCAGAGAAACTCATCTTTTTGAATGGAACTGCATAGATACCTATATACAGTAACTAGTTATTTCTATATTTAACTATCAGCATAATACAAAGTAGAACTTGGGCCTCTTATGGTAGGGGCCTCCAACATCGTGGGGCACAAGGATCTCGGTCGAGGCCTGTGGATGACACCATGCGGTTTGGCTTGGATGATATGATTTAGCGTTGAACTGCGTCGCCTGCACTTGACCTCTTAGTGAAGTGAGCAGCATATTAGGTCGGTAAGGAAGCAAACTGTATAAGTGAAACCATGAGAAAATATAAGGTCGTTGAATTACCCGTATATTTAACTGGCTGATTGGTGAGGCTGACAGGTTTAAAAACAAAATAGAAATCCCCCTGGTTTATGCCGTGCCACGTTTGCTTGAAAGGATGCGGTTTGGGACAAGACACCCAGATCTTTAAATGCTTGTCGTGGGCCTCCTTTTACACTTGTCACCTCGCTAATCTTATATTAGTGCCACCCAATCGCTAGTAATTGGTAATTGGTAATTGATAATTGATAATTGGGATAGAGTGCTGATTGGCGTATTTTTAGGAGATTTGCCAAGGATTTTGCTAAAGTCTGTAACCACCAACTTGTCGCTTGGCTTTGACATCATATTCTCTCATCTACTCTCAAGTCATCTTAACCAATTTCATTTCGGAACCGAAGTTTTAAAGTACTATATCTTAAGGAATGTTTCCTGCGTGATGCGAGTTCAAAATAATATATATTGACTTATAAATGCATGTGCATCCTATATGGGACCAGATACAAATTATCTCCATCAATTACATTAGTAGAGCATCGCGTGCCCTGGCGAAACGACGAGAGTTGTAGTCAAAACAGTGCTATGTGCATGAGACGGGTATAGATATCCAAACCAACCAGCCTGCTCATAACGACGAGTCCATGGAGAAAAACCTAGAGCGCCATTGTTTTGTTATACACGTCCATCGTCCCGTACCCGTTTCCAGCGCCACCAAGACACCAAACCAAACCAACTGAGTAAATCGTAATATTGTTGAGACAGAATATTGCCGACATCCCACCGTAGAACATCTGACCGCCTTTATGCGCGATGATATTTGCTTGACCTGCCGTCTGAAGATCTGTTCAATCTAGAGCTTTAGGACAAGGGATGAGATAAAACTACATCTTGTTTAACAATGTTGACCTCGTCAAGGAGTCATGAGTAGCTTTACCTCTTATCATCGCCATCAAGGATTGGTCGGGTTTAATGGCAGTCTGAGCATTCCTTATGCTTGCACCAAGTGCAGTCGGTATTAATGACGAAGATGCCGCCGCATTTGCAACAGTGAGCCGCATACATGATGAATATGTATCGTGGGACTTGACGTGGGGTTCTTGTTTCTTGTTGATAGCAACGTGATATAACAGGAATTGTCGCTTCTGGTGCTAGCTTTTCTGTCTAAGAATTCGTAGAAAATGAGTATTGCTGGAGGAGGTGTGTAGGAGGACCTTTGGTTTCTTCTGCTACGGGACACCCGGCTGATATAGACGCCGTAAGGGCGAGCTTCCCCGTCACAGTGGGAGAAGGGTGTAAAAATATCGCAAGCCCTCGAATTTCCATAAGAGCAGGAATATTCCGCCCGCAGGGTCCAGAAGACGACCTTGCGCGAGTCGCACCACAGAAAGCTACCCCGCATGGGATTACAGTTTGCAGAAACGAATCATAGTTCGCGGGTAAGATGCAGTAGGACCTAAGAGGAAAGGCTGAAGGTTGGGGGCTGATCGTGAAGGATTAGCTGCGAGCGTGACCGGCGACTTTGAAGCCCGTCGCACCCCACGTTTTCTTTTCTCTTCCCCGGCGCCAGAAATTCTACTGGTGCATTCCATTCCCTTAGACTATTGCAACACCTAATCGCAAGGGATGCACTGCCTGCCTGTATTGCTCAGAGCGCCCACGCACCGGTGGCGATGGTGGTGACGAACCGCTCGACCATTGCCACGATCGCTTATTGGCCATGACCGTGCGGAAAAAATCGGGATTTAGAAAAAGACCATGGCCATTTCTGGGTAAAGGGAATCGTCGTGCGGCTTGTCCCGGGTCATAGTCTGCGTAAATCGAGAAACATACGGCAGACGTGCCACCCAGAGACATTAGAATCCCGCAGCCATATGGAAAATGCTAAACTCTGACTGAGTCATTGTTCGTCATAGCGAAATATAGTTGTCGAGTATGAAAATCATCTTAAGTTGGAGTTGAGTAGGCTTCTAATGTCCTACGCCCGGTTTGGGCTGAGTATCCTATCCGAGAATTAGGATAGGTTAGGTATTATTTCGATCTCGATCAATTTTTCGATTCTAAACTTTGGTTATTATTTAATTACAACTCTGAAGAATTAAAGATGACGTTTTGGGCCTTCGTGGAGAGACGTGAGCTGTGCACATCAACGCTGATCTTTTTGTTAATGACCTAGTGTTCTACCCCAGCTGCCCAGTAAACGAATCAATTACTAGTTGTATTAACGTAGCATTTATGATGAACATTCTATCGGTATTTAATTAATCTTACTTGCACGATGCGCCGCGCTTGCAACAACTGTTGGTTGAGTACTGGTTCGCATTACATAGCGCTTTTTTTGATGGGTAATTTCGGATCAGCGCGTAGAGTCGTAAACTGAATTCCACATCGTATTAGTTGTCCTATCATATATATGCCGTAAGTTGTGAATGCGACTGTCGACGTATTGGTTTAAAGTCTAAATATCTTATTCTGTTTACTGCAGTCTCGTTGACGATGGTATAAGTGAGCGCTGAGTGGTGTCGCGTCACCCAAAACTGGTTCATGAGTTGTCTCCTCATGGTAAGAAACTTAAGCATTGACAAATTTGAAGCAATTCTTATGTGTCATGAATGTATGAGAACCGAGGGGTTCGATATTGTGGTACAGTATCACTATGACATGCATGAGGTATATCAAAATCCTGATAGGGCTAGGAATGCTCACCTATTCAGGCCATAGATACCTTAGTAAGGTGTCCCCTTTTTATTCAACAATCCTTCGAGTTTCGTGAAGTCCCTTTTAAGACAGCCGAACAATGTTATACCCAGATACGTCGTACTCTACCTGGCTTGTCATCGTAGGAGTACTAGGTAGGGGGCCTGTTTCGTCGACGGAGGATTCTTTAGCGGGAGTAAAATGTCACCCTCGAAAACCGGATCGCGTGATATGAAGCAAACAGCATGAGCACCTATTTTATGGAATTGGCTATAGCAACATGGATTATGTACTACCAAATTCGCTTCTGGATCCAAGTGCTTCGGCATCTTACATGCAGAGCCGCTTGTGTGCCGACACGATGCGTGTTTGTAGATGTCGTCTAGCCGATATTCCCTGGTTGTTGGGACTACAAAATGGATCTACGTTGGGAGTAAAGACTTAGGCTGAACCAATATAATATCATTTAGATCCTATTCTCATGTTTGCCCTTGACTGATCAAACACTTTTGTGGTTCTAATGATATCATACCTTGAGTATTCGTGTATTCGGATGGTGGTTTCATCAACTGATTTAGGTTTTTTTTTTAATAAAAAAAGCTCGGCGATATCTTTCACTTTTTAGTCAGACACACGCGTGGTAATGGAGATTCCAAATAGCCAGCCCTAGACAAGGTGGATCGGGACGGATGCCGCAGCAAGTCATAAAAGTTAATCCGCGTAGCTGGAACATGAGGTGCCACGGATATCAGGTACTGTTGGATCTTTTTTTTCTTTCTTAATCCAAGTTACGAAGCTTACACGGACCTGTTGTGAGAGGTCATGTCGCTTGAGAACTATGAACCTAGCATGGCCCAGGAACTTCAATAATAATGCTTCGTGATATGAGATTAAGTCATTCATTTTGGCTGTATCAGATCCTATCTGACATCCTCGAAATCCAGTGAGCAATGACGTGACAGAATCGCGTCCCAAGCGTTCAACGGGTATCTATTCCATGTAAAATGAGATATCATAGGTAACATTAGTTAGCTATACATCTCAGATCATGTTTCAGCTGACCTATAGTTGATGCAAGGTGATTTTTATTCTATTTCTTGCGTTGCTACGTTCGCTATTCTCTCTAGAGTTTTCATTTCTTTTTCTTCTTGCATGAACACGCCACATTCTGGAGTATCAGCTCCGTATGGCTCGTTTGGTTATTCGTAGATACTTTTTTTTTTTTTTTTGGCTGTGGCTGATGCTTTAGGTATCGAGGGCCCATAATGGTGAGGAGAAAAAAAAAAAAAGGAAGAAAATCGAAAGAAGCTCTAGATTGAAAACGGAAGTGCGGATGCTACACCAATTCAGGGGAAGACGGTTCCCAGGGGGGTTAGAGCCGAACGCGGCCAAGCGCCAGGAACAGGAATATGATTGGACCGCGGAAGCTTTGGTCAGTTTGCGATAATGGGACTTAGCGCGCACCAGGGAATCAATCACTGTTCGTAATTTGATGTCACTATGGGGTGTGAATGGTGGATTGTAAGTTGTAGTTAGCCTAGGTAGTGTGAGTCTTCACGATGTATACTGTGTTGCTACGTACCTATCTACCATGCTGCCATGTTGTTAGTAAAGCTCATAGGTTACGTTCTGAGCAAGAGGCTGAGACGTATATTCCTATCAGCCCCCTGAATTTCGGGTCGAGTCTTCCTCCTCGCGTTTGTCGTCAATCAGCTTCAAGGATTCAAGCCTTACCACGCTGCCACGCCGCTGGCTTTTGAGGCGGTTTTCTACGGGAAGGAAACCATTGGTTTGAACATAATACGTAAACTACCTAGTTAAACAGCGTCAGCTGAAAGTGATTTTCGTTTACCATTACACAAGACAGGGATAGCCAGAACGATAGTTGAAAGAGCCAATGCAGACAAATTTTGAGAAGTAAAAGAAAGAGACATTCAACGTTTTGGTAGGAGGCATGTCTCTTACCGAAACGTGATATAATAGGATAGCCAAGTAGTGGCGTCGTCGAAATGCAAACCCAATCATCCGATCTGATCTGGCCGTCCGGTCCCATGTGTGTGGATGACCAGCCGTCCCAGCGGGGAGGTGTCGTAACGGGTGATGTGCCGTGGCTGCATTGGCCTAGGGCTCAGGCGGATTGTCCTGATTGCTTCTTTTTCGCTTAATGAATCTTCTGCCCCCATTTGGTTTAGATAGGTAGACAGGTAGACAGGTAGTTACTTGGCTATCCACGTTTTAATGAGGGATACCTGGTAGGTTAGTTCGATGGACGCCACAAGTAAGTCCGTAGCTGTTTGAGATTTAGACAAACGACTCCTTTGAGATCTTTCCTAGTAGGGAGAAGAGATCCGAGCCGCGGGTAGAACATGACGGGTGTATGAGAGATCAGCTGCAGTCTAATATAAAACCGTTGCATGGCAGCTGAGTACTACTAGTCTCTTTGGCTGTTGTGCAACCGCCTCAAAACGCCACCGGATCTCAATACGTGTAAAGTCGGACAACTACAGACATTCATACGTAGTAGAGCCTTTACTTGTATCGGTGTTGAATAGAACTTGGATATAGAAGTTTAGGAGCTGTTTTGTTAGGTAGTAACGTCTTCTCTCTCTACCCAGTCAGCCAGTACGTACTCTATGTAATAAAGCCAGTGGATATCGACTAATAGAAACAAGGATGGAAAAAAGCACGATGATCGTCATGTTCTAGAAAAAAGCCAATAGTCGTTAATTATGCTGGTTCCATCCTAATGATTTTTTTTTCTTGTTGGACAGGGTTACAAGGTATATTATGGGGATGGACTAATACCCAACTACAAACGAAGTACTTAGATTTATTCGATACATCTTGCTTGAGTGTAGAAGCAAATGGTAGACCCGTTTGCTGTCTTGTGAAGAAATCGCCTGTTGGACCGGAGAGTATGATAATATAAGTGCAGATTTTGTCATGTAATAGGATCATGAAATTGGGATCATAAGCTCAACATGACATGATCATACCTCTTTAAATACTGTTTAATTAAATAATTACACAATATTGTTTATGTTCTCTGGTTCGAATCACCTAGGTATTCTCCCTTTCTTTTACTCACGCCATCGAATAGACTTGCCAAGACGGTTTCTCTAATCAATAGCTTCGACTTTCCTGGTGTGCATATGTATGTATGTATCTGCCCGTATGTTCTAACCTCAATATATACTTATATATTTCTCCCATACCTAGACAAACCTCAAATTATTTTATTGCTTTGAGTATGCGGAGATACGCGAGCCAATGCGCTTGTTAAACAAATTCTTATTCTTTGCCAGCCAGTGCGCGTATAATAAGTATATCTACATGTCTAGAGAATCTTGGCTATTAGTGCTAAAGCGCTAAGCACTTAAACTATATGTGGTAAGACATGTGGGAAGTAAGGATAGAATTGTCCAATAAGATATCAAATTGACTTACTTGGTTTGGAAATTCTAAAGACACGGAAACATTAAAAAGTGACATAGGAGAAACAGTGCAATTTCCCAGAGAAACAGCTTTAACTATTGGTAGAAGATGGGGGACCAAGATTGCTCCAGTTGCACATGGTTCGTTGATAGTACCGGTACATCAGTACATGCATGTGTTTTACAAGGGTACATACCTAAATACATACCCCCCCTGTTGCCTGCACTCGCACCCTATGCAGGACCCTGCACCGTTATGCAGGGGAGGAGGGGCTTCTCTTCCAGGATAAGCTCCATTTTCAACGCTCTTGGCATTCATTAATCCTTGTTCATTGCCCTCATTTTCCACGCACTCGGTTTTCCCACTTTCGCCTTGAACTCGCTAACTTTCCAGTCAGTCAGTCACTTGTTTTTGTCTTGTCTTGTCTGATTTGGTTTCTGGTTTCCGGTCTCTGGTTCATGGTCCGTGTTGAATCAATGGTGACCCTCATTTACTCGTCTACTATTATCAACCAGTCAATCGCTTTCGTTTTGCTTTCTTCGGCACTCGCTCTCTTTGTCGATTGTTCGTTTTCGCTGCGGCAACCATTCTAACCATAGTCACTCCTTTTATTCCTAGCACCGAGGCGACATTTTGATCCAATAGGCGAATATTCGGTCGACTAGAACAATCACAACCAGGTCCCGATTGTTCAGAGATACTGCTCGTGGGAGATACGAGGTAAAAAAAAAAAAAAAAAAAGGGGGTGCCGAGGCAAAAGAGAAGAGAGACTCGTTGTAAATCCTCTGGTATTCGACGAAGCGACAAGGCAGCTGTTGCACAAGAACTTGCAATCATCTCTCATTCCAAGACCCAGGGTTCGGATCTCGCAGATTAAGCTATCACAACATCGGGTTCCAACATTCGTCTGCCATCAGCCTATCCTGCAGGAACCATTGGTTTGTTGTGTTCGTGTAACTCCTGAGTACTCTCAGTCGCGATACTTCATTCCAAAAGTCTCCTTGAATTCATTTTCGTTCCTATCATCATCTTGGACCAGATAACAGGATTGGCTCTTTCCGAGAAAGAGGGACAGGATCATCTCAATTCTGTTGTATGATCGTCGGCCGGTCCATGTGCATATTCATGCTTGATTTCCTTTCGACTATCCGGGTTACTATCCAGGTTACCTCATCATATCTGTGAAACGCTCCCGACACGAGTCATCCCGTCTTTAGGTAGGTTTCTGATACCTTTCTTGAAAACATTTTACAGCTTTCTCTATGGAAATTGTTTCTACTATTCCAGAAACCCGGGTTTTTGGGAGCATATGCCAATCAATCCGCAATTCATACGACATATCCTCAACCTGAACTGAAGCACATCTATGTCCACGCCGACGATGCCAACCCCTTAACTTGACCCCCCACGCAATATTACTAGCACCAATTCATTTAACTAATCATAATTCTCTTCGATCATAGATAGGAATCACTTTGTGCTTCCCGCTTCGAGTTCAGCACTCTCACGTACTACCTAAATTTAGTAATAAAACTTCGAACCTCGTTCAAATTTTGCTGGAGTCGATCACACAGCAATCTTGTTCTTATTAGTGGGATAGGGAATTGATTGGTATCTCGTTCTCTTATAGTTTAACTTGTCTATCGCTTTATCGAACTGGGTTTCGTTTCGGACCAAGGATTTACATCTGGCAACGAAGGGACAAGCATCAGCATAATCCACAATGAACCGCTTCAGGACTAAGAAGAAGGTCAAGGATGACATTTCGACACCTAGGCCTTCTCAGGATTCCGAATCGTCTATGCCATTCCGGCCATTTAGAAAAGGGAAGAAGACCCAAGAACCGGAGAAGGTCGAGATCGATATTTCGGCGGCCTTACCATCCAACGATGATTTTCGTACGAGTTTGTTGATGACAGGTCTTTCAGCTCGATTTTCTATGTTACGAGAACAGGATGACCCAAACACCAAGATCGGAAAGGCCAGCGATGACAGCGTTCTTTTCCCTAAGCGACAATCCAAGCTTGATTACGGCGGTTTCCGCGGGCTGGGCGACATTGCTGAGGTTGAATCAATCAGAGCTGCTGCTCCTTTCGCTAGGAAAGCGTCTTTTAATTCGGATGATGCAGACTCGTTGAAGGCTAGCAGTGTCATGGGACGTTCCAAACCAACCGAGGGTAACAACCTATTTGGCGGGCGCCAGAAAATCTACAAGATTCCGGTTGGCAGTAACTCGTCGAAAAATCTCGATGGCGGAATGAGCGGGCGAGCCTTATATGACGACGACGTAGCCTTATCTGCTTTTCAGAGGTGGAGACAGGCAGAAAAGGAACGTAGATCCTCTGAAGAAGGGAGGGAGGAAAGCGATGAAAGAAACTCAGGCTACGTAGACGCGGATATGCTTCGTGCGGACTCACCAATACTCAGTAATTACAACCAAAAAGAGAGACGTCTTCAACAACATCATCCATTCCGTCGTTAGCTAGGAACTCGACCGCCGCAACGTCGATAGCCTCTTCACAGCGGGCCCCTTCCATAAAGGATTGGCAGTCTTCGACCAGCTCCTCTACGATAGACAGGAGTGTGACACGTACAAGAAGGCTCTACGAATCTGGGCTGAGTAACGATATCCACGAGCAGCAATCCTCAGCGCTTTCCCGCATCGACACTCTCACACGGCAGCGTACTTTTGGTACTCGGACACCGGATTTGGCCCAGAATTCGCCATCGCCCACGACTCTTGGGTTTGTTGACCGGCTTAGCAGCGACCGGAAGATTCTGGCAAAGTCCAGCGCACCGAATTTGCGATCTTTGAGCCCCTCAGCCACTTCGTCTCCTATCGGTACTCCAGACCTAGGCGTCCGTGTGCCCAGCGCGAGCGAACTGCGATCAAATTTTGGAGGGGCGCCTCCTCTAAGTCCTCCGATCAGCGAAACAGGAGAGAATTCCATGCTTCTAATTCATCCCAACGACCGAGGAAAAGCGACTGCACTTGGAGTCTTCCAGAAGCCCCTACAACCATATGATGAATCCAGATACGCTCAGCGACAATTACAGCGACAACAAGGACGAGAAACGCCTACACAAAAGCCTCGAGATGAACCTAGTGTGTCTTCAGTGACTAATAGATCCAGCTCATCATCATCTGGAACAAAAAGGGAATTGGAACCCAAGGTTCATGTGCCCCCTACAGAAACCGGAAATACCTCGATCGAGCCCCCAACGTCATTCTTAGCCGACCCTAATGACTCAGATTGCTCTCCCGTTGCATCGCCTAAGCAAGTTGTATCTCCGCACGTCATGCTGAGACGCCCATCGGACCGCGAACACCCAGCTCTTCGTGATTCCACAAAGATAACAGACCCTGACGCCCAACTTGCTTCCCGAGAAAATTCATCAGCGTCGCCAAATTCGAAAGGTATCTCACCTGCGGACTCGCCTACCCTAGGCCCAGCTCCTGGCGCTGGACTAAGCGGCATGGTGCGACAGCATTTACGAGGTGATAGCAATGCCTCGTCAATTTACGGCATGGTCCCCGCCACATCAGGCCTAGAGTCTCGCTTCCCAACAGACCCAGAAGACGGGCAAGATTTCCAGCAATCGAGGGCAAATGCGAACTCATGGGATATTTCCAGTACAGGCCGAGATTGGACATTAGATTTGGACGTAAATGAGCCAATGCCGGATGTCCAATCCCGATCATCCAATGTACCCGCCACCGAAGGATCCGCGGCTGAAACCACTAACGCTGTCGCTCGTGATGACCGAGATGAATTTGCCAGTCAACTCGCAGATGGGGCGCGTCGAGTACGCGAACGGCTGACTACGTATGTTGAAACCGACAGCCGTTCTTCCTCGCCTCGCAGGTCAGAGTCAGCAGATGTGAAAATAGGTTTCCTACAGTCAAAATCCAGCCGGGGATCGTTAGGTGACCGAAGTCGGGATCCTCAACCCAAAGCTGCACGGGATCATGAGGACTCGGAGCAACAAATAGCGGAGAGCGATTCACATGCTGGACTGCGAGCGTTCAGACAAGCAAAGCGTGAATTACAAAAAATGAAGGAGGCAGAATCGGAAGTTAAACACCAAATACCGGCTCAGGATCTTGCTCTGAACACCGATTCCACACGGTCGACACCAACGAAACAACTATCCATCGGACCACGATCGCCCGAGCGTGAACGAAAACCACCCCCAGTGTTTTATCAGCAGCGAAAATTTAGTGAAGACAGAAAGGAGGCACAATCTCCTGGATCCAGAGGACAGTTGAAAGCCGACCGTGATCGAAGTGGTTCAGACTCTAGTAATGACGGCCGACCAAATACGCGGCCCATGCGGAATCTTCAAATTGGTCCGAACGGAACCGCGGCACGACCTCCAATGCGCTCGCCGGGTCTCCCGGGCACAGATATCAAAGGGTCGCCCATCATGCCACCGCAACCATATCCAGGATCTAAACAATCTGCAGCCACCAGCAACCTCCGTGTACAGACAACTCGTGGTTTCGAGTCGAGTCAGCCCTCACCTATTTCTCCTATGCCTTCACCTTTCAGCCGTCATCCGCCAAACTCTGGCGTGCTCCCTTCCCCTCGTTCAGAAGCTTCCCCAAATCGCGGCTACGATCATGCCACTCCGAGTTCTAGTGATAGCGTAAGGCGCAAAATTAAAACCAAAGACATCTCGGATCCTACATTCGTCATGTCAACCTCTCAAGTTCCAACCGTAGCCCTGGCAGAAGCTCCGCAGGCTATATCTCGTAGCAACAGCCGGACTGCGCCGCCTTTACCTCCTATTAACCCACGAAGAAGACAAGATTTCTCAAGCACTCGAGCTGTCTTTGACAACTTGAGCCGGCGCAGTGGAAATGACATGGAAGCAGAAGCTCTTGACCGCAAACGCCTTCGACCAGTGCCGTCTAATGCTTCGGGGTCTCAGTCAAGGGTCACCAACGCCCCACCTATTAACGGCAGTTTTCCTACATCTAGGAGAGCCGTGACCGAAGGTGGTAAAAGTCCTGGCATGGGACTGCCGGGTGGTATGATTTAGTTAAGGGGAATATACTAAATCTTTCTCTTCAGAGTTTCGTTTAATTCTAAAGCAACAGCGGGCTACCCCTTGAGCATTCACGAAATGTAATGAGATACCAATTCCAGATTCTTTTATTGTTTCGTCACGAGGTTATTAGGCGGTTGTATATTTTGTAAATTTATGTTTGCCTTTAGCATCACGCATCTGTGTTTCCTTCATGGTGGACGGGTTTACATATCGCTTGCTTATCGGGCTGGCCTCGGAGTTGAAGCGGGAAGGAGAGGGAAATTATTTAATCAACAAAAGGAGGAACGGGGGCGTATAAAACATACCTTTAAACGAGACGCCGTCACTCCGGGTAGTCTCTATATTGATAGCAAGTCCAAAAGTGTTAGATCTAATACATTGGCAAAGTAAAAGATGTCATAGCAATCATGCCGTTAAGCGATTGTTTCACTCTTTGCTAACAAATATGCGAATATGTTTAAGCCAAGTAACAGGACGAATCTATAGAAGGTCTGCTTATTGTTTAACATAACATCTTATTGTCAAAGTCCTGTATATAAGGTACCCTAGATATCTAAGTACATAAGGTAAGGTATAATTAGGTTTGGTGAGCCGTCTTAATCCATCTAATCATAATACGCTTGTACAAGCTTTCATTGCCTTGGTTCATGTGCCCAGTGATACAGAGTTACGTATACTCATTCAACCACCTTAGGTAGGTACTAACAGAAGCTCAAGCCAACTTCTAAGATAAACATCACTAATAAAATAAGATGCTGCGGGGGATTTTGCGGATATTTAACACGTGGGAACGGGATGTGAGATGCGGAGCAAATGCACGGACGAACCAATAATAGAAGACTCCCGGACCAGCTCCCGGACCAACTCCCAAGCCCTCGGAAATGGAAGATATGCTACCGCGACCCGAACAGCTTACAAGACCGAATTCAGTGGAGCGAATTCATGCGTATCCATGTCTCGACAAGCGTCATACCCGCTCCTCCACATATACGCCAAGTCCCCCATCGTGAATAGCAACACATTAATGACGGTTGAACGGGGCCCGTTACGACTCAAGCTTCCTAAAATGAATGATCAGCGATGAGTGCTAGGGTCAACACACCTTCTACGGCAGGTGATCAATTCTGGGCACTATGCTCGTAGCGGTTAAACACCCCTATGTCCGGTTTGTTTTCCCCTACGATCTGGGGGCAGCCTTCGCAGAACTCCCCGATTTGGTGAAAACATCGACAAGAGTGTTGCTTTCCACCGGCTACACCCCACACGGAACAGTCAAGGATAACCATGGCGCTTTATCCTCTTAAGACCGACATGCTGCCGCCCATGCATCGGCGAGGTTCTAAGTCCGACTAGACTGAGTCGTCTAGTGAGCTATGATTCTATGAGCCTGTTCTTTTAAATTGGAGCTTACCCCGTCAATTCCGAATGAAGATCAGTTACCCGTCGAAGTAAAGTCATCAGCCATGGCCGTCTTCTCACTATTCGCTGCTCTCGGGTTGCTTCTATCGGGCGTAAATGCGCAAGATTGCGCTACGCTTACTCCCTCGGCACCGCTCAAGATAGGTGATGGGTATACCGCCCGGGTTATCTTGAATGGGCTGAAACAACCACGCAACATCGTTTTCGATACGGCGGGAAACCTGCTCGTGTCCGAGCAAGGAGGAGCCGGCATCAGGAGAGTCGTCCTAACTGAGAGCGACGGAAACGTCTGTGTAGCTTCAAGCGCCCAACTGATCGCTGATACAACGGTGAGAAAATATCGGAAGTTCGTATAGGTTGTATACTCATCATATAATGTCTAGTTCAACCACGGGGTCGCCCTCAGCCAAGATGGAAAGACTCTCTTCGTATCGAACATGGCGAGCGTATTCGCGTATCCATACGATGCGGAAGCCGGAACCGTCGGTGCCAAGAAGACGTTGATAGAGGGTATGCGAAGCGGAGGCCATATTACCAGGACACTTCTTGCCCCTTCTACCGCTCCGGACGTCCTCTTAGTCTCACGCGGCTCCGACGGAAACATCGACAACAGCACCATCGACACCGAAGCCGGGAAAAGTATAATCAAGTCGTTCAGCATTTCCGAGTTACTCGCATCCGAGACCGCGACCAACTACGCAACTGGCGGTGAGGTTCTAGGCTGGGGACTGAGAAACTCGGTCGGCGTTGGCGAGGACCCGTCAACGGGCGGTATTGTATGCTATACTACGCTATGCTTGATCAATTGTATGGACAACTAACTGGCATCTTAGTGGTCTGTTGAGAACTCGGCAGACGACATCCATCGCACTGGAGTCGATCTTCACAACGACAACCCGGCGGAGGAACTGAATTATCACGGTATCGTCAAAGACGCGGAGAACTCCCTCAAGGGTCGCAACTTCGGGTATCCGGCTTGCTTTTCTGCCTGGAAGACTGAGAGTATCCTCCAACTCTGGGATCACTGTCGGTTCGCAGTTTGGTGGCATAGACGGTACTCCTTGTAAGTGACATTTCAGTTCTGTATTGCGGGAATCAGGATCTCTATGGTCTTAACGTCTACTAAGAGCCAAGAGTGAACACTTAGGATAGTGATTAACGGCTAACTCTTCTATAGTTGAGCAGGTAACAGCACGCACCTCATTGGAAGAGGTCGATGAATTCTGCCGCACTGAACGTCAGGGACCGAGTCTAGTCTTCCCGGCCCATACGGCTCCGCTAGACATTAAATTCAAGGAAGACGGCAGTGCTGCCTTTGTTGCGTTTCACGGAAGCTGGTTAGTAGTACCCTGGTTTATCTCTAGATGCATGGGCCCCTGAACTTTTAAGCATTCTAACCCGTTACCTTCCATAGGAACCGAAGCCCTCCGGACGGATACCGGGTAGGCAAAATCGCATTTGCCGATGGTCAGCCTGTAGCGAACATCACAGATCCCGAGGCCGTAGAGTATATCTTGGAGAATGAAGACACAACTAAGTGTCCAGGGCAATGCTTCCGCCCCGTAGGCCTTGCGTTTGACAAGAAGGGCCGCCTGTTTGTGGCGGCTGACACATCAGGAGAGATTTTTGTCCTCACCGGGGCTTAAACGTCTTATGGAGGAAAGGATAAGGATGAAGATTCAGCCAGAGTGTAAGGCCTCTTGTATATAGGGTTTTCTATATATATCTACGTCTCTTAAAGCATTTACACCGTTACAAAGTAACTTGCCTTTGACTAGAACAATAGACAATTGCCTTGGACTTGGTTATACATTTCAACGCGATGTGATAAGTTACATGAACAATACTAACGGTAAACGAAGCGAGCGCTGGAAGGTCAAGGGTCTGAACACGAGTATTTGAGTAAAACGGAAAAAGATCGGAGTCCCCGGCAGTGTGAGAACTTCGTATTTCAATATGACGATCTGCTGACGCCGAGAGCGTGCTGATCTGCATTATTTCATCTATCTGTGAGCCTTTTATTATTCCTTGCATAGAGTGGCCATTCTCCAACGAGGCGCAGACGATGGAGAAAGGGACGATCGATTTTCTCAAGAGCTTTTCACAGCCGATGCCAAGGAGTTTCGTCATTGGGAAACCTCCATCCTAAGAAATGGTCTCGGGTACATAGACTAATCTACCCTTGGCTTTTAGTGATGTGTCATTCCAAGTCTCTTCGATGTCCTTCAGCTGTACAGATTTAGCAGGAGTCAGCTTCCAGCTAGCCGCTGCCGGGACCAGTGTGTGCAGCTCCTTCATCAGCGCCGGTATGCTCCAGGACCCGGCTCCCGCCCCGCGGATAGTCAGGTCGAAGGACCGGAGAAGACGGGACGGGAGTTCGGAAGTCTGCTGAGAGAGGCTGCCTATCTGGACATACTGGACGGGCTGCTTGGCCCGGCTCAGCGATGTAAGTAGATGTATCGCCGTGTCACCATAGACGTAATCTAAAATGACATCGACGTTCTGCACTTTGGAGAAGTCAGTTTCTGCTACCGGATCCTGGAGTACGACGTAGTCGTCAAGGCCGTCGACATCAGCCAAAGTCGCGCTATTCCGTGCGATCCCGATCACTTTGCCAGCCCCCAGCGCTTTAGCCGCGTATACAGCTAGACGACCGCTGGTGCTTGTCGCGCCGACGATAACGACAGTGAAGTCCTTGGGTAGGTTAGTAGTGCGCTGGGTGATGGCCATCCAACTGCTCATGGCAGGATTGAGGTTGGCTGCAAATGAGACTGGGTCGACATGATCGGGGAGCGGGTAGACGTTGGATTTCTCTACGTTGATACGATCCACAAAGGTGCCGCCCTGCATGGTAAAGGCATAGTAAAGCTTGCCTGTGGTGTCATCTTTCCCAACACAGTCGATACCAACGGTGTGAGGGAGTTCCCTAGCTGAGTAGTGGGCTCCTGAGGCGCGAGAACGGACTACTTGGTGAGCCCCAGCAGCCAAGACGCGGAGTTGGACTTGGCTTTCTGATGGTGCAGGGAGATCATCGACCGAAACATACCGTGGTCCCTCGGTCCAGGATTGAACTTGAGCCGAATGCATATTTTCTTTTTCTTTTCTTTTTCTCGATAGTTATTCCTCTCTTTTTCGAATATAGTATCTCTATATATAACCTTATATAACCTTCTACTCTGATCTGAACTGTCTTAAACGTCTACCTAACTCAACTTGGTATTATTTTGCTATGACTCAAAACGCCTTATCCCGCGATGAATTTATAATCAAGTGGATTTCTGAAAATAATATCAGCACCTAATTCGTCTTACCGCTTATGACCGCTCATAATCCCGAAAGTGGGTATAATCCTCTATCAGCCAGTCGAGAGTCGAGACTCATGCATCTGGTCAGTTACCGAGTTAGCTACAGGGGCTTATGAAACGCCTTGTTGGTTTTGATATACGCGGGCTTTGCATGTACATTTGTTATATGAATTTCATTACTATCTGGCTGACTTGAGAAATACAAAATAAAAATACTTTACGACTATTCACTTTGCCTATGTTTATTTTACTCGTGAGGTACCATGGGATTTTGTGACGTAGTTTGAGAAATAACGAGTTTCGAGAATATCACAACTTCCCCAAACTAACCACCGGATCATCCAGATTAGGATCAGATTTACCTGTCTCAGGATCCTCACTTCTCCGCAATGGGGGAAGAATATCAGCATGGCTTGCATGGATTACAGCCAGCCCTACAGCTACCAACTTACATATACATAGTGTGGTTTAGCTGAAAATCCTCCGGCCTAGTTCAAGGCAGACTTGGTCACTTCCCGACAGCCTGAGGCGCCAAACGAAAAAAGAAGAAGTATAAATAGGTAAGCATATACTATAAGGATATAAACTCATGACACTAAGCCGAAGTCTGTCCGTGCCGCAGTGTTGCGGCTACGCTGTAACCGAGGATTCGATAGCGGACGTTTGAAGTATGTAGGTCTTCCCACTTAGAGGTGTGTATAACTACTGTAGGCCATGAAAATGGGACGAGGAGTCGACGGAAACTTGGCGTGACGAAACAAAAAACACGCGAGGCATATTGCATAGTGCATAAGGATGGGACAGAAAGAGGCGGAAAAGAGAAACATAGCCCCCAAAAATACATGCATAAGTGTGAATCCTACAAAGGAGCGAATCGTAGAAGAAGTTGTTAGGTTGTTTTAGTTAGCCGAAGAGAAAAAGGAATAAGTTAGAAAGAAAAGATTGGGGAACGTCATAGTTTTCTATTTTTCGACGTTACGCTGCAGCCCTGCCGCTATCCCGAAGCGCATTAGTTTCTTCCTAGCGTCGCATTTCTGTACCTATCGCTACAGAATAGCGGTCCATAGGTATGCAGGTTGTTGCACCTATGAGGTAAGTAGGTAGGTACATGTAGTACATTATCTTACCTGTAGGCTGTAGGCTATGGAAGATATGCAGGATGGATAACTCGATTAGGTACCTAAAAGTGTGTAGTGAAAGGGCGCAGCAACAGCGGGAAATCATTCCCACTAAAATATCCTAGGTATCTCTAAAGGTACTAATCTAGTGTACCTAATGTAGCAGATTGGACCGAACTGGCCCCCTTTATCTAGAAAAGGTTTGCCTACTGCATGACCCCTAAGGGTTCCCTAAAGTCCCCTTAGGTCCTAGACCAATTGCCAATTCCGCCTCCGCAATTTCGTCCGCAATTTCGACGCGAGTAACACTTATACAACTGTACAACACCCCGAGCTGCGGTGTCTCGTTCAACATCATCGCATCGCAGCCTCATCGGATCCAATCGGGGAATAACGAGAGTGAATATTTCAATTACAGGATCAACGATATTTTTTTGAAATATATTTTAATTGGGAATTTGGAAGGGGGAATTGAAAAGAAGAAGAATAATAATAATAAAAGAAAGAGGAGGAAAAAGAGAAGGGAAAGGGGATAAAAAAGAAATTGAAAAAAGAGAAAGATAAAGGAAAAAGGAAAGAAAAAAAACTATTGCGACGTGGAAAACGTCAGCAATACCAAACATCATCATCAATCATGTCCACAACAACACCTCGAAGCCGAAGTCCGCTGACTCCGGTCAGCACGCGCAGTTCGTCGTCTTCAGACCACGTAGCGATACAAATACACAGCTGCCCCTGCGAAAAATGCGAAGCTCATCACGCCACTTATAACAGCTCTAACGGTAGCAGCAGCAGCAGCAGCAGCAGCAGCAGCAGCAGCAGCAGTAGCATCAGTCAAAACAGCAACAAGGCTACCGAGAATAACACGACGCGCTTCGACGTTCCGTTAATCGCCATACCGCGACTCTTCACAGCATTACTCGGCCTAGCGACGGTGATCCGGGTACACACGGCCATCGACGCCGGGTGGTGGCCGTGGGAGAACAAAGTGCTATTCTCCCTGTGCTGGCTGGGGTTATTCTGGAACCTGGCGCACGGCTTGTGTAGCATTCTAGGCTATGCGTACTGGCCGTCGCCGCGGCGCACAGCCGGGCTACCACCCGTCACCATCGCCATCAACGGGAGGACTATCGTATCCTTCGGCGGCCCCGACGAGGAAGACGGCGTGAGGAGACGCCGCGCTAAGAGATTACAATTCTCCGTTGTTGATATCCTGCTTGCCGGCCCGACGCTCGGGTTTCTGATATACTCGGCGCATATCATGTACCCCTGGTGGGGGTCTCGATATGTCGGATTATGGCCGCCGACGATAGGCTTGATTGCTTCTCTTGTGTGAGTCTAGCCTACTCCCCCATATTCCCATATCTGCATTCTTCTCTATAAGGTTGTGTGAAGTTGCACAAGGCCAGTTTGACTAATGGTATTTTGCAATAGTTCCTTCGAGTTCCTAACCGCGTTCCTACAACTGTTCGAGTTCTTCGAGGCCAAGGTCATCGGCGTGCAGTTGACGATGCAAGACATATACGACAAGGACGACCGCGTTGGCCGATTGCAATTATAAAGCGGGCGGGCACGCGGGCGAAACGTGTGTCTTGTATTCATTTCTTTCCAAAGCAGAGCGGAGCGGAGCGCGTCAAGGCAAGGCGAAGCAAATCAAATCAAAGCAAAACAGAACAAAAATACAATCTTTTTGTAATAACCATTTTAGGGGCAGGCGTGGAATGCTCTCAGAAAGATACCAAGCGAAATAAGGGCGGCATTGCGCATATAACTCTACTATATAGTTGGCCCGATATGGGCTATGATGATACCACGGAGGAGATAGAAATATATCATCTCTCGTTTACCACATTATCCGCGCATTGGTTTTATTCGCGCGGTTCGAAACTTACATGTTGATAGGTGGGTGTCAATGAGCACAAGGGCGACTCGGAATTTACTAACTACGGCTTAAGCGGATCTTAATCGTCTAGGATATTGAACGGTGAGTCGATGTCTCAATAGTGATTATTTGTATTTCTCAGCTGCATTTTGCATAGCACCACCACCGGTTGAGATGTCCTCGTAAACTACCAAGGCCACGTAATAGCACCGTAGGAGGCAAAAGACACAACGTAGTCAAACAACGCAAACAGTATTATCACCCCATACCTACCTATGTTGCCTCTTTGGCTTAGCTTAGCTTTGTTGAACCGCCAAGATGGTACGACTGATTAACGTAGTTAAAAAATCTCAAGCCCGTTAAACTGTTGTTTCGCATAGCATCGATAGCGCATGGGGGCTATCGACTAAACAGCCAAGCAGGCAGCTAATAAGTGAAGTGCAGACTAATTTAAACAATTTTAAATTGTAGCGCAATGTCAATTTCATCTCGTATATCGGGCTAGTCGGGCACATTAGCTTGGACGCAAAGGGATAGGAGTCATGCTTAACGACCACCTAATATAAGCTAGTATGTGATCGTACGAACTCAACAAAATATAATAATATAGTGACTAGTATTAGTATCTAGGTTGTGTAGTTATAGAGAGGGTGCTAAAGATTGCCCTTTGTCTAACTGAGCACGATTGCTCCCTCTATTGATCATCCTATCTATGGATTATCCGAACCATGCTGATGGTGCCGTATTAACAGCGGTCCTGAGCAAGTCTTAGCTGTGCTCCAATTTGGGTCTGTCCTCTTGAAAATGAACGCCTTGTGTGATGCAAATTTACAATATGATAGAAGAAAAAAGGACATATCTTGTCCCGACATGAGTCCAACCCCGTCCAGAAAATAATAGTACGTGTAGCATCATTTCTATTTACCCATCCGTAATTCTCCGTTTTCTTCGTCTCTTCTTTACTCCTTCTTAGCCTTCTTCCGGTTCTTCTTACCCTTGGGCACGCGCGCGAGCCAGTATAGGAACAGCGCGCCGAAGATATTGAATACGATGTATGCCCAGAGAATACCAAAGTTGCGCCATCGGTCATCTGCAGATTACATGTTAGTTTGGTTGCAATTGATCTGCTAGGATGCAAAAGGGGATACGACTTACCATAGTACGCGCCGACACCTGCTAAGTATGTGTTGGTATCTAAGACGGGACAATAACTGCAGTTTGACATGCGACCTGCAGTGCCGTCTTCGAGATAACCACCAGTTGCAGTAACGTAGTTCTCAAGGTATTGGCCACAGTTCATGTTGTTAGGAGGGTCGAAGTGTGCAAATTCGTTAGTGGCGCAATGGACTTTAGTATTCGCCACTGCCGTCGACATCATGGCCGATACCAAATATGTAAACGGACTGACACGGTACATGAAAATCCAGAAGCGAGGGAAACTATCGGGACCGGCAAGAACACCACAGAAGATCAAGCACAGACTGAACATCAAGTTGGCAATGTTACCACCGCCCTCGGCTGTCTCAAAAGCGGCGATGATCATGTCGGTGAATGTCGAAGTGAATAGAAGGAAAGCCCACAAGAGCAAGAACATTAGAGCACCACGCTCAGTGGTTTGACCGGCATCCGCAGCATTCCTGTAGAGTCCGACAGGGTAGTACCAGCAGAAGAACATGAAGACAGCCATCAAAGTGTTCCAGGGAAGTTCGACGATAATCTGCGAGAGCATGAAGACCTTCCAGCCATAAACTTTAGACGGACGCTCGCGCACTTCATACAGAGATCTCTGGATAACGAAATGCGGCATCGTTTGCTGCACAAGTTGGCCGAAGATGGTCAAGATGTTGAAGATAGCGAACATCTGGTTCTGGAGACCTTGGATTGTGTTGGGTGCTCTGAAGAAGACGAAGCCGATGAAGAGTGCCACGAGAATACAGAGAATTGCCTTGGAATAGATGTACGACGGGGTTCGCCAGTATTGCTGGAACACACGGGAAGTAACCTCCCACAGCTGGGTGGGGAAGCTGGCGGCGTGTTCACGGTAGGATGAAGGGTCTTCCGTAGGAGTCGGTACATGCTGTGCGGTGTCTTCTAGTCTTTGAAGCTCGGTCTGTACATCTTTGTATTCGGGACTATTACGCCATGTCTGGAACCAGTCAACATCAGTAGAGCTACCTGGAGCCGCACCAATAGCATCAAGCATCCATTCGGCCGGGTTGGCATCTGCAGGACAGGCCGGGGCACCGTTACGTTCGAAATAGCTCGTCAGTGTCTTAGAGTTCTCTCCGATGTCACCAAAGTAAACGGTTTTTCCACCTTTAGCAAGGAAGAGTAGACGATCGAAGCGCTGGAACAACATGGCCGAGGGCTGATGAATGGTGCAAAGAATAGCCTGTCCACTCTTGGTGAGCTTCTCAAGAAGATCCAAAATGGCCCAAGAAGTCTGAGAGTCAAGACCGGAGGTAGGCTCGTCGACGAAAAGCAGTAGAGGGGGCTTAGCGGCAAGTTCAACGCCGATCGTGAGACGCTTGCGCTGTTCAACGTTCAAACCCTCACCCAGAACACCAACGACTGCATCGGCGTACTCCTCCATATCCAAAAGCTTGATTACTTCATCAACATAGGCAAGCTTCTCCTCACGAGGGACATCAGCAGGCTGGCGAAGGAGAGCAGAGAAGTTAAGAGCCTCGCGAACGGTAGTGGTGGACAAGTGGAGATCTTGCTGTTGAACATAACCAGTTTTCCGCTGGAAGGAATGGTCACGGGGATGACCATCAACCAGCATATCACCAGTGATAACGCCCATAGTAATACGATCAGCCAAAGTATCAAGGAGAGTCGTTTTTCCTGCACCCGAAACACCCATAAGAGCAGTCAAAGTACCAGGTTTGACCCAGCCGTCAACATGATCCAGGATTCGTCTGGGTTCTCCCTTGATCTTGATATCGTAACAAACATTCTTCCAGTGGAATACGCTGGATTGTTCCTGTAGGGCACCTCCCTTCTCAGTGGGGGCGTTGGCACGGCTAGCATTCGTTGCAGTAGGACCAACACGAGGGCCTTCGCCTTCCTCAATATCACCCTTCTTCTCCTTGAATTGAGCGGGTTTGTGACCGAGACGGAAAACTAAGACCTCACCCTTTGACTTCTTCTCAGAGACGAGTTCGGCAGCAGTCATGTAGGTAGCGAGGAAGAAGAGCATGAAGCCGATCAAGATACCGAAGTTGCGCCAACGGTGCGAATTGTAGTATTGGAAAGCCGAGTTGATATACGCATCACCATTAACGGTTGCACGCCCGGGCACACTACCAGGAGTGCTGCAAGCGCGGTTTGCTGCGCCAACATCGGTGTAACCAGGGATTAACGGGTTCGGTACGTATTGGTTGCATTGGAACTCACGGTTATGGAACTCATTCACCATAAGAGACTCGAACGCATAGGCCAATGGATCCAGGTAATTGAGCCAGCGGCACCACCCGAGCATGTAATCGATGGGGATGACGAAACCAGTGAAGATAACAAGGTCGAGAATCAACATGGCAGCAGGTACCATGGCTTGCGATAGAGTGCGTGAAGCCGAACCAATTGAGCGGAAAATCATACTCATCGTCATAACCGTAAAAAACATGATCAATAAGTAGAAAAAGAATGGTCCCGGCTCACGTCTCAAGTTGGTGATGAAGTACAAAACCAGGTTGAAGACGATAGAGTTGGCAATCTTGTACGGCATATCCACAAGCATAGAGGCAACAGCTTCCGCTGAAGGGCGGTATAGAGCGTAACGGCTGTGTTTCTCGACAATAGGACGTTGAGAATATAGCGTGAGAATCTAGCGGTAGTTAGTATTTGAAAACCTGGAAAAAGGAATATTCTGATATCTTACCTCCAAAGCACTGGAGAAGGCATTCATAAGACAGGCGAAGAACAGGAGAGCACCACGTTGGTAGAAACTGGAAGTAATCTCTTGCATATTGTAGAACACACTTCCAACGATCAGGGCCATGATAAGATTACCAATGAGCGATCCAAGCGTCAAACTTGGGTCACCAATGAGACGCTGCCAACCACGCCACAAGCATAGCATGACCTGTTGCGAGAAAGACATCGTGTAAGGAGACTTGGGTCGTTGGCTGGAAGCCTGCTGGGCCCTCCTCGAAGCACGAAAGGCCTCTGCATCAGGGCCGTTTAGGGGGTGTTCCTGTTTATACTGCTCGATCTCAACCTGTAAGGCTTCGTAGTTGGCACTGTTCTTCCAAGCCTTAGCAAATTCATCCGGTGTTCGCGGAACCTTGCCTTCGAATCCAGGTCGGACAACACGTTCTCCCGGACTGGTCATGGAGGTCAGGAAATCGGGGGTCGTCTGTCGAGCAGGGCACTCGAAGCCGAGGTTGACAAAGTACTGCTTGGCCTCATCGGCCCGACCGAAAAAGATCTGTCGACCTTCGTATAGGACGAGAGCCTTGTCGAAGAAGTCGTAAGCACTCTGGGGAGCCTGGTAGATGGAGACACAAGCGGTAGTTCCGAACAGTTCCGTCTCTGTGCGGAGCGTTTTACAGAATTCGACTGCGTTGGCGCTGTCCAGACCACGGGTACTGTTATCCCAGCATTGCAACGGCGCTCGGCTGAGAGCAGCTTCGGAAATTGTGACACGCTTACGTTCACCTCCGGAAACACCACGCACGTACTCGTTACCAACACGAGTATTCACGGTATGCGAAATACCAAACATGGCCATGGTAACATCCCTTAAGTGGTTGACGTAGGTTGTCTTGTCAACACCGGGAGGCAGGTGACGCGGAGCACGAGCCGTAGCCGCAAACGTCAAAGTATCGCCGACAGTCAGCATGGGGAAATGAACATCGACTTCTGCGGTGTAGATGGCTTCGCCACGGTGGTTCTTATGCATCTCCTCGGAGGTCAATCCTTGATAGTTGAAGTACGAGCCCTCTTCGACATAGATACCGTTGGTCTCACCGGCAATCGTCTTCAGGAACGTCGAACAACCTGAACCCGGGGGTCCAAGCACAACCATCATCTCTCCCTTGTGGACGACACCGTCGAAATTGCGAAGAATGTCGATTTTAGTCTGGCCTACACCGAGAGCCTTGCGAACAAGACCAAGTCCTTCTAACCAAATATTGGCGACATCCTTCTGGTAATCTGTCGCGGCTCCGAAGCCGTGGACGCTGAGGTTTTGAAAAGCAACACCCGATGTCCGGAATTGAACGCCCGCATGGTCAGCCATCCGGACGACGGCCTTAGCCCAGGCGCGCGCATTGAAATTCGGGGAGTGAGGATTTATGGGTGAATCCTTTGAGTCGTCTAGGTAAGGGTTCTGTCCAGTAACTCCAGTTGCATTCGATTGAGTAGTATATCGGCGAGCAAGTTCATGCACTATAGACTCGCGTCGCTCCAACTCGGAATCATCTTCCACCTGAGTCGCAATGCTCGAGTCGGCTGTAACCTCCTTTTCGACAACATTGCGCTGTGAGGACGTCCCCCTCTCCTCCTCGATTTCGTGGTGAGCGCCCGACATTGGAGGTACCCCTGATGCTTGAGCAGTACGGTCGTAATTGCTAAAGGGGTTGCCCACAAAGGACATGTTCCAAGACCGTGGCGGAAGTCCACCGATAAAATGGCGATTCGTTCTCCTAATAATAAATACCTAGCCTGTGCAGACGATTTCCTTTTTGGGTTGCGCTAGGATTGATCTAGCTGTAAGATTTGCGATAATAATACGGCTTGCAGCTTGAGGCTGGATTGCGGATATAATTAAGGTGGATATTATTAAAACGGAGATAAGGTGTAAAGGTGGAAGTAACGAGGTAAAAACCTAAACGACGTTTATCGTCTCCGATTAAAGTATTAAAACTGGAAGGATCCAGTTGTTGGAGAGGCGGCGTGAAGGAAATAAGGAGAGTAAGAAGAGAGAGCCTCAACTTGGGTAGCCGACACTCGCTGGGCTGAAACTGAGAGGTAAGGAAAATTGATAAAAAGAGGATGGAGGGAGGTTTTTAATATTATTCGGTTCGTTTTCGTATTTTTCAGGGTCTTTTCTACCCGTCTTGTTCTAGTCAATACCGCCTATACAACGATACGTAGTAAGTTGATAAGTTTCCATGTGGCTCCATGGATACCAAATCTTACCGAGCTTACGCTATAACTAACTACGGTAGGTAGGGCCAGGGGCAAAACTGTCAAGGTTTGTTTGTCCCAAGCAAGCGGGCTCTTAGTGACGTGCGAGGACCCAGGTACCTAGTAATAATGATTCATAATGGTAGAATCGTAAGAGGTCGCTAAAATATATGACTAACGGAAGATTTCTTTTACAAAGGAATTTTAACAGAACAAAGTGCGAACAGGATTTTTAAAAAGAAAAAAAAAAATACTGTGATATAGAATAAACCATAAGGATAATTATGATATTTTTTTTTGTATGTACAACTAATTCTTTGGTCGAGCTATACGAATCACAAAATAAACTGCTTGATATATCGGTACTTACAAAATGGGCACTTTTGTCGATATTATCCTGAAGAGGTACATACAAGGACCAATTGTACAAAAATTGTGCTGCCTGACTCAATCTTAACTAGTGGAATTAAGGATGCGAGCTTAATCTTCTAGTGCTTCTATACCGCTAGGGTACATGACTAACGAACTCTAGACCCAGAACACCAAGCGTACTCTGTAGCAACAAAGACCTATCGCAGCTGCATGATAAAGTACTGTGTAAGTATCCTCGTCTCCGCCGCCTCTGCCCCACTGTCCCCAGACGGGTTCTATGTCGGACCCCGTAGATTGCCGGCCAACGGGGGATTATCAACACCGCAACACCACCACCACCATCTACGTATCTTAGGCTAGGTTAGGTACATATGTAATATTCAACTAGATGTTGAGTCCATTGGCCGATTGATAAGAGCTGATGGAAAGCGTGCATCATGACATGGCAATGGAAGGCATTCGAATTCAAATTCGATTCAATCCATTACTACTAGGTACTTGGACTAGATACCTACCTACATGTAGGCTAGGTACCTAATTCATACAGCTGATATAACAAATGTCTAACATATTTTACAGCTGAATTCCCACCGCTTTCGTTGCCGCAATAGCCATTCTCAGTAACTTCCAACGCACTTGAGCGTCTAACGTGTGTTCAGCCTTCTCTGTGCTTACAGCAGCTTACGGTCTTTGAATCTCCTGTAGGACAGCCCAAGTATTCCTTATCTTGTATAGAAGTGACACGATCTACACGATATAATCCAGTACGGATAACCTTGTTTACTCCATATTTTTTATGTGAGGTGGGTATCTATATAATGGGAGATCCCATCCCGAAAGAAACCAAAGTCGGTCAGATAAAAATCTGAGGGTACGATCTTATCAATGGACCTTGCGTCGCCTCGTCGTTAAAATAGAACGGTACCGTCGCGCAACTCGAAACTAAATCAGACCGAGTTAGTTACCCCCGCGCTGATGAATGACACCGAACTAACACTACTAATACTACTAATACTACTGATACTACTACTACGTAGCTTCTGATATATGTAGCACAATGCGTGTGACTTGTGCATAAAAGCTAACCTATGCCTGACTTTTTAAAAGCGGGTTACCAAGAGTTATAGGTATTTTGTGAAAATCTTCGATCAATCTTCTTAGCCAATAGGAAAGATCTCGGTCGTCCCATCTACTTAAAATGGTAAAAAGTCCGGTGACTTATTCATCCCACCATCAGTCCGAATGGGACACAAGGCCGCAAAACGCTCAAGAAATATTAAGGAAGCCGCACAAGTCCGGAGACGTAGCTCGGGGTCTTCCAACTCCCCGACTCCCCGCAATCATAAAAACCGACACTCCTCAAATTCCCAATCCAACAAAAACATTCCCGAATAACAAGCATTCCGCCTTACCTATTTATTTATAACAAAGAAAAGAAATTATTATCCTAAACTAAAAACGGAAATAAAATGTAATGGTAAATTAGAATATTCCAGATTGAAGTTCAGCTTATCTCTTGCGTCAATCGCATCTTATTACATTAAGTACCTCGGTATATAAATAGTTTGTATGTATTTATCTCCGTTAGATCTTGTAAGATCTCGGAGCACTTCGGGGTCCTCATATATCCGCACCCCGAAACTACCTAACCTAACGTACCTAACTATTATTACCTATGTAGTTGCAAACCGGTTTTTTATCAACGTTGCCTTTTGAAACTACACTAGTACTGGCAATGCCACAGGATAGAAGTGATCCGAAGTTTCCCCAGAAGTTTCGTCGTATATCGAGATCTTACCACTATGTAAGAATCTCAAGTACCTGAATCTACAAATGTGTGAGTAGATAGATATGATTCAAGATTACCTCACAGCTGCACGCCCCCTCGCTTGGCAAGATTCACAACCACAAAATTCCAACAACCCTATTTTCTAATGCTACGCCGCTTGCATGCGCTGTAGTGTATCTCTCAAGTGTGCGACTGATCTCCCGCTCAGAATGAAGGGGATCGAGGGGTTAAGGAAGAAAAAGATAACTCGGGACGTGTGCATCATCCGCGAATCGGATTTGCTACCTCATGATTGGCGCCTCGTACTCGGTACTGAGTACCCGGGAGCACATCGGTCGCGATAACATTGCGCTTATGCATAAGGGCAAGGGTTGTAGCGCATCCGTGTTGTTGGGAATCCTACATCAGACAGAACGCGTCAGTTTTAATCATAGTTACCCGTTGGATTCTGCGTATCCGTACGTAGCATCGATACGTTCCTTTACTTTGCTGATGTGATGAAATATTTTGTCCTTTCAAGAGTTGGTGATTGTTGGCAGATTGTCGAGGTGAGATTCAGCCCAGCAGCTGATCCTAGGTTCCCCGTTGGTCCGTTTATACGTGCTTGTGTTAGTTGGTCGAGTGCCGAGATGCACAACTAATCCATCGAAATTCAAGACCTACATATGTAGTCCCCTGGGAACACGGCGGATCCGATGTGCTTGCTCTGTGTTTGTGTGAGCTTGTTGATCTACTAGGGTTATAAATCCAATTCGAGCAAATGACAGCTCAAGTTACCCTAACGTAAAAATCGGCGAACCATGCCTACCCCTATCACAAAAGTCCTAGCGTTTATAGCCAACCGCCTTTTCTTGCTTAGGAAATCCGTGTTCGGATTCCTGCTTTCGCTCGTTTTACAAGCTGCAAGTGGCCGTGACATCCACCTCCACGTGCGCATAGGCATAATCTTGGACGTCTGTTCATAGGGGAGGGGAGAGAAGTATTATTCGGAGGGGATATAACCATGGTTAAGGGGCACATTCCTACAACCATAATGCCGGGACGAATTTTGTATCTGGGTATTATTCTAGAATACTACTGGAAATACACCAGTTAACGGGCTTGAGAATAACTCAGAAGAGATCATATCAACGTATTCGCATATTTTCTATCACATAGTGATCTTGTTGTGCCTACCTTAGGTAGCAGCTAGCAGGACGAGTATTTTCGCATAAGAAACTCAGCTGATTATGGTTTAGATGTTCGTATAGATATTTACTTGCGACTACCTAATACAGGTCACCACTCCTTATCCGCGCTTTTCTTCTGGAGTAGTACACTTGGTGACGTGTTCCTAGTATGTGGATCACTATCCGGCGGTCTTTTACTTATACCTATCACTCTGTAGAGACAATGCAAAGCGGTGAGACCGACATTTGTAACCTCACTAATGATGCCCACTATGAAGAGAGCACTTGATACTAGAATGAGATCTACCTATATTAGCTTGGAAAAGGCGTACAAAATGGCATATTTCGGATGATAGGTTATTCGGGTTCCCCGGATGTACCGTCGGACCCGAATACCGATCGGATCATCCTAACAATCCTCATTGCGTGATAAGGACACCAACAGACTTACTATTTCGGGTGTCACCTTACGCCAAATTATCAGAGAGCTTATCCGATTCCTGCTCAAAGTAAGTTTACACAGGTTTGTGTCTATGGAGTCTGTCGCCTAGCTCTACTTACAAAACTCCAAAGAACGATTCAACCACGACACATTGCTAATCCTTTCCATCCAACTGTATGCCGTAAATAAAAGAGTATTAATAGGACTTTCACAGAGCGGTAATTTCACTTCCCGTCGCCCTAGCTTCCCTCACTATACACGCCGCGGGGACCTTTGTATCCCTTGGTGAAATACTACCACATAGAAGTAGGGACTCAGGAGAATACCACGTCAATGATCGGCGAATACTTCCAAGTAAAGCAGCGGAACGCCCATAGTATATCCACTATATTGGGTACCTATTCCTGGAAGGCTGGGCGAGAGTCAGTGGAGATAAGCGTTGAGCTGCCTCACCGTAGTTAAGCACTAAGATAGGGGGTAAGGAGACGAAGTAGGTAGTCATCAAGTTTCCAAATGAGACACCCGGAACAAAGGACATGCTTGGCATGTATTAAGCAGCAGTAAGCTTCCATAGCTAGCTTAGGGTTCCTGGTGGAGCAACATAGTTGTTTCCGTGCTGTAGGAACTAGCATGTGAAGGGCTCAGCTCTGTTCTGCAGCGTAAGTTACCTACAGAACAGCTTAAGGGGTAAGCCAAAATATAAATAGTGTCCTATTGATATTTTCACCTGATGACTTAAGATTAACCGTTCATACGTTGGAATCCTCGCACAATAGGCAGCTATCCGTTATATGCGATGTAAGCGTTGCCAATGAAGATATCTTAGCTTTGCTAAGATCACCTGAGGATATAGTAACTTCGGCGGATTACCTTAACAAAATATAATTATTCCATTAGGCTTCGTTCGCCAAGTATCTATACGCGTCCCTCGAGGCTATTCTATTGGACTTGATTAATCCAGATAATTTGCGCCTAGACGAAGTAACTCGTACTATTGGATTCTATATTAAGGAAGAAGCTAGAAAGCTGTAGCTCGTATTTCTCGAAGGTGCCTAGATCATTAAGGTTGGATGTGTTAGGAGCAAGTTTGTAATGCTTCTGAGAAACTATTCATTTAATTCGTACTTCCTAGACAAGGAAAGGGGGAGGGCAAAGAAGAGAGGGGGCAATATATGTAGCTTTCTGGGTGTAAATTAACACAGCATTTACAAATAACTCTGAGATGCATCCCTCCTTTTAGGATGATATCACTTTAGTCACTTAGGTAGTAAGTATCTAGGTATAATTATCAGTTTTACCTGTTAGCTTACTTTTAATACTGAGGTGGTTGTAGGAAGCTTATCTCGTAATACCGCGTAGTTACAACTTTGATCTCTGGTAGGTGTCGAACGCTGCGATATTTTAACCTGAGTTTTGAGTGTTTTACTTCGTATCCTGTATTTGAAGCTATTTTAGTGGCTACATCTGTAACTATCTAGGGATCTATTACGCATTTCGTATGCTATTAATGCTTAAGGTAAACGGTCCATTTTAGTGTCAGTTTGTTGACTTTTAAGTCAACAAGTATTTTGACAAGTGCCTGCGTATTTACATTGCGTGGGCGAGAGCGGGCTTCCTTATAGTCGGGTTCTCTAGGAATATTTTCTTTCAAACCGAACATGGTAGCCTACAAATAGCGTTACTCTCTCTGAAGAAGCTCCTCAAATATTCCTACGTCTATGTTACGAGGGCTTAACTTTAGATACCAACCCTATCAACGCCTGCTTATCTGGCTTCCCACTTGCTGCTATCGGAACCGAATCTATTACAGCGACGACCGCCGGCACCGCGGCAGGACTGACCTTCTCCTTAACTAACTCCCGGAGAGCATCAAAATCGGGATCGTGTTCCTTTGCTGTTGTGATAAAGGCGGCGGCCGCTTCACCCGTTTTATCGTCTGGGATACTCACGACGTACGCGGCGTCTACGTCTGGGTGGGACGAGAGCGCATGCTCGATTGCGCCGATATAGTATACGTTAGCGTTTATGATAACGATTTCACGCGCCCGTCCTGTTAGGTGTAGACAGCCGTGATTGTCGAGGGATCCTAGGTCTCGCGTCCATATCCAACCATCGGGGTCAAGTACAGATGACGATGACTCGTTCGTATAGCCACTGAATGAGCTGAGACTTCGCACCCATACATGTCCGATTGTGTTAAGGGAGAGAGAAGCCCCGGAATCATCCCGTATCTGAATCTGAACACCTGTAAAAGGCCGTCCGACAGCATTTATGGCGTCAGGATGTTTCGTGATGTCAGTCGCAGAGAGTAGACACACTAATCCAGTCTCTGACATACCATAGCCGTTAAATACAACGTCGCCTAGAGTTTCTATTGCAGCTAATAGTTTCTGTGCTGGTAGTGGTGAGCCGGAAACAACAACAGAGCGGAGATGGCTTAAGTCGAAACTCGACGCGTCTGACCTGAGAATGTCGAGGACATGATATAGGCGAGGCACGGTGAAAAGTACGGCGGAAATGCGAAGATCAGAAAGGACATGCGGAAATTTGAGGAGCGGTAAGGGTGTGGTAGGAATGACTGCTGTACCGCCACTGGTGAGACATAGGCCAAGGTGTTCAAACATAACTGTGCTAGCAAGAGTGCCGAAGAGCATGAAGCGCCCGTATCTCGCGGCCATTAGTTCGGTATCTACATCCCACGATGAACGTTGCCACGCCCAGGACGCAGTCAACGCCGCGTATGTACATTCAACACCCTTCGGTTCCCCTGTAGTCCCACTGGTAAAAAGAACCAAAGCAGTATCCTCCGGACGCCCCTGAGTTGCTAACGAGCCGGGATCCCCCAACAAGCTTTCCAGTCCGACCACTTCTGATGATATTGATAGTGACGACTCGATTTCGGAACGGGTGGTTTCGTCGACTATAAGAAGCTTCGCGTTGGTGACGATGGCCGGTAACTGTGACGGAGCTATGCCGGGCTTTAGACTGATAACTCTGAGGCCCAAGACATGTGCTGCGATTTGCACGGCGAAGCCCTCTGGTGTAACCCCCGTATAGATTGCGATACTATCTCCAAGACCCAAGTTGAATTTCACATCCCGTAGACCGCCTGCATAACGGGCGACAAGGTCTAGGACGTCGCCTCGTTTAACCACACGCGAGCCGTACTCGAAAGCTGGCACATTTGGCGCGTCTCCGAAGGCCTTTAGTAAAGAGTGCGGGAAAGCGGGTTTCGTCATGATGCTAAACAGATAGCAGCAGAGTTGCAATTACGAAAAGGGGTGGGCTTGTTGGCTCATCAAGGTGGATAGTGTCGTAGCGCATCGACGACGGCAGTCGAGTCTTACTTACATAGTAGATCCAGCCGCCTCCCTAGATAGAGTAGGGAACCCTGGTCTAGAATTGTTGGTACGTATATTCGAATGGGCGATATGACTTTTGTAAGCACTTACTCAATTTGATCTGGTTTGGCACCAATGCTGCAGGCTCCGGCTCTTTTACGACAAGGGGGTTTGAATGTAGTCTTCTACCGCCGATCCAATATCATGAGTATAAAGATAGACGTATGCCAAGGCGAGATAGTATTTCCCAGTGTTGAGCGAGGTTGACTTAACAAATGGTTATGTAAATCTGTAGAAATTTGTAGTGAAGCCTTTTAGCATCGAATTGTTTTTAAGTAGCATAAGCTTCTTAGATATACATATCTGTTTAGAAAGAATGTCGAGGTCATTCTACTCTCCTTGGTCTAACTATTGTGTTGACATTTCATAGCCCTCCATCTGATCAGAAACGGGAAGACCCCGCTTTCATCCAGCGCTTCCTGAAAGGGTGAGCTTATGCACGCGTTCTATATAAAGTCTTGCATGTCTTAGTCGATACGTGGATCTGAGGATATTGTGCTTGAACGTTGCAAACAGCTCTGAGATTTGACAACCTCTTGACGTATCTGGAACGGAGCAATCAGTACCGGCGGTTGTTAATAAATAAAACCTTGTTTAGAACAACCGGCCTACCTGGAGACCGATGCAGTATTTTGGTGAGGTTGAGGTTGAAAATGAGCTGAGGAGGATTACAAACGGTTTGTAATCCACACCCAAAGAGGCAGCTCCTACACTTGTACCGAACCGACCCAAAGTATTCACGTCCACATGTAAAGAGTAGACCATACGGATAATACATTTGGTTCTTTGATCTACCCACTCTTCGGATTGGCCCAGGCGTGAGATTGAGCAAGGTATAGCTGCAGATTTGCGGGCGACTAAAGCATGACAGCGTAATGTCAGCTTCAAAGAGCCGGATCTAGAATTAGCGCTTAGCACGTACCATGGCATAATCCGGGGGCTGATAGGGGAATACGCTTCACTCATTGGATGATCTGCTATTTAGTTGCCTGCCGCACTACATCTGTGGAAGATGAGCATGATGAAATACTCCGCACACCGTGTAAATAGCAAATGCGACTCTATCGTCCTGGAGGCGGAGGCAGAGGCGAGCTGTATGATCTAAGGGGCTTATCTCTAGGGGATCTGAGAGGGAGATCCTTATATAAAGCTGAACTTAGTATACTCCGAAGGAGGGACTCCCGGGTTGAGTTTCTTTGATACTCGTAGACTTCTTTAGTCTCCGAATCGGTATTCCTTGTCATCTAAACCAACAGACCGCCAGCGGCATGCGTGTAGCAGTTATTGGTGCTGGCCCCGCAGGCCTGGTGACGCTGAAGTATCTCAAGACAGCTCATCACTTCTTCCCCGGCAAGCCTATCGAGGCCGTCCTGTTCGAATCCGAGTCTGCGGTTGGCGGGACCTTCGCGCAGCGTGCATACGAGGACGCCGAGCTAGTCTCTTCTAAGTTCCTCACGTCCTTCTCTGACTTCAGGGCCCATGAAAACGACCCCGACTTCCTCTCAGCCGAGAGGTTTGTACAATATCTCAACGATTACTGTGACTCCTTCAACCTCTGGCCCGAGATCAACCTCTCGGCCAAGGTTGTAGCTGTCAAGCGGCGCCCCGGAGGCGGCCATGTTATTCACTACCGCAAGGCGAATGATGCTAACGCGGAAGTTCTTACATACGAATGCGATGCTGTTGCCGTCTGCACCGGTTTGCACGTGGTCCCTAATATCCCTAACCTTCCCGGTATCGAGAACATCCCCGTTGTCAAGCACTCGTCTGAGTTTAAGAAGCGCGAAGAGTTTGGCCGTGATAAGACCGTAGTCATCCTCGGCTCTGGTGAGACTGGTATCGACATTGCACACCTTGCCGTGACCTCGCCAACGAAGCGCGTGGTTCTCACCCACAGAGACGGTTTCCTTGGAGCTCCTAAGGTCATTCCTAACCCTGTATGGTTTCCCATTTTTGGGCGTAAGGCCGACCCCGAGCTTAAAGAGCTCCCTGTCGATGTTAGCTGGCAGGCGCCCCTATTCGACTCGATGTACTTGCACCCCCTAATCCGAGACACTCTCTTCACATGGAACGTCTATGACTGGGGCGTCAAGGCTACGAACTGGCTCGTCTCTGGTACGGTAGCGGGTATCGATCAATGGGTCGGAGGCATCTCCAAGGAGCGGTACCACGTCTCCAAGCTCTTCTTTAACAAGGGTGCGCCTAAGGCCCTGCCTTATATCAGCGCCCCCTATCGCCCAACTAACCCCGGTGTCATCGAGCGCGTGCGTCGCTCTATTCTCCAAGCACCCGTCGACAAGAACGAGGGAGACCGCACAATCGAGCTGGCGCCATGGCCGACACACGTTGACGCCTCAGGCACGATCCACTTTAAGAACAACGGACGCCCCGAGTACTCCCGGATGCAGGACATTGGACCAACCAAACCCGATGTCCTAGTCTTTGCCACCGGGTACCGTCAGGAGTTTCCGTTCTTCCAAGACCAGAGCAGAGAGCGTTACCCGACACCCAGTAGCATAGATGTGCGATCTATTTGGAGCCGTGAAGACCCGACTGTCGGCTTCATTGGCTTCGTACGTCCGGGATACGGTGCTATCCCCCCGCTTGCCGAGTTGCAGGCCCAATTATGGCTTTTGAACCTCGTGGCCCCTGAGCGTACAGCTAATCTGCGCGACGAGGATGACCACCACTTCCGTCTCCGATCCAACCAGAATGCACGCATCAACTACGGCGTCGACCACGAGACCTATGCCTACCAGCTGGCGCTTGATATAGGTTCCGCTCCATCCCTCTGGGACGCTGTCCGAGCTGGGTGGTCTGCTTCCAAGTACCAGACTAACCTGTGGTACCGCATCCCGATCATCTGGGCGGCAGGCGCTCAGCTCAACTCCAAATTCCGACTTAAGGGTCCGTATTCTTGGGACGGTGCTGCTCACGTTCTCGGCGGCGAGCTCTGGCAGACAATCTCGCGCCGCCATGGCATGTTTGGTAAGACACCCTTGCTATAATCCAGTGTACTTATATCCAATTTTTACTGACCTGTGTATGTGTAGGCAACTTCTTGCTAGCTGTGGTCCCCATCACCCTTCTCGGCATATTCAGCATATTCTTGTATTTTGTCGGACTTATCTTGTTGCTGTTAAAGGTGGTTACTTGGCCTGTTACGGCACCCTTCCGTCGTAGCACCCGCGGCGCTGTTAGACTTGAGGAGGGTCGCAAGTACACCAAGATGGAATCTTAAGGTGAACTAGTACCATCATTCGCCAGAGGAATCGAGTTCTGGTACAGTTTCAGTTTAAATACTCGGCACCAATTTCCTACTTCAACCTTGTCAACTTTAAAGCATAATAGTTGTCTTGAATATTGTCTATTTCGGTCCGCTGATGACCATTCCACGTATTCCACTTGTATAGAAATATTCTATATCTAAAGCATAGGTTAAATTGCCAGGGTAAACGCGAAGGGGACTGGGGCTCATCATTGGGACGGCTTGTATTTATACGTATTTCACAGTATGTAACCTGGTAACAATTATGATCTTGCTGGGTTAGTTGTCCCATATTGGTATTATCGTTTGTTGAGGGGGCTCTTTAGAGATGAGCTGCGCACATGAAAAGGACAAACAAGAAGACTAAGCGAGGACCAAATAAATACCCTAGTTTTACAATATGAATTCTCTAATGAAAGCTCTCAGATCACATATAAAGCTTGCTACGTGGATTGTAAGCTTTTCGGAATAGTCGCGTGGGGGCAAAACGTATATCTGTCGATCCGGTTAATACGATGTAGTAAGTAATTTGTTCAACTTCCTACCTGGTGATAAACTAGGATGACTTGATTGGCCGAATGAAATACCGTACCCATGAAGAGCCCTACAGAATATAAGTGATAGGTTATATGGATGATAATACGGCATTTGCTTTCTTCGGAATACTGCTACGTAAATAAAACCCCTAGAATCGCTTGGCGATGCCATTCCAAAGCTTATTTAGACGACAATATCTGGGGTATGTTCATAAAAGACCTATATTCAACATTATCCTAAGGCTATAGATAGGGATAGTTCTGTTCTTTGGGGTTCGATGCCAATATACAAGAAAAGAGTCTTTATTCATCCGCACACATCGCTCATGGCAAGATCCAAGTCGTAACACTATTCGCCAGGAGATTGCCGCTCCATGTCTCGCCGCCGGTAGTGTTCAACGTAACATAAACATCATTAGGGAACGTGTTCTCGATGACAACAGTGCGCGTCCCGTCCGGATTCTTCGAAGCAACCGACTGCACACCCAAATACCCATCGTAACTGTAGCTACCAGAGCCGCTTAGGATGGTCGCGCCCTTGGGGATAAACTTGGAATACTGCGCTAACATGTAATAGTCAACGGTAAATTCGTACGTGCCCGCATTCTGGTCCACGACGAATAAGCCGCGACACGTACCACATCCTCCCTCGATGTATGGTCCAAAGGTACCATCAGCAGCCTCGGTCCACGTGCCCAACGTCCACATCAGCGACCCCTCGGCCCAGTTCTGTAGCGGACCGACGGTGTTCTTGGAAGATTGGTACCAGGATGTCTGGGGCGAGGTCCAACACTCCGTCATATATTGAGACTTGCTAGGGTTTGCGTTATGGAAATCACTGAGGACGGTCCAGTCTAAATTACCCGCGTAGCAGTGCCACGCTGCCGCTTGGACATACTCGCCGGCTCCGTCAATCACGGTTTGTGGGTAGCTAGGAGTGTCCGTATTGTGATCATATGCCCAGATCTGCGTGTTCAGATTGGCCGCGCGTAGAGCTGGCCCGATATAATCGTGCGTCACTTTGGCAGCTTCGTCGGCGGTTTGATACATTGTTACATGACCACCTCCTTGATTGTTTAGGGGTTCGTTCTGAATGGTGATCGCATCTACTGTAGCACCCAGCCCTGCGTATGCTTGGAGGTATTTCACAAAGTACTGAGCATACTGGCTATAGTATTGTGAATCAAGCCAATTGTTGTCTGCATTCCCGGTAAGAACCTATAAAGACCTGTAAGCGAAAATCTATTTTCTATCTCAGCTTGGAGAATCATTGTTACCCTATTAAGCTTCATCCAACCTGGAGCGCTCCATGGGCTTCCAAAGATAGTCATATCGGAGCGGATAGTTTTTATTTCGCTCAGTAGTTTCGCCATCGCCGTTCCCCTGTCTCCAAGGTTGAAGTTCCCAAGATTCGGGTCTGCATTGCCGTTGCTGTCATCGTATGTGTACGCGGGCGGCCCCGATAAATCTGATGCGGCAATGGTATGGCGTAGCAAGGCGAAGTTGGCTCCCTCTGATGTCACCAACTCTCTTAAGAGTTGAGAACGCTTATCGTCGGAGAGCGCGCCGATGACGGTGACAGTCGCGTCCGTTACAGAGCCTCCGAAGCCATTGACCTTTTGTTTGTACCCGGCTTCTGTATCATCGATGTTCAAACTCCATGTTGACGCATCCCCAGGATTACCTTTACCAGATACGGGAGCGTCAACAGCGCTCAGCTTGTATTTGAGGTCTGAAGAGGAAGCGTATGCCTGAGGTGATGCCTGGTCAGCCCTAGTAGATAGATGTGAAGGAGAGGCGAGAGCCTGCCCAGCTAGGAAAGCAAAAGTCCCGAACAACATCCTGACTATCTGAGTGCCTAGGCAATTATCTATCACATAGATATCAGACTTGTCGCTGGAAAAGGATCAACAAGTAGTCTAACGACTCGCATACTCAATGAGAATGGTAGGGGAATGAGAATCTTAAGTAGATCATTGACCACATCCGGTTCCTCAGTAGATCGAAACAATGAGACATCGTTCCTGTGATGTAACCTCCAGTATCCAAACAACTAGGCTGCTCCCTTGGCGTCTTCTTATGCAGTGAGATGCATACTACCTAATCTTTTATTGGACGACGTAGCATTAAAGGCGTCAGGGGTTCCTTAACTAGATCTAGTAGGTGGATATCAAGATCTTAGGTATATAGCGAATGACTAGGAGTCAAGCAATTCGAAGAATAAGACCTTGATGGAATGATTATCGATATACTTAGAGGACATCGAGTTCTATAATAAGTCCAAAATATACTGGGCCGCTGTATCGATATTTACCTTTTCTAACAAGTAATATGCGCTCTTCGTGTACGCCAGATGGAAATTCATGCAATAAAGATAGGTCAAGGCGGCTGAGAGTAGTCGGCCAATGGTTCTCAACTACTAAAAATAGATCTAGACGCATTTCAAATCAGGGATACCCATAGCAAAGTCCCCTCCGTAAGACGTAGATGGTAGGAATATTCGACAAGTGATAGTTTATAAGTACCTACCTCTTCAATATACATTGATCTGCATTATCGCCATCCGAGACCGAGCGGTGAATGAATTATCTAGGGTAACCATAAAGCTCGTGACCGGCCCTAGCCGTCGTAGCGTGCAGACGATGCCACTCTACAACTACGTAGTATGCTGCCGGGCCGACTGGTAATGGGACATAGTAGGCAATGTCATGGCTACTTACTCGTCAATGCTCCACTACCCAGACAGTGTTATGCAGTCGTATTGGTTAGAATATCAATAATCTTGTCTCTACGCTCGGTATAGAATGTGCCTGCAACGCTGATTTGCTGGTTCGTATACCAAAGTGTTCTTTGAGCTTAATAACTTGGAGAAGCAATTTTGTTCAGAGCATCATGTCGAAAGTTGCTGCCTTTGGGTTAAGATCATACTTATTCGGGTGGAAGCGTCTGTCGAAAGTAGAAATTACATAGGTAGTTTCAAGTTATAATTTTAGAAGCATGCCGTGATATGTATTAAACTGGAGGATGTATGCGGGTTCTATAAATGCGAATGCATTAGATAAGTCCGAGTAAATAAGCTACTTTAAAGCAGACAGAATGAAGCATGTGAATATTCATATGAATAATGAGTATAATTTTAGGCAACAAGTATTATAGCCCAACTTAGATTAAGAATCGGTTGTATTAACTTTGACTGTTTCTAATGATTTCAAGTCCTATATCTTTCAAGATTACAGCTATTAGTGCTGTCTACACAAGTTCGACGTAGCACTTTTAAAGGGGTACTGTACATTGATTAAAAAAACGGGTAAAATTCGGGATTTAACCGAGATTTACCTTATATATACGATTTTGCTAAGAACTTTATATAATTTAAATATATTTTTTTTATAATAATATTTTATAATTTATATAATTATATAATTATATTATATTTTTATTATAATATATATTTACGTATTAATTTATTATAATTTTTTATATTTTATTAATTTATTATAATTATTTATATTTTAACATTTATTTATTTATTTATATATTTAATTTAATTTATTTTTATATTATATAATTTATTAAAAAATATTTTTATATATTTAAATTTTTATTTTTTTATTATATATTTAAATATATTTAATAAATATATAAAAAATTAATAATTAATAATTAATTTTTAAAAAAATTTTAATTATAATAATATAATTATAAAAAGTTTTAATTATAAATTAAAAATTTTAAATAAATTTTAATTATAATATAAAAATTTTAAATAAATTTTAATTATAAGTTAAAAATTTTAAATAAACTTTAATTATAAATTAAAAATTTTAAACAAATTTTAATTATAATAATAATTAAATAACAATTGTACATATTATTACGTAATACGTACTTAATATAAAAAAATACTTATATATTTTAAATTATATAAAAAACACGTTTTTCCCGTTTTTTAATAATAAATAATTTTTTTTTTAAATATTATTAATATATTAATTTTAATTTATTTATTTATTTATTATTACTTTACTATTATTTTTTTTACATATATATTTATTAATATTAATTAATATTATTAGATTTATAATAATATAAATTAACAAAATTAAAAAAATTATTATTATAATAATTTAAAAAATTTTATCGTAATAATATACGTAATATTAATATAATATCTTTTATTAAAACAATTAAATTATTTATAATAAATTACCGTTTTATTTTATTTTATAATTTATTTAAATTTATATTTATATATAATAATTTAAATTTATTATTATTATTAATACTTTTATTATTTATAATATTAATTCTTTTTATAATATCGTAATTAAAAAACTTTACGTAAATATAAACTTAAATTATAAATAATAATTTAATTAAATAAAAAAATATAAATAAATTGTAAAAACTATTAAATTACTTTTTTAATTAAATAACGATAATTTTTATTTAATATTTTAATTATATAATAATAAAATAAAAAATTATAAATTTTATAAAAATAATGTTTTAATAAAAAAATACTTAAACATTTCTTATTTTAATAAATTTCGAAATTACCGATAAAAACGTTTTATACGCTCAAATATTTAAAAAAATATTAAATAAATATAAAAAACAATTTTAAAAATTCGTAATAATAAATTTTATAATTATACCGAAAATATTATAATCGACATTAAAAATTACATTAATGTAATAAAATATTTATATAAATTAATATAATATTAATTATGTAAAATCTTTTATTAATTTTATATAAATAAATAATTTATCGATTTAAAATTTTAATAAATTAAAAAAAATATAACGGAAATAACTTAATACGTTAATATAAAAAATTTTAATCTATAATATTAAAAAAAAACCCGTTTATTTTAACGCATAAAAATTTATATATTTTCGAATATTAATATATTAATAATTAATATTTTTTAATTTGCAAATACTTGTTCGTAAAATTATATATATAAAGTAAATTTTTTTTTTTAACACTATTTTTATTAAAAATTTTTTTTTCATATTTAATTCGTTTTACTTATTTTATAATTAATACTATTTCTTTTTTCTTCGATATAACCCTTTTTTTCGTCACGCATTTTATCACTTTATTTTTTTATAAAATATTTTATTTTTAACTTATAAAAAATATTAAATTATTAATATTTAATAACTTAACTTTAATAAAAAACTTAAAGTAATTTTTAAACGACATTTAACTTTTTTTTCCCACTTTTTCCTTTTACCGTTTTATAAAAATTACTTATATTTTATTTAAAATAAATAAATAATATCTTAAAATATAACCTTAAATAAAAAACTAACTTAATATAAAAGTAAATTACTTTATTTATTATAAAAAATATTTTTAAACTTTTTAAATTATTACCGGGTAACTTATATATAATTTTAACGTTTCTTTTAAACGTTAAAATAAATAAAAAAAACCCGTTAACAAAAAACTATAATTTTTTTTTCCAAATAACTCCATTATTTATATAAATAACAAGTTTTTAAAAATAAACTTTTATATTTATTAATAATTAATAAACTTAAATTTATTATAAAATTCTTTCGGTATACGTTATTAATGAAATATACCTTTTTATTATTATAAATATTTTAAAAAAATTTAAAATATTAAAAATAATTATATAAAAAAATTATATAATATTTTCGAAAATAAATTTAAGTTTTTTTTAAATATATATTATATAATAAAAATTTAATAAATATAATTTTATATTATATTTTTCATTATTTTAATTAAAAAAACAATTATTTATTTTTTTTATAATATATTTTAACATTAATGTTTTATAAATATATATTTTATTATAAAACATTATTTTAATATTAAATAAAATAAGGTTTAGTATTATTATAATTAAATATTAATAACATTTTTTAATGTTAAAATAAAAAAATAAAATTAAAAAAAAAATAATATAAAAATATTATAATTACTTTTTAATAAGTTTTTATTATATTAAAAAACTTTAAATCATGATTTTTAAAGTAAATAATAATTTATTATTGTAATATATTAAGTATGTTAAATTATACTTTAACTTTAATACGTTTTTTTTATATTATCCACGTAATTTAAAAATTTAATAAATAAATTTCGAATATTAATTAAAATATATAAAATTATAAAAAGTATATAATAATTTCTTATTAATAAATATAATAATAATAATAATAATAACTATATTAATTACATTAACCAAAAATATTATTATAATAATAAAAAAAATAAATACAATTTTAAATAAATAAAAAAATAAAAATATTATTATTAAATTTGTAAAAAAGAAAAATATTAATTAATAAAATATTTAAAATATAAACGTAAAAAAGTTAAAAAAGTATAAAAAGTCAAGTGAGATTTATTTAAAAAAAAATTATGTAATTTTCTTAACAAATTTCGAAAAAATTAATAATTTTAATTTAAAATTTAATTAAAATGAAAATATTATTAATTCATTTTTAAATTTAAATAATAAAAATAACTTATTTTTAATAATAGCATTTTTATTTAATTAAACATTTTAATACCATATTATTACTTTAAATTTATTTAAAAATAAAAAGTTTAATACTATTTTTATTTTAGATTAATATATGAAAAATATTTTTTAAAATATTATATTTAATATAAGTATAATATACGTGTTTATAATCGAAAAAAATTAATGTTTCACTTTTATTAAAAAATATCCGAATTAATAATTAAAGATAAATAAATTTCGCGCGGGAAAAGTAAATATTAAATTTAATAATAAATAATTAATTGAATTTTTAAAAATAATTATAATTAATATTCCATTTGGTAAAATAAATTTTTACGTTATAAAATTAAATATTTTATTTTTATTTTCCTTAAAAAATATAAATTAATTAGGTATATATTTTAATAATGTCATTAATTAATTAATATATAAAGATAAAATAATAATTAATATTATTAAAAAATAAAAACATTTATAATTTTATTTTAAAAACGTTATTTATTTTATAAAAAACAAATTGCAACATTTGTACATTTATTTTAATTATTTATTAATTAATAAATTTTATAATTTATTAAATAAATTAAAATATAACATTAATATTAATAACTTTAAAAAAATTAATAAATTTTATTATTATTATTAAATTAAAAATAAAATTTTATAAAAATTTAAATTTAATTTAAAAAACTTCGATATAAATTTTAATTATAAAATAATCATTAATATTATATATTTTAATAAATAATTAATTTTATATATAATTAACGTAATTATTAATTTTCAAATAATACGTTTTATAAAAAATTTATTAATTAAAGAAATATAAGAAATATTAAAATAATATTAAATTAATATTTATTTCGAACTTTTAAATATTATTATATATAATATTAAAACCAATTTTAATAACATTAAGTTTAAAAATAAAACTTATATAATTAAAATCACTTATTATTAAATACTAATTAAAACGTATTAATTAATCAATAAAATCGAAAAATATTATAGTTTTATTTATTAAACGTATAAAATTATAATAACCAAATTTTAAAATTTTATTTTAAATATATTATAATTTTAAATAATTATTAAAGTAATAAATAATATTACTAATTTAAATAATTTTATTTTAACCTTTTTAATTTTTAGCGCTTATTTAAAAATTAATATAGATTTATTATTTATTTTTTTGTAAACGTAAAAAACGTAAGTAATTTAAAAAATAATAATAAAAGTTAAAAAAATTAAATTACAACGTTTAATCCGTAACATTTTAAATATTTATAACGGTTTTAATATTAAAAAGATTTTTTTAATATTTTTTTTATTAATAATAAAATACTTGTTTATTAAGAAAAAAACGAATAAAAAAAATTATATAAAATTATTTTAATTATTAATAAAAATATTATTATTGTTTTAAACATATTTAATAATATATTTACATTCTAAAGTTTTTATATTAAATTTTATATTTAGTTTAAAGAAAAATTAATGTTAATTAAAGAATTTAAAATTAAATTATTTAAATTCATTTTTAATTTTAATGATTATTAAATTATTTTTAAAGAAAATTTTATATTTATTAATGATTTTTCTTATATTATTACGTTATTTATTACTATTAAAGAATGAGATAATTTTATTTTAATAATATAATTTTAAGAAAACGGAAAAATAATTATATTAAAAAAATTATATAAAATTTTAAATATAAAAAAATTAAACGTTTTATTCGAAAAAGGTATTTTAAAATTAATAATATATGATTTAAAAATGTATAAAAACGTAATAATTTTTAAATTATAAATAATTTGCGAAATTAAGGGTAAAAATATTTTTGTTTTTTATAAAAAATTATAATTAATGGTTTAAAGTTATAGTAATTTTAATAAAGAATTGATTATGATTTATGCATTTATTATTTAAAGAGTTAGTTAATGATTTATCTTAATTTTAACTTTTATATTCCGTTAAAAAAAAATAAAAATTATAATAAAAAATATTATTATAATTTATATTTAATTTAAAACGTTTATATTAAAGATAATTTATATATAAGTATTAATTGAATTAAAATATAAATATTTTAAAAGGATGTTATTATATATTAATAAATTATTATATAATTTTATTAAATTTAACATATATTAATTCGAAATTTATTTAAAATATAATTAAGAAAAATTACATATAAAATTATTAATATTTAATTTTTATTTAATAATAACAATTATAAATTTATTTGGAATTACCGATTTTTAAATAGATAATATTTTTAATATTAATATTATAAAATTTTTTATTATAAAAAATAAAATATTAATTAAAGTAAAAATCAAAACACGCTTTTAAAAAGTATTAAACGAAAGAATTGAAAATTTTAATAATTTACGTATTATAATTTATAAAGAAAACCATAAGATTTTTATTATATAAAAAAGTTAAGTTAAAAAATTTAAATTATTAAATTTAAAATCCCCGGATATAATTAAACGATTTATAAAATAAAAAGTTTTAAAAAGCATATATTTTGTTGATTTATTAACTTGAAATTATGTTCGATTATATAATAATAGTATAATATATAAAACCGGGATTAAAAAAAGTTAAAATTTTTAACGTTAAAATTTAATAATAAATAAATAATTAAAAATAAAAGTTTTATTATATTAATTTAAACCTTTAAAATTTACGTTTATATATTTTTATTAATAAATTATTTATAAATAATAAAGATTTAAATTTATAAATTAATTACGTTATTATCTTAAATAATAAAAAACTTACTTTTTAAAATAATAAAATTCGAATTATAAGTAATATTATTTATTAATTATTTATTAAATGTAAATAAATTATTTATAACATGTTTATTAATAAAATTTATAAAATGGTTTAAAGATTTAATATAAAATATATAATTTATTATATAATTAATATTATTTTAAAACATTTATTACTTTTTTATATTTTATTAATTTTATACATTAACTTTTTTTTTTATATTAATGTTTAATGTAAATGGGTAGTACGAACGAAAAAAGGTTAATAATTAACTTAATAATATTGAAATAATTATATAAAAACTAAGAAATAAATAATATTTAATGGATATATGGTATTTGCAATTTCGTAAACGTAATAATTAAAGTATTTTTTAATAAAATAATGAGGATATTAGTAAAAAATAATTAAATTAATTTATAATTAGAAAAATAAGTAAAACGTGAAATAAATATTAAATTTATAATTAATTGATTACGAAAAGAAAATAAAATAAATGATAGTTAAATGATAATTATATGTGTTATTATGTAATATATATTTGATATAAAGAAATATTTATATATTTTAAATTATATAAAAGATATGTTTTTTTTGTTTTTTAATAATAAATAATTTTTTTTTAAACATTATTAATATATTAATTTTAACTTATTTATTTATTTATTATTATTTTATTATTATTTTTTTTACGTATGTATTTATTAATATATAATATAAAAACTTTAAATAAATTTTAATTATAATATAAAAATTTTAAATAAATTTTAATTATAAATTAAAAACTTTAAATAAACTTTAATTACAGTTTTAAAATTATATAATATATGGTAATTAATTATATATATTTTTAAATTTATTTTTAATTATTTTAAAGTTTTTTTTTTTTTAAATTTTTTTTAAATTTTTTTTTTAATATTTTTTTAAAAATAAAATCATTAATATTTTTATTTATTAAAGTTTTTAAAATAATTTAAATATTATTATATATTAATATAATTAAATTAATTTTATTAAAATTAAAAATTTTTAAATTTATTTATTATTTAAAATAAAATGTTTTAATACGTTAATAAATATAAATGATTATTTTTTAATAATATTTTTCGATAATTTTATTAATTAAAAATTAATTAAATTTATAAAATAATAAATAAATAAAAAATTTTTTAAAATTTTTTTTTTTTAATTATTAAATTTTATTTTATTTATTAAATTTAATTTATTTAAATTAATTTTTAATTTTTTAATAAATTTATTAAATTTTATAATATATATTTTTATAATATTATTTTTATAAAAATAAAAATTTTCCCGTAATTTATATTAAAAATAATAATAAAATTATAATATATTATTATAATTTAAAAAGAATTTATAATAATTATATATTTTAAAATTTATAAATATTTTAAATATTATTTAAATATTAATAAACTATTTATATAATGTAACGTTTTTTTATTATTATATTTTTCTTTTTTTTTTTTTTAATAATTTAACATTAACGGTTACATCGTTTTATATTATTAATAATAAAACAAAACCGGTTATTTTTTATTATAAATAATTTAATATAATTTAAAACACGTTTTTTTAATTAACATTATTATTATTTAATAATTATTATATGTAAATTATATAATTTATTTATAATTATAAATTTATTTATAATTATTATATATATAATTTTTTTTAAATTTTTAATAAATATATATTATAATAAAAAATATTAATGTTTAATTAATTTTTAAAATTTTTAAACGAAAATAAATAAATTTAAAAAATTTATTAATAATTTATAAATTTATTATTAATATATGTATAATTATTTAATTAATTTTTTTATATGGAAATAAAATTATTAAATTTTTATTTTTTTAATTAAAAATAAATATTATATAATTAAATTTATTATAATATAAAATAATTATAAAAATTAATAATAATAAATTTTAAAAATGATTTAATATTATTTATAATTTATAAAAATATATTTTATATTTATATTAAATATTTTTAATATTATTATATATAAATATATAATTATAAATAAAATGATATTTAATTAAAAAGTTAATTTTAATATAATTATATACGTTAATTTTAATAATTTAAATAAGTTATTATTAATATTTTAATTTTAATACGTTAAAAAATTTAAAATTAAATGGTTAAAATTTATATATAAAAAAAAATTAAAAAAAAATATAATAATTTTTAATTTAATAATTTATTTATAAAATTAAATTATTAAATAATTATTATAATTATTTAATATTAAAAAACGTTTTTTATTAAAGTTTTTCGATATTATATATTAATTAAAATATTTAAATTAATTTAAATTAATTATATTATTAATTTAATTATTTTTATTAATAATTAATATTATATTATTAATTAATTTATTAAATATTTAATTTTTTAATATTTAATAATTAAATAAAATTAAAAACGGGATTATTATTATTTTTATAATAAAATAAGTTTCAATTACCGTAATAAATATTTTAAAATTAAAATTAATTAAATGGAATTTTAAAAAATCATTTTAAATTTATAATTATATTTTATTTAAATAATTAATTTTTATGTTAAATTTATTTATATTATATATATATTAAAATTTAATATAATGATTTTGTTATATTTAATGTAATTTATTAAATTAATAAATAATAATAATAATATTATAAATTAATTTACGAATAATTAATATTAGTTAATTTTAAATTTATTTAAAAATATAATAATTTTATTTTAAAAATTAAATTATTTATTATTATTAAATATATTTAAAATAAAAACGTATATTATAATTAAATAAAATAATTTAATTAATAATATGTTAAATAATATTTACGTTAATATAATGATTAATTTTAATTAATTAATGAAATTATACGTGAAAAACCATTTTTTAAAAATTAATAAAAATGGAATTTTTATATTAATTTAAAATATATTTATATAATGCGTTAAAATATTTAATAACGTTTTTAATTAATTTAAATTAATTTTTAAAAAAAATTTAAATTATTAATTAAATTTTAATTTTAATAAAATCATTAAAAATTACAATAAATAAAATAAAAACAATAAATAAAAAAACAAAAATAATATTAATTAAAATTAAAATAAAAACATTAATTATTATTTCGAACGTTATAATAATTTTAAAATTATTTATATTATTAATATATAAAAAATATTAATAAAATATATAATTTATAAATAAATAATAATAATTAATATTAAATATATATAAAAAAAAAAACGATTAAAATTTTAATATTAAATATTATAATTTATATAATTTTTTAAAATTTTCGTAATTTTATTTTAATTATTATACGCGTATATTTTATTAACATTAATAATTAAATTTATTACGTAAATTACGTAAATCGTTCCAAATATTTTAAATAAAATAATATTAATAAAATAAAAAAAAATAATTCGAAATAATAATATTTAATGAAAATAAAAAAAGTAAAATATTAAAAAAATATATTTTATATTAATAACCACGAGATTAAAATTTAAAGTTTTATTACCATTTAAATAAACTTGTAAAATCAATTTTCGGTTAAATTATATCGAATAAACGTTATTAACGGGGTTTAAAATATGATAAATTTTATAAAAATTATTAAAAATAAAATATAAACGCGTTTTGTTAAAAAGATTATTCATTTTACTCTATTTCGATTTTATATTTTTTTACTTTTATTTTTTATATTTTTTAAAATTCCCGTCCCCGCAATTTCTTTATCGAATATAATAATATATTTTTCGAATATAATAATATCTTTATTATAATTTAAATTAAAACGTTTAATTAATGTAAAAAAATACTTTTTAAAATTATTAAATTTTTATATTTTAAAATTTTTTTTAATATTTAGTAATTATATATCGATTTTTTATTATATAATATTTTATATTATTAAATATAAATTTAAAAAATTTTCGAATAAAAATAAAATAAATTTTTTAATATATTAAATATAATAAATAAAGTTTTTAATTAATATATTAATAATTTTAATTTTTTTATACGTAACTTTTATAGATTTTTATATTATAAAAATCAAAACGTATATTAATTGGTAAACGTAAAAAAAAACTATATTTTATAATGGAAAAATCGGTTAAATTATATTTAAAATAATTCGACCATTAATGAAAACTTGGTTTTCGTTTACCGATTAAAAATTTAAATTTCTTTTACTTTTTATAATTAAATATAAAATAAAATAAACATTTTATATATAATAATAAAAATCAAGATTTTTATTTTTTTAATTTATTAAAAAAAAACTTATTATTTTAATAATATATTTAATAAATAAATTAAATTTCGAATTATGTAAAGTTAAATTTTTTTTAATGGAAAATGGTAAAAATTACCGTTATTATAAAATTTAATTATTTATAATAACCGGTAATACCATTATTGTAAAATTTATAGCGTTTTTAAAATTATTAAAAATAATATTTTCGTATATTATTAAAAACGTAAATAAAAGATAAATATTATATTATATTTTTATATTATTAAATAATTTTTATTTTTATATATTATTTATTATTTTTTTAATTTTTTTATTAATTTAAGTAAAAAGTTTTTATATTAATTAATAAAAATCTTGTAATTTTATCGAATTTATTTCCAATATATAACTTTAAAAAGTTAATATTATTAACATAATAAAAAGAGTAAAAATACGGCGTACGGACCCGTTATTTTAAGTTTTATTATTTTAAGCTTTAAAACTTAAAATATTTTATAAACAACTTATTATAAAAATAAAAGCTTTTAACAAATGGGAAACTTTTAACGGTAGCGAATTCGGTTTAATAACGTTAAAAGTATTAAATTACGTAACTATTTTGTTTTTTTTTAATTAATAAATGTTCGTTTTTTAAATAGGAAAACGTAACACGTTGGCAAATATATTCGAGGATTTTTTAAATAATATCGAAACTTCGTAAAAAAAGCGGGATCGGGTTCGTATTATATTATTAATATAATAGGCGTTATTGCGTTAAAATTTCTTTACTCCGTTTTTTAAAAGCTTACGCATTACCGTACATAACGTAAACTTGTCCTTAGTTATAAAAGTAAGGAAACGATTAGAATGAGTAAATAAAGCCATAGTAACGGTAAAAAGAAAAGGGCAACGAAAAGCGGTATAAATAAACGTAAAGTTTACGTAAAACGGCGGAATTTCATTAAGTTAATATAACTCTTCGTAAAAAAACTTGCAAAAACATAAATTAATAATTAATACTACATACAAATATAAAGTTTTAATTAATATAATAAATATATATTTAAATTTCAACCGGTATAATTGTAAAAAATTAAATAATATTATAAATAAATTAATAAAAAAAGTTTATATTTTTATTTTAATTATTAAAAATATTAAATATTTAAATTACCGATATTTTTATAATGTAATTATTTTTAATTTTTACAAATTTCCGTAAAAAATAAAGTTTTTTAATTAAATAATATTGTTGTTAAAATTAATAATAAAACCGCAAAATTAATAAATATGTTTTTATTTTATTTTCGAGTTTTTCGAAAATTTTTAATATTATAATTTTTAATTAATTTTCGAAAATTTTTAATATTATAATTTTTAATTAATTTTCGAAAACTTTTAATATTATAATTTTTAATTAATTTTCGAAAACTTTTAATATTATAATTTTTAATTAATTTTTAAAAACTTTTAATATTATAATTTTTAATTAATTTTTAAAAACTTTTAATATTATAATTTTTAATTAATTTTTAAAAACTTTTAATATTATAATTTTTAATTAATTTTTAAAAATTTTTAATATTATAATTTTTAATTAATTTTCGAAAATTTTTAATATTATAATTTTTAATTAATTTTTAAAAACTTTTAATATTATAATTTTTAATTAATTTTTAAAAACTTTTAATATTATAATTTTTAATTAATTTTTAAAAATTTTTAATATTTATTTAAAATTTTTAATAATTAAAAACTTTTTTATAAAATATAAATTTATTTAAATAATTTCTTAATATTAATTTTATTATATTACAATTATTAAAATTATAAACGTTAAAAATAAAATTATATAAATAAACATTAAATTAAATTAAATATAAATATAAAAAAGTTTTATAAATAATATTATTTATTTTTATTTAAATAATTTTATTAATTTCATATTTAATAATTTAACTATTTTATTTTATTTTTTTATATATTTATTAAATTTAATTAAATATAAAATATAATATTAATATATTTTATATACGTAAAAATATTTTAATAAATTTATTTATATATTAAATTTTAAAAATTAATTTATAATTATATATATTAATTTTTATTTTACATAATTAAAAATTTAATTATAATTTATAAAACTTTAATTAAATTTTTATTTTTTATTTTTAATAATATATTATATTTTTAATTATTTTATTATTAAATAATAATTAATTATTAAAATATATATTTTAATATATTATTTTATAATAAATATAAAATTATTTTTTTAAAAAACTTTTATATATATAAAAAACTTTAATATTATATTTTTAATTTCATGATATTTAATGATTATATAAAAAAATAATATAAAAATAAATTATAATTATAATAAATAATTATATATTTATAATATTATAATTATTTAAATTATAATAAATATTTATATATTTATAATATTATAATTATTTAAATTATAATAAATATTTATATATTTTAAAAATATTATAATTATATTTATTAAAATATATATTTATATATATAATTATAATTTATAATTTAAAAAATTTTTATAAATATTAATAAATAATTATAATTAATTTACTTTATTTATAAATTTAAATATATTACGTAATAAAATTTCTTACTTATTATTAATAATTTTATCGTTTTTTTTTTAAAAAAAAACAATTATTACATACGTTATTATTTTTTTTTTTTTTTTTACAATAAATAACGTTATTAATTTATTTTTAAAATTAATTTAAATATTAATTTACTTTTATTTAAACATAAATTTATATAAATTTATATAATAAATTATTTTTAAATTAATAATAATAATTATAAATTTTATTAACGTAATTTTAATATTTAAATTAATTATTAATTTATAATATTTAAAGATTAATAAAAAAAATTTCGAAAGTAAATATTATTAAAAAAGTTTTTTTTAAATAATAATATTTAATAATTTTATTAAATTTAATTTTTATAATTTAAATATAATTATATATTATATATAATTTTAATGTTTAAATTTTAAAAAATATATTAATTTTATTTAATATAATTTTAAATAATTTTTGGTTTTTATTTAATTTATAAATAATATATTTTATAATTAATATTTGGTTATTTAAAAAAATCCTTTTTTAAATTAATAAATTTATTAAATATAATTATATTAAAGTTATTTAAATTTAATTTATTATATATATTTAAAATTATTTTTATGTATTTTATATAAATAAAATATTTTTTTATAAATATATTTTTAAATATAAATATTTTTAATTTTTTTATTAATTATATTATTAATTTATTATAAAAAAAATAATTTATAATATTCTTTTATATGTTATTATTATTTTTTATAATGTTATTATTATTTTTTATAATGTTATTATTATTATTTTTATTTTTTTATAATTAAATTAAATTTAAATTAAAATTATTAAATTTATAATTTTAAATAATTAATAATTTATTATTTATATTTTTAATATTATTATTATTTTAAATTATTTAATAAATTATAAAATTATTACATAATATTAATAAATTTATAAAATTATTTTATAACGTTAAAATTATAAAAATATATTTATAATTAATATATATTAAATATTTATTAAAAAAAATTTATTATATTATATTTGATATATTAATTTTTAATAATAAAATTTAAATATTAAAGATAAATTATAATTAAAAAAAATAATATATTTTAAATTAAATTAAAAAAATTAAAATTTTTTTTATTATTAAAAAACGTTATTTTTTTAATAATTATTTTTTTTATATAAAATTAAATTATAATAAATATAAAATAAAGGTAAAATTATATATATTAATATATATATTTAAAATAATATATATATATTTTTTTAATAATTAAAATTTTTATTATATTTATTATTTTTTTTATTTATATTATTAACTTTTTATAATTATTAATAAAAAATTAAATATTATTATTATAATATAAAATTAATTTAAATAATTAGGAAATATTATTTTTAAAATAATAATATTATTTATTAATTGATTTAAATATTTATATTTTATAATAATTTTTTTTAATTTTTTAAAAAAATTTTCGAAAAAGAAAATTAAATTTAAACTTTTTTTTTAATAATATTAATATAAAATAAAATTTTATAATAATTATGTTATTTTAAGGTTATTAATAGTAATTCTTAAATTTATTATTTTTTATATTTAAAAAAAAACGGATAAATTTTAATTTAAAAAAAAAATAATAAAAAAACTTATTTTTATTAATTTTCTTTTTAATATATTAATAAAATGTTTATTAATTAGTAATTATATGGTATTTAATAAAATATAATTTTATATAAATTTTATTTTTTATATTAATTCGTATAAAAAATAAAATTTTATTAAAAATTTAATTATTTCGAAAAATATTTTATTATTTAATTTTAAAAATTTAATAATATATTTTTAAATTTACCTTTAAATAATTAAACAACTTAATTAATTAATATTTTTTTTATTTAAAATTATTAAATTATTATTATTTTTATAAAATAAATTATTAAAAATATTTTTAATTAAAAAAACTTTTTATAAATTTTATTTTTTTAATTTAAATATATTTATTACCATTATTATTATTATTACCATTATCATTAATAATAATAATAATAATAATAATGTTATAATTAAAATAATTTATAAATATAATATTTAAAATATATTTAATTTTAATAAAAAAAATATCTTATTATATATATTTATTAATAATTATATATATTATAAAATATATTTATATAATTAATAAATATATAATTTTTTAAATTATATAAAAAGTAATTTAAAAAATTTATATTTATATTGTTGTTTTTTTACGTTTTTTTTATAGTAATATTTTTTTTATTAAATTTTTTTTTTATTATTAATTTAAAAAAAATAATTATTATATTAATTATATTAAATTTTTTTTAATTATTAATTAATAAAATAATTATAAATTTTATAATATATAATTATATTAAAATATAATTGATATAAATTTAAAAAATATTTTAATTTTATATATTTAAATTTATAATTATTTATATATTAATAATTATTAATGTAATTAATGCGTAAATAATTGCGGTTTATGGTAAAAATATATGGTATTTCCGGTAATAATATCGGATTAAAATATTAATTTAATAAATAATGTTTACGTTTATTATTATTATAATGGTAATAAAATATATTATTTTTTTATAAATATATAAAATTTTTAATAATATAATATATTATATATATATATTAATTAAAAATTAATAATTTTATTAATATTAATATTAATATTTAAATTAATATTTATTTTATTTTTTATTTTTATTTTATTTTTCGTTTTTATAAATAAATTAATATATTTAAATTACTTTAAATTAATTTAAATAAATATTATAAATAATAAACTTATTTTAATTAATAATAATAAAACTTTTTTATAATATTTAAAAAATATTAATAAAAATTTAATTTTAAAATATATAATTTAAATTAATTTAAAAAAATTAAATAATTTTTTAAATAAAAATAAACTTTTAAATAAATAAATTTAATAATAATTAATAATTTTTTAATTATAAAAATTCTTTAATTATTTAAAAAAATTTAAAAATTAACAATATTAAATTAATATTTTAATAAATAAATTTTAAAGTTTTTATATTTAATAATTAAAAATATTATTTTAATTAATATTACTTAATTTTTAATAAAAAATATATTTAAATAAAAATACTCCGGTTAAATCCCTAATCACTGCCCGTTTTCTTAATCAATGCGCAGCACCCCCTTAAAGGTGCTACGTCGAACTTGTGTAAACAGCACTAATATGAGGTATCTCGTATTTCACTTAATACAGCTAGGCGGCCTTAGCTCTAATCACCATTCCCTAATATCTACCTAACATGCATTTTATATGGCGTCTACTCAAGTAATACCCCATATATACAAGAACTACCAATATTAGACCTGAAGAAGCAGACAGATACCGCACAAAGTGCATCCAGGGGCTGCAAATACATATCCTGTTTAACATCCCCTCGCGATTCTTAGGTACCATCCTCGTCCTCGTCCTCCTATCACATTCATGCCCCTACTCCTCTATTGATCACCTTTATCCAACGGTCTATTCCCCATATCCTCCACCACCTTCCTCTTCTCCTCGTCCGGCTTCTTTGGGTCCTGCTTTAGCGCCTGCGCTGCACCCCCGTGTTCTTCTTCTTGCCGTCCAATCCCCGAAGCCGCGGGGTCACTCACGGGCTGCGCTACGCTTGCCGAATCCGGCGAAGTAGCGCCCCCTGTTGCCCGGCCGGTCTTCACGCGCTGTTCGTCGGACGATGCGCTGCTTGGGCTAGTTTTATCTGGGGTGACGTTGGATGCCGTGCCTGGTGAAGCTTGACCCTGTGTCGACTGCGCTTTGGATGGTGTAGCGTATGTCCGTAAGACTACCGGTATCGTGTTCCATGCTGTATTGGTTAATTGGTCCGGAAGGAGAGTTGCGAGATTGGGGACATAGGAATATCATCACTTACACGGTGTCCTTTGTGCACTTGCGAAGCGCGCTGAGTGGGAGAGTAATTGTTTCATTTTGAATTATTTTAGTGAGGGGATCTTAATTTAGAGATTGAAAAGAAAGCAAAATATACCTTTTAACTTTCTAATAAGTATTTGCTATGGGTATTAGATCAACTGAATATACGACTTGTGTATGATATATTGATGACGTTCGTCGAAGCTATGGTTATGCCGAGTAGCAAACTGGAACTAGAAAGCTGCGAATAATCTAATCGTCATCAAATGTCATGCTCTCAGCTTAGCTAACTGGGAATCAATAATTAATTAATCTTTCCGGAGTACTGGATCTGATTCTTTGATAGGCCTTCCTATAGCATCTTAAAAATGTGAAGCCAATGTTAAGCACGACTTAGTATAGGGATAATAAACCTCTGACGCTTTTTACTCCGAACCGGACATTGTGCTTCTTGGGTTGTTCTTGGATTGTGATAGTAATTATGTACTATGTAATTAGTAGTATACATGTTACATCGAACCAAACAACAGGCACTCAAGGTATATATAAGTGAACAGTCATGCCTCATCACATCATCACCCATTTAACGCCTCCCCTCGCCAGTAGCTTAAAGCATTTCCCTTTCTCTTCTTCTCGTTGCTTGCGGATTATTCTTCCTTATCAACATCTTCCTCTACCTCATCTTCGTCCTCGAGACCCCAGTCTCTGAACTCCGTACCACGAACCCAGCTGAGCCCCTTCCGGACCCGGCTCTCGCGGATAGCGCGGGCGTCTCTTTCGTACACGGCACCAGTGATAGCAAGCGCTAACACGAATACCCATACATCGCCTCCCTTCATGGCGCGCCACCAACGACGTTTAATGCCGACCTTCCACAGCGAGTCTACACTCGTTCGTGCGCTATAGAGGAAGACGCTTCGGCCCTCCTTACGCTCCACCCAGGCCCAGAGGCCTGCAAGGAATCCTCCTAAGAAGAATCGTTGAGTTGGCATGAACGTGCGCGGGAACCAGCTCTGGAAGAAGCAGATGCTTGCCCATGCTGTCGATATAGCGCCCGTTGCAAATGTTGAAACACGGAGAACTCTTGATAGCAGACGGTTCAGAAGGTACAGCGGCGAGTTGTAAAGGAGTTTATAGCGTGGCAGCATAAGTATGGAGTAGAAGAGAAGGAAGAAACGGCCCATGCGCGGAAAGGAGCGTACCCAGAAGGCGAGATAAGTGCGAAGACATGAAGGATCAGATGGATGCAAGGTAGCGCAGCTAAGAGAGGTGATGAGAGGATGAGCTTGTGCAGTTATAGGGGCAACTGCGGCTAGAGATGGAGGCAATGTTGGCTGATCGGGGAATAAGGTTGGCGATACGAACGGCCTAGAGAACATGTTAGTATCTTTGATCAATGGATAATTGTAGAGGATTTTAACATACGGCCAATTGAGTTTGGCCATCTGGGCCAGGTTGTCGGTAATCTCCCATACACTCGGCCATTTGATACCAGCAGGAAGATTCTCTGGGGCCTTGTGGAGATAGGTGGAAGTGTTCTTCCAGATAAAGTCGACGAACCCAACTGGAGAAGACTCTCGGTCAAAGACGACGGCATGCAGAAGCTGTCCGAAAGCAAAAGGCTGGAGCATCCAGCTCCCCCACCACCATGGCCGCTCTCTTTTCACGACTCCTTTCCCACCAGCTCGGGTCTTCCAGCCCCATATCATACCCTGATCCTCGCATAGGTTCCAACCAAATTCGAGAGCACGGAAGATGGCTGTGATAGCCAAAGTCACTCGTAACTGCTGCGAGGGGTATATGCCTAGGGCTAGCCCTGCCAAACTGGCACCTACTGCGGGCGCATATGGCGAGGTTAACGTCTGGTAGGTCTTGGGGTTGCGATTGCGGAACGGCGCTGCTGTTGCGTCCAGTAGGTGGGCTCGCAATCGGCTTAGGAAGCGGAATAGGAGACGATAAAGAAGCAATATGGTGGATAGAGATAGTGACAGGCGGAGGCCTGAGGACTTATAAAAGGGCTGCTTCTTTGACGCAGCAGCTCTGAACATATGTCAGCATTGGAGAGGGGTTCGATCTTGAGAGGTCATTGCGAAGCTTACCCTTTCTGTGCATTAAACCTTGCTAATATGGTCTCGTAGGCTCTCACTCCTAGGCCGGTTGCGATGAAGACGCGTAAAGCATCTCTGATAGTACGTGTATTATACGTATCTCCCTTACCAACACCTCCATTTGTACCCTTCTCTTTCCCTTTGCCTCTGCCCGCATCACGATCTGATACTGACCCTCTTCTATCGCCATCTATATATTTCTCGACGGCATTTACACTTGGCATCCTCCTCTTCAGGAGACGCGATCGTGATAGAACATATCTGTGGAGTGTCTCGTACTCACGAGCCGAAATAGTATATCTTAATGCATTGCGAAGAACGGGGTCGACTGCTGATTTGGGTTTTGATTTTGAGTTCGCTCGAGGACGTGATACAACGTCGGGATGGTTTGGAATTTCAAGAGGAGTAAGGGTAGGAAGCCTGGAAGGACTTGATTCGGATGTCATGGTGTCCCAAGTGCTCCGGGTACTCGAAGTACTCGTAGGCGGTAGAGTCGGGAATATTGGTGCCCAACGAAATCTGGTTTGCGGAATTGATTAATTACCTATTAGATGATAAAGATTGGCTACTGTCGTTCGTATTTGTTTGTGAAATCTGCAGAAGACGTGCAGGAAACTTTCTTCAGCTCAGCTCGTGAGTCGCCGAATCATCTCAATTCAGCCGCTGCAATACAACGTCTTGCCTGTTGGGCCAAATCTCTCGACAAATGCAAGAGAATTATCAGTGGATGATAATCCGGCTGAAGAAACAATAATAGTGGTAAGACATGCCACAAGTCCAACGCTACGAGCAAACATTGATATTTGTCCTGTGGTGATGGTGGTATCGTAATTGCAATGTAGGGCAAAAAGAAAATGAGAGGAAATAAGAAATAGTCGCGTTCGGCATGAAAAGCTCTAGGTTAAGATTAATGGGTGATACATTAGGTTTGGTAGGTTAGGTAGGTTAGGTAGGTTAGGTAGGTTAGGTATGTACAGCTTTCACTCATGCAGGGCATTGTCCCACTACGTAAGATTACCTACCTTTTGGTACCGATTCCTATGTACCTCGGCTCAGCTAGCATGTGAGTTGTCTTTGCTGTTTTCTGGCTGTTGTGGGGTAAATATCCACTATTCACTAGCTATATCGGGGAATTCATGCCACTAGTGGGGGAATTGTTAGTGGGAGTTGTCGTACGGTTAGTTAGAAACATTGAATTCTTTATTTCTATTGTGCTTATACCATCATCGTCGTCATCGTTATCATTAATGTTATCACCAATGTTATCATTGTCGTTGGCGTCGTTATTAATGATACATATACTACCATTAAGCTTTTTACATTGGTTCACTCCGCATTGAATACCTCTATTTTTGCATTGAATAGAACATGGGCGCCTTGCATAGCTATCCAGGTATACTATTTCCTAATATGGTAACGCATCTTAAGACGCGACTAGGATCTGTAAGACGAAGAAGACGGCCTAAGACAATTTAAGACGACAAATTTTATGCGTATCTTTAGCTTCAATATCACGCAGAGCTAAATAGTAGTCGGAATTATTGAGACGGGCCCATACGCGTCGCGTCATATTCACTGATGCTCTATACTAGGTTATTGTTCCAATCAGCATTAATCTACTGGGAATGTTTATATACTCTTGCCGTATATACTTTTATCCAAGCCTGTAAGGCATTTGACCTCTATTCTAGCACCGGACTCAAGCCTCCTAAGATACACCCTTAGACTTATCGCTGGCATCACTCGGATGTTCAAGCACGGCTTCTACGCCCTCTACCTTTCCTTCTAATCCTTCTACATCTACATGAGGCCCCGTGTAATTCTTTCGGCCATCGAATATCCAGGTAACTACGGAGATCAACAAGATCACACCAAACGCAACAATACAGTAATTCATGTTTTCGCTCGTGACGGGTAATTCGGGCGGGAAGACGAACAGCACCGTCGTCAAGATCGTCCAACCTATGCCGACCTGTTCATTTTACGTGTGTTAGTTTCCGTAGTCAATCATTTTCATAGAATCAGATATGTTAAGAACCAAGCAGCTATAGAAAGACATGAAAAGGCAAGTATGTGCGAGAAGCGCCACGGAAGAAACTCACCAGGTTCAAAATCCAGCCTATAACTCCCGGCAGTTTGAACGCTCGCTTTTCCGGTAACATTCTTCGGCCGCGGAGCACATTGATGAACGGTGGAATGGCGTACGTAACGCCGAGGGCAACAACGGAAGCCGACGTGATGGCGTTGAATGTGCTAGAAGAGCCGAGGAAGATACACCCGAATACCACTACCCAAGCAGCAGTCCACAATAGCGCGTTGAGGGGAACATCCAACTGCGGATGCACTTGCGCAAAGACACTGCTGAAAGGGAGTCCACGATCTCTCGCAAATGCGTACGACATGCGGCTACTTGTCGTCATCAACGTTGTGCTCGTGAACAACATGCACACAAGCGGGAACATGAGCAGGCACACGCTGCCTGCTGGATTGCGTGTCGCGTCCATGAATATCTGGAGCAAGGGCCCTGCGCTTGATTCGATTACCGCTTCAATATCGTTGACGCAGAAGAGCAGGCAGCTCAAGAATATGAAGCCAGTTATCACTATAATATCATATGTTAGTATACTTTTTGAAAACAGCATCTTCTAACCGGTCCATCCGAAGAGAATTGGTTCTTCTGATAGGTCGGTTAGAAAGGGGAAGCCTCATATTACATACTACCAATACCAATGCAAGCTAGCATGATACGCGGGCCTCTCACTTGCGGTTGTGGGATTTCCTCAATCATATGCGCCACAGCGTCAAAACCCGTGAGTGCGAAGGCGCCCTGCAGTAATCCCAGCAACCAGGCCATGCCATCGGGCCAACCAACCTCGTTTATAAACTCGCCGTACACGAACTTGCCGCTCTGGTATTCGGGTGCCGAGCAAGCCAATATGGTGATGCTGATTACCACAAACCCCGTTAGGCTCCAGAAGAAAGCCGCCTTAGTGAACAGCGGCAACAGTCTCGTCGAGAAGGCATTGATGCAGAGCGAGATCAGCGTGAATCCGATATAGATGAGGAACTGATGCCAGGACTCTGCTTCATAGTCCGAGTGTAGCAGCGCAATGATATTTATGATAAACGTGCTGCCAAGCAAGCCTCCCGTAGCTGTCAGCGCAACCCAGCCGCTGACGTTGATCCAACCTGTCGCATAGCTGATACCCCGGCTCCATTTTCGCCAAGAGACAATGGCCGCCCAGTGGTATTGCCCTCCGGCCGTCGGCCACGCGGAAAGGAACTCGGCAAGGGAGGCGGCAAGGCACAAGTTGCATACTCCCGCAACGAGGAGGCCCCAGACGACGGCGCTGGGGCCGCCGGAGGGTAAGGCTAGGGTGATGGAGGCGGCGAGGGCGGTCCAGGTGTTAAGGATAGCAAAGGCAAGTCCTAACATGGAAATCATAGAAAAGTTACGCTTCAGTTCTTGTTTGTGCCCTAGATGTGCCAATGCAATGGCATCATCTTGAAGAACAATACTGTTATTCGCGCTGCTGCGCCGCTGGGGTTGGACTTGTTTGATTTCGTCCATTATTGCTGCTGTTATTGTGATATTGTTTGCGTCCCCTCGTCTCTTCTCCCTTACTCTTCTCTTCTACTCGATCAGCCCCGACAATAAGAACATCCGAGTCAGCTATGTCATGTAGTTATAGCCGAAGATTACCGTATGGGCGCGTCGTGTAAGTATATGTAGGTAAGTTAGGTCTTTGACTTGTTAAGTTATGATCATACCATAAGCCGTCCTATAAGCGGCGTATGCTGCTATATTACTCGAGCTGACGAGAAGAAAGAAGAAAGAAAGGACCAAAATTGAAAGGAGAGTAAAGAGAAGAGAAGGAAAGAAAAGGAACAAGATCTAGCAGATCACCAACAATCTAAGTTTACAACTCTCCCGCCCCTGCGTTAGTCCATAGTCTTCAGACCTCTCTTATCAGCATCCTTCCTCCGATCGTATTACATTATTCTCTTTGTCTAGCCGCTTGCCAACGTCGGTGGGTCACATCAGCGTATAGTTACTAGATGTGGTTAATCTCGGTACAGCAGCACGCGGATAGGAAAAGCTTGAACCCTCGGAGCCTCTACATTTTACAAGGAGCGGATAGCTTGAACTTGCAGATCACCAAGCAGGGGTTCTTCCATCTCTCAATTGGCTAAAAGATCCCTTCGCCCATCCGAAATACGACGTCATGGTCTAGACTAAATCCCCTTAGGGTCCATAAGGCCCTTGAACTTCTTGGACTTCCCCGCGCGAGGAGAAGCACTAATATGTATGGAGAGACCGATAGAAAATGCGCTATCGACTAATGAAACCACAGCTTTAACTTGGACCCATTAACTAACCTCCTATTTTGATATCGGAATATATGACTATGAGGTAACTATTAACACATAAATGACCAATTGATAACTTGATAAAAGTCGTGGACTGACTCATGACTGTGTCTTCTTATTTTTGCATGTAAACAAAACGAAATGGCAATGTTGCTTGACTTACATTGTATGGGACGATATGACTCTGTATACCTACCAAAACCAATCCCCATGGAATTTAACAAGACAATTAGCATACGATATTAGAATAAGCTTCTGTAGGCTTATGAGAGTTATTATCCTATAAATGGTATAGGCTCCTATTAAAAGTACAGTCGCAAACGCCACCAACATTGGTATCAAAAACAAAGTTATACAGGTAAAAATCACTTTTGGTTGATCTAAGGCTATTTGAAGACCCTCTCAAGAAAAGGGTCAATCCCCCTCCAGCCTATCCTTAATCCGCGCTCAGCTGCGCCGCAAATCTCGACACCGTTCATCGTAATTGTGTACCCTAAGTAACAGGTCTATGAATCAAACCTAACTAAAGCATTTCCCTCGGGATAGACAAATGTGTATCTACCCGCAATCCGCCAAACTCCGGGGCTTATGACACCATGCTCGAACCAACACTGCAGAAACATCCATCTGCAAGTAGGGAATAGGGTATTATGTGAAGAATGCCGATTTTTTTTTTTTGCTCAATCCGATCTTTGCCGTCCTTAATCCTGTACTGTCTAACAACTTTCACTCCCCTCTCATCCGATTGCCTGCGCCCGCAGGACGTTCGTAACCATCTCGACGAGGCGAAAATTCTTTTTTTTAATGAAACCTCGTTATGCCGTTGGACCAAAGTGGCCGAGATCGTTGGGTACGCATGTGGATGTGATGCCAAGTCCCCCGGCCCATCCTTGGTCTAAGTATGTCCATGAAGAAAGGGCGGAAATCATACACCAATAAACACCAACCGCAATGCCGACGAAGGACCAAACCGAAAAAAAGTCAATACCAGAAAGTTGTTTTGTCATGTAACGTAGGAAACCTCATTCATCCCGTACCAACATACACTGTCATTCACTCGTGAGCCTGCCGCATAGTGTGCCAATCGGTCAGCTAAACCATAGAATCGGGGACACTATACTGCTGGGGCGGCATTTGATGCAGCGCCCCTGAGACGTCAGAGAACTGAGGCACCCATCTGCGTATAATTTGGGGCACTTCAGCGCCTCTCGGTTGGACGACTTCTTCCTGCCAATTTAGAACATCCCAGGGCTCAACAATGGCATAGCGACGCTGTGCCGATAGTCGTTGCTGGATTTCCTGGGAGCTGGGAACAACACCAGCGCGGACTGCCTCGACTGCACGCATGCGTCTCGCCTCTCTCTCGGCTACAACCTCAGCAACCGCGTGGTACCGGTCTTGAGCAGTGTTCCATCCCGAGGCACCATCACTCTCGGAGGCAAGCACAACGCGGAGCTCTTGAAAAGGTAAATTCAGTAAGATGCGGGAGAGAACCGGGGAACATTTGGAGGGGCCACGCGAAAGGGGTGCGCCATCCTCAGGCAAAGCAGCTGGTAGGTCGCCAAACTTGATGCTGGATAGGCGGTTAGGCTTCATGTTGCCACGCATATTCGTGCCTCTAGCAATTGTAGGTGCCATACTACCCGTAGGCGAAGTTGCGATAGCAGGTGTCGCCGGGATCCGAGCTAGCTTCGGCGGGTCGGCAGCTGAGTGGTCAAGTTCAAAGTTCGACGGGAATGCATTGATAAGGAAGTTCATCGTGGCTTGTAAGAGGAACCTAACATTTGGGCCATATCCAAAATCGAGCTCGACGTCTTGATCGTTGTCGTAGTTGACGTGTCTTTGTGTGGTGCCTTCAAAGATAAAGCCTAGTGCCTTTTCAACGGTATCCCAAGTGATGAAATCGGCAGTCATCTGTAAGCCACGCATAAATACGTCAGGCATATGTAGGAGATGACCTGCTGCGGCGTAGCCTAAGCAGAATTCGAACCGATCGGCCTTACCGTCGGCGAAGTGCAAGCCGCTGGCCGCATCAGCCATCATGGCGGGGTTAAGCAGTGGGTAAAGATACAGGCGTCGTACGGCACTCCACCATGCATCAGAACGCAAATACGGGTCGTCCGACTCGACCGTGATAGTGTGGGAGCCCAAATCTGTAGCACGGGCGGCCATGATGTGATGCTTGAGCGCTGGGCTGCGGGCTAGAATGAGTTTGTGACCGGTGATCTTGACAGGGTGATGAAGACATCTGGTAGACACGAGCTCCAAAACGCAATCGGTAAGTTCGTTGCTATCAAATTGGTCCTGGAAGTACATGATGCTGTCTCTCAAACCTTCATCGATGAAGCTGAGGTGACGACTGAAAGCCTCGGGGGGTATGAAGGGCGGGAAGTGAGGAGCAGGATGCGGGTGACCGACATGAGGCTCATGATGAGCGTGATTACCGTACGGAATCCCATTCGGATGATAGGGCGGGATAACTCCGTTTTCGACACCATTCGGTTCACCCGAGGCGTGAGAGCCGTGGAGGCTGTGGGGAGTCGACATACCAAAGCGGCCAACAGTGGGCGAGAACGGATCAAACGCAGGGTGGGGAATAGGAGCCGGCACCTGTCCGTAAGTATCAATGCTAGACACGGGTCCCATATCTGGTCGAAATTGGGTATTGATAGGGCCGGGAAAGCCGTTACTTCCGGAAGGTGCATGGTGACGACCGTTCGGCTGCGGGCGAATGTGGTTCTCACCGTCGATAGGTACGGGCGGAAGCGGAGGTGGCATAAAACCATTGGGCGGAGGCGCTGGTGATGAAGTATGAGAACCAGCAAATCCGCCAAAGACGACGCCTCCACCATTACTCATATGAGGATGGTGCTGGTAGTGGTGTACGTGGGGCGGTCCGTGGAGGCTCGCAGGATCGGGAAGCTGGTCGGTAGATAGCTGATGCTGAAGAGGGTGGGTCGACGGATGTTTAGCTAGATGATGAAAAGGTAGCTGTTGGTCGGAGAGAATGGTAGGCGAGGTTGCAGATTGGGGCTGCGAAACACGTCCAGGTCCATCGTGGGCGCCTATGAGCTGTAAGAGTTTGAAGTCGGAATGAGAGGGTATTGACTCCAGGTGTGGGTTACCTTGGTTGGTATTGTCATTCGCCGAAGCGGAGGCCGAGGCGGAGACGGATCTAGATCCAGCACTAGATTCGGCGTCTGGCGCAAAGGTCGCAGAGGTGGGCGCATGATGAGTACCATTGCTCGTTCCGTTTACACCAACGTCGCGGACACCGTTGACGCCGTTTACGGGCAGAGGGGTATTATAATCCTTGTTATCGTCATTATGCATACCGTTGCTAAGGCTGACTGAGTTGGTGGCGTGTTCGGGCTTCTCCACATTGGAGCCGTTGACATGATCGTCAGAGGTCTTGGCTAACTGAGAAACTTTCGTATTGTCAGAGATGGGAACATGGTCAGCATGATCGACCAGAGCAGCCTCAAGGGATGAAGCGGGGATGCCGTTAGACGAAGATGCATTCGGGACACGCTTGTTCAACTTGCTAGATTGCTTAGGAATCATAGGAAGAGGAATAGCAGGTAGCACAACGGGTCGAGTCGGAACAGCTACTGACGACGGTTTCTTCGCATGGCTAGGAACGGCCTTTCCTGGTTTGGCCTGGCTCTTCTGTGGTGCCATAATGAAGAGATATGTCTAAGTTCTCGCCAGCCTTTGGTCGACGATGGACTGCTATCGACAATCGGAGGCGATTCGGAGGAAGAAACCCACAGGTTGGGAGAAGACGGAAGCGTAGGGATTAGATAAAACTGGTGAGCGCAGGAGGTCCGGGGTGTACGTGGTGGGATGAGCAGGGTATTAGGCACTCGAACGTGGCCATAGAACCAAACCCGGAAGATTGCGACTCAGCCGGAGCTCAAAGATGACATGAGGGTTAATTACACCATGCCAGAATCGATCTGGGGGCGTTATCCAGGGTCGATCCACGGAGCTGGCGCAGTAAGAAAAGGTAGCGGGGGGAGATATAGAAGAGGGATATGAGAGAACTTGGAACCCGTTCAATAGTGGAGAAGGGTTAACAAGAGAATATATCAAGGTGAATGAACCGGGATGAAGAGAAGTGGTATTAGTAGATTGTTTTTTTTTTGTTGTTGGTGAAGAAGAGGATCAACCGGAGGATGATAATGGAAAAGAAGTGACTGGTTAATGTCTGTGAGTTGTCGGTTCCTACCTTTAGGATAGGCAGGTTATCTGAGATAAACGGCGGATGGTGGTGGAGGAAGTTTGGGGGCAGCTCCAAGCAGCTTTGGCGGGGGATGAAAAGTCCGAGAATTTTTTTGATTAGGTACGCTACCAGCTTTTTTTTTTCTTTCTCACTTCCACTCCGAATTGAGATTGGTTGATATCTTTTGACTGACAACTGTCAGCGGCCGTTGTTCAGATCTTTGTGGATCTAAGTAAAAGGTACCTGCCTGCCCCGCGCTTCCGTTGCTCCCCTACATAATGTGCCTGGTAGCGTAGCACTTGCGGTGACCTCATACCTTACACCTCATGCATGTACCCATTAACTCGTAAGCACCCCAGCTCCCCGGTAGTTCAGATGTACTTGCCTTTAGACAGCCAAGGTCCGGTAAGTCGGTGCCTAACAGATTCCCAGGCACATGTACCTAAGACAAAGAATACATGTACCTAGGTAAATACCTAGCTGCATGTAGGTACCTAAGGACTAAATCACAGGCTTCTGTAAATAGGTCCATATGTAGTAGTACCCTATACTTTTAGATCTAATATTAGATCCGACATCTTGCACACGGCGATTCATGATTTGTACATCTCCCTACAGTTCTAGAACAAAATCTAATAAAATTGACTTGGGTCAGCAGGTAAACACGTTACCGTATCTAAAAACTATTATTATCTGGTGTTAGTTGCGCAGGGGCCATTCTGCAACATCTTCCTGAATTTGAATCTCGTTCTTGACCCATATCACACCGGCCTGCTGGCTAGGATTATCCAATAACATATCGTCCGTACTATTACTCTTCGCTTTGCTATATGCTACTGGTGGTTTTGTCAGATTAGAAGCTTGGGAATATCCTGAATCCCGAGCTTGAACTCGGGAACCTTTTTTAAGAGTTTTGCGCTTGTAAGTTGTATATCGTGGTAACTCGCTCGTATTATTGCTTCGGTAGTTGTTTGAATACGCGCTTGTAAGGCCTCTCGTCTTAAGATATAGCGGGCGTAGGGTGGGAATACCAATGCAAACCATAGCCACCGCAATTTCTGCACCGGCCCAAGCAAAATAAGGTACAAAGTTTACTAAGTTTTCTTTTCAGGACCTTGTAAGACATCTTGACTGATAAGTGCCACTTACGTGTATAGTTGAACACATTTAGCTTGGATAAGACTACTGTCCTGGTAATGCCGCAAGCCCCAGCACTATAGAAGTCAGCTTATGCCGATATATCACTCACATTTCCAGTCGAATACAAAAAAAAAGGGTGTGATAAAGAGACAAGACAATAGTGACTTACATTACCCCAAGGCTCATGCCACCCGCTAGCATAACTTTCTCGCGTTGAGACATAGGAAGAGAACGTATAAACAGCCAGGGAAATATGGCGAAAAAAAAGTCGCAAATACTAGACCAAACTAGAGTCACTGTCAGTACTCCAGTCCCAGAAGAACAAAATAAAGCACACAAAATATTAGACCTTACCCCCAAGCCCAACACTTAGTGGTTGAATCTGGATATTCCATATCCCAGGGGTCCTTAACGGGTCCCAACTTGCTTTAATCGGTGTCGTCTGGTTCCATAACATAATCACGAGAATAACGGATGTGGTAGTGGTGATGGCAACAGCAGTCCATAGTGCAATTTTGTGCCATCTGGACTGGACTACTCGAAGTAGAAACAACCCCATCGATAGCTTGGCCATCGCATTCCCAATTATAGCAAAGCTATTCGCCACGTAAGTCCAAAAGATAGAGTCCGCCGTATCGTCGATAGTCAATGTCCAGAAGTTCTGACCTAACCCGTAACGGACTGAGATTTGTATGAAAATAGTGAATAAAAGGAAGAAGACCTGTATCATGTAAATCGAGTTAGATTATGTATATGTGTAGATAGGAATCAAATATACTCTTCAAGGGGTTTACATACGCCGGTACATGCGTACATGTAGTCCTCTATGCCGATAAACTTAACGATTCGAATTCGTGTGTATAACCGAAGGGCTACTAAAGCGAAAGAAAGGGCTGCCATAGCCCACATAGCATACGCCAACTGGTGTCCCGGATGCATCGTGAGATGACCAGTCGGCAGGATGACTACCGGAAACGAGAGATAACTGGAAGGAAAATGTTGGCATGCCGGACATTTTTAAACCTGGAGACCATGTGGGCAAAGAATAGCCCGGCCCTAGTCATCCGGGGCATCGATCGCCATCGGATATGGAAATATGACCACCACCATGGTTGGTGACGGCACGTCAAATTATCGGTCCAGATTGTGAACGAAGCCGGGGCACACTCCAATTGCGGTCGTGCAAGGGCCGTATGATATAAGTCTGACTAGGATACGCGCTGTCGATTAGTAGACCAAAAAGTCCACATTTTATGTAACGAATCGATAATCACGATATGTCAGTAAATCCATACTTGCTATCGATTTCTACGGGGAGTTGGCCCAGATCGTGGTTTTCCTCTCTCTTGAGTGGCCGGATTGGTTGGAATATATATGTTTCTAGCCAATCACAGAAAAGCATCATACTAGGGCCATTCCTCCTCACGAATCAATACCGCCAATGACTTCTCACGGGGTTGTGACGGGCAGAAATGCTACAGGGATTAAGCGCCGATGATACACTAGAACACACTGGATTTCCAGGTATATAAAGCCGATTAACTAAGAGCACATAGTGGCGAGTTATCTCAGAGCAGATATAAGTCAAAGCCTTAACTAAATCAATGAGAAGCAATACATTTTCTCTATGCATGTTGACCTTTGAAGGAGTTAGCCCAAATTGTTTTTTCGGAGAATGGAAAATAAATTAGTCGTAGGTAGTACTCAACGGGAAGAGGTTTTATAGACTTGAAAATGTTAGGATATAACTATAGATTATTTACCCTAATATCAACCATTATCAGACTGCAAATCGCAAATCCCCCTCTTCAGCCATTTTCTGCTTCGACAGTACCCTGGGACCTTGTTCGCCCTCCTCAAGCCCATTACGCTTGGCCTCAGCGCTGCTTCTCCACTTCCACATCCGGCCGTACACCGTCTGTTCCCCTTTGCCTTCCAAAATCTTGACAACTTCACGGCCAAGGATGGGCAGGAACTTGAAGCCATGGCCACTACCCCCGGAGCAGACGGCCACTCCAGGACGCCCAGGCACAAAATCGACAACAAAAGAATTGTCAATGCTATCGGTGTACCAGCAGAGTCTGGTGGATGAGATGCCTAGGGGGACTAGTTCGGGAAAGTTGACTGTTATGAACTCTATAAAGTGTTAACGGATAGCCTAGATAAACGTAGAGCCATAAGCACTAATTGCGTGGTTCCTGACCTTTAATACCATTAAGCGCATCGATCGGGATGCGGGTCTCCTTTGCTCAGTTATGTGTGCAGTTTTGGGAACTGATATTCGCCGTCTGCCGACGTCTTGGAAGTTCGTCCATCTATTGATAAATACGTCAATATCAGTTGCAACACTGGCTTAAATAGAGCCGAATAGAATGAAGAGTCTGACTTTGTGCTTCGCCAACCAATCTTAAAAACCCCGTTTTCATCTCTTGGGAGACTATAAACGTCCTTGCCTTGCCGAGAACCCCATGTTACCACCGGTTGGTTCTCTGGGGCGAATCGGTCCCAAAGATCGGGTTGATCCTTTGGGATCTGGATATTGGCTACGGAACCGGCTGTTGTCTCCAAAAGGCCTTGGACTTCGGGAACCAAAGATGGAGTCCACCCACCGCCTGTACAAAACCGATACTTGTCAGCTAAGGCCTTATCGCAGGGAATTCATGCCCCAATTATTAGAAAGGAACACTCACCGGCCACGACAACTAGATCAGCAGGTAGTTCGAGGCCGTCAGCGGTGAGTACCACCGGCCGATCATCTCTTGTTGTAATATCCACCACTTTACCACGTAATGGATCGAGTATCATCTTGACACCAGCCTGCCTCGCGAGATGCTGTGCCCAGGCGCAACTCTTGTATGCATAGACGAAGCCGGCAGTAGAATCAAGAACCGCTTTGTGTGTTCCGAACCTCTCCTGGCGGCGGCATGGGTCGAGTTTGTGCGCCCAACCTTGCTCCTTTGCTCGGGCGACATCTTTATGAGCAAGAGTAAAATTTAGAAATGTCACTTCTTGGGGATATATTTTAAGCTGTAGATTTACCTACCTGCCTCATCATCGCTTCTGAACTGGAACTCCCTAATGCCCTCGCGGGACATATTCTCCAGTGTCTTGGTTTCGAAATCGCCCAGCTCATCTTCGGAGCTCATGCGTAGCATACCCGAGTTCCACCAAAGCTTCCTGTCACCTTCTCTCAGCCGTTGCGGAAGCTCGTCGGCAGGAACCGCGGCAATTTCACGATTCCATTCGTCCCATAAGCCGGCGGCTTCAGTAGCTAAACGCTGGTACTCAATTTCGGACCCGTAGCTGAAACGAATTATCTTATTCAAGTCAGCCGATGCCGAGTCAATGCCCGATAGAGGATCGTAGGCTGCCGAAGCGGTGTCCTGCATATCCAGGACGGTTACGTCTTCGTAGCCGGTTCTTGCTAGCCATAGTGCTGTCGAAATTCCAAATACGCCGGAACCGACGATGATGATTTTGGATTTGGGGCTGAGTGCTGCCATCGCTTTTGACTCGGATATAACAGAATATAGGATGGAAGACGAGCACGCGATACAACCCCGCTATCTATAAACCCGACTATTTATACCTTCATCTCCACTCCTGATAATAGTTCGACCACTAGTTCCTATTTGATGCAATACTAAGTACTATTTTGGAGGGTGATTATTAGCAAATGGAGATAAGGCATCTTTTCTTACGGATGTGTTTTATAATGGACCCAAGGAGGGGATGTTCAATGCCGTGAGTAAAAGCGGGAAGTCATAGGCCATTGATGAATTAATAGCTCTTTGATGTAACATGATAGCCCGCGGAATACTATATGCTACTCATCATTTTGGCCTTTCGCATCCCAACGTTTACTTCGTTGGTTCTGTTTTGGTCGAATACCTGATAACCATACGATAAGCTTGGTATGATCTCTCTTTTCGAATTGTTTCATCTATCTTAGCCCCGGAGAGGAGCGTTTATATTTTTGATGTAAGGTGATTCGGTTATAATATGTACAAAAGGGGAGGGAGGAGGGGGAAAGCGTGGTGAAGGGTAGATGTCTACATCAAATGCTCTTTTGACGCTGTTGCCTCTAAAGAATACTATCGGATCAGAGGAAATTAATTCCAACACCGACTTGTAAACCTTTACGGCTCTCTTCTCCCCGCCTTATAACCAACGGCAAGCTGAAATTTAATTCAAATCTTGCGATTGGGTGTGCATATACAAGCCCTACGCCAGCGGCAATGCTAGGGAATCCTGTGCTGAGATCCTTGGTTGCTGAGACCACGCCGTCGAGTACTGTGCTAGCTCCTAGGCGCTGGTCGGTCGCCTTGTCGCCATGTCCGGATTTATTCTTCACCGCTACCAGCCTGCCACCGTTGGCAAAGAGCTGAAGTCGGAATGGGGAATCGGGTCCTACACGAGGAAGAGGGACAAGCATATTTACACTTCCTGCCGCAAAAACATCGCCACCAACGGCATCGTTACCATCTCTTGGACCTAGCCCCCCCAGTGAGAAACCTCGTACGTCTGTCGGTCCTCCAAGAGTGAATCGATCGTTGATACGACTAGGCGACGCACCGCTAAGGCCGTACGTTAAAGGAAGAGGGTAAAGTAGACCTGCCCGAAAACCGGCGCCGATAGATACGCCAGAGGACCCCCGAATCCCGGGTATGGGGATAGGTACTGCGCCGACAAATTCCAACTCACTCTTGGAGAAACCTACATCTCCACCTAGGGATCCCCACCCGGCAAGCTCCGTAGCTGTCTTAATAAGGTATCCGCTTTGGGGTAACATAGGGTTATCTCTTCGCTCTCGTTGGAATAGGTAAGATATGGCGCTCTTAGTAGAGTCTCCTGCATCGCCTCGGACAGTAGGACTTGCTTCGGCTGCAAGGCCCGTTAACTGCCTCCAGGCGCCGGAGTAACCAAACTGGTGTCGGTCACCATTGTCATTCAGCCAGTTCAGCTTGATACCTCCACCTTTCACGACTTCCTCATGACCTGCCCATGGCTTCTGCGTACTACTGGCGAGGCCTTCGATGCTGAGGCGTAAATTGGGATTGCTTTGGATCGGAGTAACAAATTCGGCACTGTATGCCGAACGTGTCCTCGTGCCAGCGGATGCGTTTAGCGATAGTGATTCGGCGCCTCCAAATATGTTCCTCCATAGCATAGACCCATACGCCGAGCCTTCTGTGTTGCCTAGATCCGTGCCGGTCTTGAGAAGAAGTCGAGACTTCTCCCGCACCCGAAGAGAAATGTCAAGATCTGTTGGAGAGGAAGACGGGTCGAGATGGGGTGGTCGAGACAAGTGGAAGAGGATGTTGGGGTGGAATATGTCTTTATAGAGAATGTTAAGTCGGTATATATATAATAGAGGGGGGTCAACGCATCACCGTACCGAATTTTTGTAATTTTTCGACCGCTCCACTCACTTGGTCTAGCATATCAGCGAGTGTATAATCGGCATTGCGACTATCGTCTAGAAGAGGTCGGAAGATGGGAGCAAGAAACGATTCGCGAGTGTTTTTGGCGCCATTGATCTCGATAGAAGAGAGTGTGACGGGAAGTGTTCGGTTTTGTAATAACTGGAAGTAATAAATATTAGCGACGAGCTCACAACCTCATATAACCTCATAACATCGCGATCTTATAACTTAAGAGACCAACTCAATTATATTAATTTAATATAGAAAGACATACCAATTCGATCGCTCTTCGCTCAGTCTGCGCTTCATGAGCCTGAGCCCGTTCTGCAGCAGCTTTCTGTTCTACCGATGCGGTCTCGGACTTCAGAAGACCTTCGAAAACCTGCGGGCCGTAATAAGTATCCGTTAATTATTGCTACTAATTATGTACAATAAGGGCAGTCGGGTTTATGAATATCTTACATCGTCATCCCCAGAAGAGCCGTTGCGAGCCATGTTAGCTGGCAGAGATAGCTACGCGCCCGTCGTCTATTATAATATGGATATCGTATCTTCCCTCATGCGATTTGAAGAAATAACTCGGGCTGAGAATTAAGCAATGGGCCGGTACCAAAGCTGGAGCTCGGCACGACCCGGAAAGATTGAGGTCTCCATCCGGACCCTTGCGAAGTAGAGTTGTGCCACAAAGCTGCTTCTTAGGTGTGGCTGGAACTACACAAGTACCTAAGTACGCACGTAACTGAGCATGTGCTTCTAGGGTGACGCAACGACCCAATTAACAAGCATACAGGCTAACCTTATCCAAGAAGACATTCTTTATCAGCAACCCAAAATCAATCAAATCAAATCCACTTAGTGAATCAAGGGGTACGTACCTAAAACTTGGTTCCTATTGATCTCCCTCTTCAAACCAGGGGCCTGTCTGTCATCATCAGCCTCATCCTACCACCTTTCAAATGTAACCCCTTCCTTTTTTCTTTTCTCTTTCCCATCCGGTTATCAAACTCTAGTAAAGATTATTACGCCACATCTACCTCTAGTCTCTCATTACCCTCCATAGAATTCAATCTGGCCATATCCGTCCTTTTGTATCGGCTTTGAATCGACTTGCTGCCGTCGTGACATCTTTCCTTTTTCGGAGATACACTCCTCAGGACATCTGACTTCATCATGGCTAGCAAGCAAGCGAGCAAGCGCGTACGACTAAGTTATCCTCTTCCTCGTTGCTCAACGGAATACCATCTAACCTAAATATTTTCGCTTTAGTTGGCTCGTGAATATAAAAGCATATCAGAGAACCCACCTCCGTACATCAGCGCCCATCCATCGGAGTCTAATATCCTTGAGTATGTCCTAATTATATCTTTTAGCATCCGTAATCGCTAATATAATAAGATGGCACTATATCATCACCGGTCCCGAAGATACTCCTTACCATAATGGCCAGTATTGGGGAACCTTGATCTTTCCGCCCAACTATCCTTTCGCGCCACCCGCTATTCGAATGCACACACCTTCTGGCCGCTTCCAACCATCCACAAGACTCTGTCTATCCATCTCCGATTTCCACCCGCGATCTTTCAACCCGGCATGGGAAGTCTCGACGATCCTAATCGGACTGCTGTCGTTCATGACGTCGGAAGAGATGACAACCGGTTCAGTGTCAGCTACAGCACACGAACGACGAATATTCGCAGCCAGGTCAAGGTGGTGGAACTCGACGGGAGGTGGCTCTCACGCAAAGAACCCAGCGCTGAAAGGAAACGTAAAGGCTGGCGACGGTGGCGCAAAGTTCCGAGCAGAGTGGCCTGAACTAGATAAGGAGAATTGGCGATGGATGACGGAGAACAACATCGACGTAGCCACGGGAGCTAGGACCGGTGGCGCATCATGTGGACCACAGTTGGGTATTGCTGGCGGTAGTGGCGGCCAGGCCCAAGCTGTTGTCGACGCAGTCGTGCAGCGTCGGGACGCTGGAACGAGTTGGCTCGGGCGCAACAAGCTCCTAGTGTGTGGAGGCGTTATATTCGTCTACGTGTTGATCGCTCGTCTCCTTGGAGAAGGGGAGGGCACTGCGTAATCTAAGAAGAATATTGAAAAGCCACTTCAGAGTTGAACTGGGGATAAACACCCGGGATGAGAGGAGGTCGGTCCTCATAATGTCTCTCGTACGCCCTCGTGTATCATAGATACCTATCAGCGATATCATTTAATCATTGCATTTAACTCAGAGTACGTTAATTCAAGACGGAACCACTCGCATTCGTATTCCAGCTGATACGACTGGCTCGAAAGTACCTACCTATAGGGCAGGATGCATTGGATTTCCTGTCCTGGACGTATACCGATGGATGTATATGAGTTATATGAGTGCAAGCACACTATACCATGTATCTTCTAAGGAGCGACTGCTTGACAGTGACTTCCCTAATGTGTATATGTGTGTACCTTACATGTATGCAGGTACTTTTAATCGCAAGCTGCAGGTACCTACGCGCTGTTCGATAGGAATTGCCCTGGTTTTCTCGTCTAGTCGGCTGCGTCTAAATTTAAGTATTCTTCTGCCTGTTCACTTACACAACCCTTTCCCATACTTTGTAGCTTACGAACATCTGAACAATCCTTTCAACCTACAACGTTCATCGTGTGCCTTAGGTAGTATAGCAAGTCCCATCCACTATTCCTTTTCATTACCTACAAGCTAAACATCTCGAAGATTTTGCACCAAAATGACCTCTACCCAGGATGTTGTGCCTAGCGTAACCGGTACGCCAGCGCCATTATATCCCCAGGATGATGCTACTAGCACTACGTCCGAAATGAAACCCTTGGAAATGGAAGTCTCTCCTAGCAGATCTGATAAGGTCAGCACTACTGAGGCTGAAGTTCCTACAAATGATGCCGAGGTCCTTTCAGTTGGAGGCCCTGATGACCAGTCTGAGGCTGCTCAGAGCACCCCTAACTCTACTATATCCGTACAGGAACCAGACGGCCCCGAACAACGACCCATTCTTCAATCGGATCCCAGCGACGCGAAATCTATCATATACTTTGATATCGACAGTGATCTCGATATACCATTGAAAACTGAGTCTGGCCTTGTCCTCTGCAAGGTCTCGTCAGCTCACCTTGCTCTTGCGTCCCCTGTCTGGCGCACTATGCTATATGGAAATAACGCCATTAAGAGATCAGACACAGAAGATTGGGTTATCTCTATCGACGGTGACATTTCAGCCTTGATAACTCTCTTCCGCATCATCCATTATGAGTTCGACAAGCTGCCCGTAAAAGTATCTTTAGACGAACTCCATCGCATCGCGATTGTCATTAGTCGATACAAGTGTGCCAATCTAGTTTATCCTTGGGCAGAGGAGTGGGTCAAGAGCCTCCCGACATACAATACTACCGAAGAGGAATATCGAAGCTCACGCAAAGCTATATTTATTGCGTGGGTATTGGGTGATATTCCGCTGTTTCGCCGCTCGGTAGAACAAATCGTTCTTAGTTCCAAGTTAATAAATGCCCAACTTGTGGATATCGATGGCAACTCATTTTCTGATATGGGGGATATTCACAAAGACCTACTTGGTAAATGAACATGGACGTCGATTCCATTATTGGTTGCAAGCTAACTTTTATGTTTAGGATGGATTAGTACTACGAGATTGGAGATAATCACTCAAATGCTGGATTCTCTGAACGAGCCTTTCAAGCGACCTTCATCTGGCGATAAATCCCCCAAGCTACCCTTCTGCAAGCTAGGCTCACAACAGAAGGAGTGCGAAACAATGATGCTAGGATCTATAATTCCTCAACTCATGGCTGCCGGACTGTTCCCGGTACCAGCGCCCTCCGATTTTCTGGACAGCATATACACCTTGAGATCGAAAATCGATAACTTCAAGTACACTCCTTACGAAGGTCGCGATTGGATGCCTCACCTATCGCATGTTGGTTGTAGCCTCGGGTACAGCGAAGCAGCAGCAGAAAGCCTGGCAAATATGCGAGTCCCTCTCGATCGTGGCTTTCTAGATGATTTCGTTACGAGAGCTCACATCTCCGGTATAAGAAAGAGCCTGGGGTTTGAAGCGCATTTTGACGAAGAATACTCTGGCATTATTGAGGATGATACCCAACCCAGTAAGGATACCACAAAAGAAGACGATTGATCGTGGAGAACTAATCAGGGGTTGATTTACTACTCTCCCATTGCTAGTATTTCTCAAGGCCACCGAGAGCTACTTCGGGAGGAAGAGCGTAACGGTTCTAGAGAGGAACGCCAATAGGTCCTATGGAAGGGAAGTAGTACTGGATTTGATGATTCTTTTCTTTTCTTTTCGCTCTTATCAAGTTTTTCATGTAACAGTTGTTCCTCGGATTTGCCTTCGCGATGGCTAATAATTATGAACTAGTTCTCGAAGCCGGTCTTATGATGGGGAGTGCTAGGCAACTCGAGTCCCTGTTTTCGAGAATGCCTAATAGTAATGTCTTATGTCCTAATATATGGATCTGCAATAAACGAACTTGAGTTCGTATGACTGTATTAGCATCTTAATGCAGCAAGTCTGCTAACGAATGTCTACTTGCTTACCTACCTAAGTAGGTACCTAGGTAGTTTATCGGATACTTGGCACATTTGATCTTTGTGTTTCAAGATACTCCTATTTTACTTCGCTATGACCTTAATTCAAACCATACATGCACCTTTCTTAAACGATGGAAACTGTCTCAATTATCGAAATGATATCGAATACATTCACATCGTCTAGTAATAAACTTATAAATAAATGAGTGAATACAATTAGCCCACGTCACCGTGATGACAACTATGAGTTTCTCCTATATAAATGATTGTATGTAGGTGCCTTGCTCCTCCGTCTCTTCAACTAGTGTGATGCGGGACTCCGGCCCTATGAAAATATGACCATTTCCTACTTATAAACGAATGTAAACGGATATAAACTGCATAATAAGCTATGCTTTGAATGTGTCGCACATGTCTCTAAGTGCAAATCCAATATAACGATCGGATGGAGCTCTATACTCACTTGCCATCTCTCAGAGCTCCTGTATTACCCGGTGGAATATATTTGGCGCGGCGTGACATAGGGCTACATCGTGAAAACTCATAACCCCTTAAATAGTCGGCGCGTTCAAATCTAAACCGTGGTCCCAGTAGATTCAGTATGGACGGTAAGGCCCTTCTGAAAGCGTCTTTTAACCGCCTTCCACGCTTCTACCAAAACAACGTACACCACAACACACGCTGCCACAACGGCCCATTCAATGCCAATGCCTTGGTGTTTGAAAACCTTCACATTGATGACTGGAAGGTATATAACCGGAAACGTGATAACAAAGCCCGCCACAACAGCTCCGAACAGAAACTTGTTCCTCCAGACCGTATTGAAGACCGAAAAAGGCCCAGAGTAGGACTCGGGATACATGTTGAATAGCGAACGGGTGAAATGCTTTACCTCCCAAGCCGTGACGAGCAGGAGAAAGCTAAGGGTTGCAAAAGTGGTGGCACGGGCCCTGTAGACGTAATCGCACGAGAGGTTGTGCTCTGCGTTACAATCGAAGCCCAGTGCGCCGGATAGTGGCAATTCCGCGTACACAGTCTCGATGGGGGTGTAGATGACGATGGTAAAAGCTACGATGCACAAGGCGCCCATGAAGAAGCCGTATACCATCTTGTCGATAATGATTTCTTTTGTGAACACGCCGACGCGGTGGTTGTGCGGCGGCTTGAGCATGATGTCGGGCTGGGCTTCCTCGAGACCTAGGCCGAGCGCCAGGAAGGATGATGTGATTAGGTTGGCCCATAGGATCTCGATGGGGGAGAGCGGGAAGACCGATTTGTTGTTGTGGTCTTTGAACGCGAGGCCGACGAGTAGGAGGATAACCTGGGCGATATTGGAGACTAACAGGTGGAGTAGAAACTAAGTTGTTCATGTTCATTAGCTGGTGTTTGTGATTTGATTGGTAAGGGGTGAGGCTATTTTACCTTTTGGATATTGTCGAATAGACGTCTTCCTTCTTCGATAGCCGTCACAATCGAAGCAAAGTTATCATCGGTAAGGACCATGTCTGCGGCTTCCTTGGCCACATCACTACCGTTTAGGCCCATAGCAATACCGACGTCAGCCTTTTTCAAGGCGGGCGAGTCGTTCACTCCGTCGCCAGTCATGGCACAAAAGGCGCCACGACGGTGTATTGCCTCGACCATACGCACCTTTGTCGACGGCGTACAACGGGCTAATACCAAGGGGAGCCTGTCCAGCTGGTCAATCTGGTCGTCGGTTAAGCTGTCGAAATCAGTAGCAGGCATAATAATGTTGTTTAATTCAGTAGCGTGAATATCGCTACTGAGGATTCCGACCTCGTGCGCAATAGCCGTTGCCGTCTTGATGTGATCCCCGGTAAGCATGTGGACAGATATGCCAGCAACCTTGCATTTCTTAACTGCGTCGGCCGTTTCTATACGAGGAGGGTCATATAAACCCGCAAGACCCAAAGGCAACAACTTGTGTTCGGCTGCTTCACGCGAGTCTCCCACGGCGGTAACGTCCTGGACGACCTTGTGAGCGATACAGAGGACCCTGAGACCTTCGGCGGCGAGCGATTCTGCTTTGGCAGTTAATTCAGCCTTCACATCGTCAGATGCGTCTAATAGTGGCAATATAACTTCCAATGCACCCTTTGTATACACATGAACTGGGCTAGAGCCGGTTGACGAGTATACGACAGTCATACGTTTGCAGGAGGAGTCGAAAGGATGCTCAGCGAGGATATGTAAGTTTTCTGTCTGCGAAATGACGGTTTTACCCATCCCAAACCGCATTGCGAAAACCTGAAGAGCAATCTCAGTAGGCTCACCAACGGCAACCCAATTCGGTACCGTAAGAGTCGAAGTAGTTAGAGTTTCAGCCGTGTCGTCGTTAGGCGCCGATTTACTATCCGTAACGGTGGCATTATTGCATAAAGAAATGCATTCTATAAACCTTTTCGCAGCAGCAGACAGACGAGATGCTGACTCGAGCTCGTTTTGCGGTTCCAACTCCTGGTTATTCCAGATGACCTTTCCGCTTGAGGGATCAAAAGGATGAGTGCATGCCTCAACCGTGGCGTTGGATCCATCACAGAGCCAGACCTTCCTGGTAATCATCTTGCCTTGAGTTAAGGTACCGGTTTTATCGGAGCAAATGTTGGTTACTCCTCCAACAGCTTCTAGGGCGGAAAGCTTTCTCACAATCACGTTGCCCTTAGCCATTGCCTTGGTTCCGACAGCCATACTAATCGTCAAGACAGCGATGAGAGATTCCGGGATAACAGCAACGCCAACGCAGATACCGTAGATGAGAACCTCATCGTCGATATTCCAAAGGCTGGCGGAAAAGACAATAACGGCGAGTAGGATCGCTAGGGCGAAAAGGAGTAAAGCGAATTTGCTTAGCTTAACTTGAAGAGGTGTGCCGTCGAGTCCTAGAATGCTTCGCCCGCTGGCCTTTGCACGATTGTAGAATGCCTCAAGTCTGGAAATATCATTATTCGAATTTGGATTAGCTCGGAGTAGCTGGGCAATCTTTCCCACTTCGGTGTCCATCCCAATAGCGGACACGATACCTTTTCCTCGACCGCGCGTTATAGTGCTGGCGCAATATAACATGTTGACGCGGTCACCGAGAGGAACATCTGCACCGTGTAGGATAGCTTCCGGATGCTTGCTGATTGGTAGAGATTCCCCCGTCAGCAACGCTTCATCAGCAGACAAGCTTAGTCCGTCGACGAATCGAAGATCCGCGGGGACAATGTCACCGACGTTAAGCAGTACGATATCGCCTCTGACAAGCAACTCGGCTTTGATAGTCGTGATCTGCCCAGAGCGGATAACCTTGCACGTCGGTGCGGATAGCGCGTAGAGCGACTGGATAGTCTGCTCAGCGCGATAATCCTGGACGAATCTATCTAACATTAGCACGGGATGGCGGACGTGTTCTGTTCTACTTGAAAATAGAGGCACACTTTGACGACTAGGAATGCGACCTACCCCACGATAATATTCAGTGAGATCACAGCAGCGATAACGCCGCCTTCGATAAAATCGTTGATGGCAAAGGAGAGAGCCATAACGAGAATGAGGACCACTGTTAAACTATTCGACACCTGCCTCAGGAGAATCTTCCACACGGATAGCCCCTGAGCGCCCTCCATTTTATTCGGCCCATCGCGCTCCAGGCGACGAGCTGCCTCACCACACTCGAGGCCATTCTCAACGTCAGTTTCAAGAAGCTGCTCTAGGTCCTTAGTCGCTAGGGTGTGAGGCTCTATATGAGTCTCGCCTACGGAAGAAGAGACCGTCTCTTCCTTGGATGTCTTGCCCGGAAGTACAGTGTCTTGGTTCCTGTAGCCAAGCGGAGTTTGTTGCGTTACATTGATGTCGCCGCGTATAGGGGGTTCAGTCGACTCCTCGACAGCAGGCTGGTCTTCTACACCCATTCACGTGTTTAGTTTTATTAGCTAAGTATTGCCGGATCGAACAACAAAGTCCACACAAAATGGAATATGAGGAACTAGCAAAGCTAGAAACTAAGATCGTGGGTAGCACGAGGATAGATATAGTATGACCTTGCCAACCCTCGTCAACCCCGCTGAGCTCGTTCGTTATTACTGTGTATTCCAGCGCCCAGAGTATGCCAAGGGCTCATCTCGAGGCGAGTGAGGCGTATTGGGGCATAGTACGCGCATCGGGTGCACTGATTGGGTTGTGCTTCTGGACCTCGTCTTGGGGAGGATTTACTATGTACTTGGGAGAGCAGGGAAGGGTAGACAAGGAACGGTGGCGATTGGATGCCAAGCGAGTGGTGTGGAGTGGTACTTGACGGAACAATGGAAATGTGCAAAAAAGGATATAACGATATTATTGGTAGTAATGAACGGGAATCGGTGCATCTAGGTATGAACGCTTTGCTGATAAGGCGTGGTTAGTTGGCTCGATCAAGCGAATGATAGGGGGCGTAAGGTAGTGGTCTTGGAAGCGTCTTGGAAGCTTGGAAGCTTCGTAGGCTTCTCCGCCATTCGCCTGGAACGCCGCTGCATGACCTTGCGTGACCTTGACGTCTATTTCTCGGCAGCCAGATATAGTGAGGCGACACTTTACTTATTACGGAAGGCCAAGGGGCTAAGACGCTATGTTATACGTACATAGTATATACGACTTATAGTAGATATCCGCCTGCTTTCTCGATTAAACCGGCCGCGCCCGTTTTAAGATCGGGAATTTCGGAATTTATGAATTTCTCCATCCTTCTACCGCTTCCGTACACCGTAGACACGCGGCGAGGGGTGGGGGAGAGAAGAGGAGGGGGGAGTCCTGCATCACTCCGTATTATTCACGTCCGTTTAGTGTTTAAGTGTTTAATGAAGCACGTTCTTCTCTTGGCTTCTCATTCTTACCTCGGATCTTAGGAATCCTTGTAATGATTTTCTACCACTTCGTATCTCGTGATCGATGCCGTGCTTGTTGGGAGTTGTAGGCCAAGCCCTTCAACAATTCCGCATTTATTCTTACTGGTTCATACTACAATGGCGGTGAAGATGTACATATTCGCCCAGTGTACATGATTTATATTTCGGCATCGAATACCCTTTTCCCATTAAACCAAGTTTGTAGAATTCTGGCTTCCAACAGCTTATTGGCATCCCATTCCATATCTACCACCACAAAGTCCGCCATCCGTCCGGCCTCTAACTTACCTGTAAACCGGTCAGCAAAGCAGCTGTATGCCGAACCCTCCGTACCCGCCGCAATTGCCGCGGCTAAGTCCAGTGCGAAATGCGGGTTTACTCGGTCCGTTAAATCCGGCTCTCTGGCTGAGCGCCGAGTGGTTGCCGTATACGCATTTCTAAGCGGCGCATGAGGTGCTGTGGGGGAGTCGGATCCTAATGCTAGCACCGCACCTCCGTCGGCGAATTCTTTATATGCGAATGCACGCTCGCATCGAGCGGGGCCGAGAAGAGATGGCCATGCTCGGACGATGGCCGGATCTGCGTGTACCGGCTGGATAGAAGCCGTAATACCCAACTTTCCCAATCTCCTAGCATCTTCGGGTGATGCGAGTTCTAGGTGTTCGATCCGGTGTCTGCGGCCAGGTGTAGCATTTTGTTCGAGAGCATCAATGGTGACTCTTATAGTCTTGTCGCCAATAGCATGCAAGGCACACTGCAAGCCTGCCCTGTCCGCTTTTCTGACAACAGGTCCAAGCTCTGCAAGCGACCAGATAGGATCACACGATATTCCATTCGAAGTGTAGGGTTCCGAGAGTCCAGCAGTGCAACCATCTATAATACCGTCTCCGATAACCTTAATACCTACGACTCGACAATCAGGACTATTTTCGATGTTGAATTGGCGGTTAAGCTCGATTGCTCGGTCAACTTGAGCGAGGTTCTCAGCTTCTGTCTTCCGAGGTGTGATGAGCCAATGGATAGCTATCCTGATCGGAAGCTTCTCTCTCTGCCGTAGTATCTGTAAAGCTTCCCATGCATTTTCATCCATTGCCATCTCTATGAGTCCAGTGTAACCAGACGCATTATACGCCTCGACGGCACCTTTCAATGCTGCTAGCTTTTCCTCCATAGGTGCGACTTTTGCGATATGCGGCCAGACGATTGTAACCGCTGCTGCTTCTGATAGGAGCCCTGATGCTTTGCCGTTCTCGTCGCGGTGAATTTTCCCACCTTCTGGGTCGGCCATATCCTGCACTCCCATCTCCTCCAGCGCTGCACTATTACACCATGTCGAATGTAGGTCTTTGGAATCGATGAATCTATTTTAGGTTAAGTCAAAATAGAATCAAGGGATTCTTGGTATGACATACATGGGCCTCGGATCTAGATCATCTATCATACTAGCCAATGCTTCCCCATTGGTCATAGAGTGCATCCATCCTTTACACAATATACGAGCCGCGGACGGGTGCGTAGCAGCGAACTCTCTAATCGTCTGACGGATGTCTTGTAGGTTTTTGCACGCTTCCAAGCCCGCTTTTTGCAGAGACTGGCCCAGCATCAGGAAGTGCATATGTCCATCGATAAATCCCGGCAGGACTATACGACCACCAACATCGTGTTTGGCTACACCAGTTTTCTCGGCCGCCAAGATTTCCTCGTCATTTATGCTACCGATGTGAACGATTTTCCCTGACTCGTTTATGAGTAAGGCATCTACGAAGGAATAGTCGTTACCCTTGGGTCCGGATTGGAAAAACCGGCCGTTATGAAATAATGTAGCCATGATATGATGAATTTGTAGGACACGGGAGTAAATGGCCTCACGTAGCTTTCCAAGACACTTATCTGATCCTTCATATATCTCTTAACATGATTAAAATCATATGCCGTGAAAATCCCCACTCCATGTTCGAGGCCGCGATCGGCCATCCGTGGAGAACCCCAAAGCTTCTATATTCGCTCTAGTATAAAATCAACTACTAGTGTACCTGAACTTTTAATATATCCAAATTATCGCGGGTTTACATCCATCATACAATTTTATATAGAAGGATCATAGCATTCTTCGAAGTGAACGGTGGCGATGTTGAAACTGATCTGGGCAACTCTACTACCATTGTACGACTATTCTATCGTTTTAACTCCTCTTGGCACTTATAACACCTAATAACTGGTCTTTCCTAGCTATCATAGTTTATAGTTTTGGTATCCCTCCTCCCCTCCAGCAAGTCGGTTATATATTATTTTAGAGCAACTCGAACTGTCCCCCTTTACAAAGCATGTCTTTTATTGCTAAGAGAATGTCGAAGAGGTACTGTGATGCGGACCGATATCTCTACGGGCCTCCTTCGTACGCCGTTGTTCACTGGCATTGTCCGTACGTTGCTTGGCAACCCTCAGCGGCGAGGCAGTGTGCAGTAGTGTTTCCGCAGTAGCCCCTGAGAAGCAACTCGTTAGCAAACACATATACCCTCAAAATGATTAACTTGTAGGAAACGCAAATGACATACGCGACAGAGCAGCAAGTTCCTCCCTCAGCAGGACATCGGTATCCGTACTTTCCAGCTTCTTTGGATCCACAGGTTCCATCAGGCGAGATCGTCTTGCCATCCACGGGATCAACACAAGCGGCCGTCGCGTTGGAGTACTTGCTCTGGCATCCCACGGTCTTAAGACAATATTCATCCGTGGAACCACAGTAGCCGCTGGATGAGCAGCATTTCTTCTCCCCGGGACATGTGTAGCCTTTTTTGTTGCCGGCTTTGTCGACACCACACGTCTCGTCCGGTGATACTTCCGACCACACAGCCGTGGCGGCTAGGAGGATGGTGAAAAGAGCTGCTTTGGCGCCGAACATCTTGATACTGGTAAACGGGTTGATTGATTGTGTGGTGAAGTGTGGCGTTTCGATAACTTCTCGTCTTCTCTCTTGGCCGTTACGACGCAACGAGAATATACTATGAGCGACGATCCGGGTCTTATATTTCTTATATGCTAACTCGGTTTCTCAGCCCCCTCGTAGATCTCCATCTGTTTCGGTATGATCTTCGTATACGACAGACCTGGACCGCGAACGCGCGTACGCATGCGCGCAGAGAAAAGACCCAAGTGGACGGAATATAGATACGATAATAACCTATCTTCTCGGCACTCTGGGGTGCGTTGCAGATCTTCAGGGTCAGTTCCTGTAGTAGAAGGCTGAGTGCGTGTTGCATGATTTTAGCCGAACTCCCCTTAATTCTGGCTACCTTGGAGTGCAACCAATTGGGCGACCTAGAACGAACGGCAAGTCTCCGCGGCCCGACCGGTGCGGCTCCTCGTCTTTGATTAATATTCTCCTGGACACTGCCGGAGTCTTGGTCCAATTTATATCACGCCATCTTCCGAGCGACTGGAACCTCCAGGTCGTATCCGGACGCCGGCCTCGCTCACTTAGGCAGAACGCACTTAGGTAACACAAAAGTCTTCTCCAACGACTATTTGACAGGTCATATAGGACATAGTACTTTAATAATTAAATAAGAATTTTATTTCTCCGGTCTATAAAGTTTTCTAATCTTAGAAACTTCGATATCAGACGTTGCTGGTGTTTTGCTCTGTGAGATGAACCAGGTGGTAATCTAATCCTTCATTCGTAGACGATATACTACGGTGATACTACCTTAATAGACATCTTGATAATATGTCCTTGACGACCGGTTCCATTATTTACTCGTCATAACAGTTCACGAGTTCGGATAATTGGTTTCTCCTCTTAATAGCGTTACCCCAAAGCGTGTTCGGTCAGCATAGCTTCCTTTTTCTTACCGCTACTTCAGCACTAATGACTGATTGATGATGTCGATGAATTATGACTATTTTATTGGTCAGCAACTATTTGGGCCAATGATATAGATCATTAGGGAGTATTTTACGAACTAGAAGTGTGCAGTCGTAGTAAGCAATACGTGATCACATACAGATATCTTGGATAGTTATTAATGTCGTGATCGAAGACCCACGTGCTATTTTCATTAGGTACGACTTACATGTAGTATATAAGTTTAGTAGTGAAAGTATGGAAGTGTGAAAGATCGTTTCTATAAGACGAAAAGGAAATTGTAAAATACCTAAGATAGGTTAATACCATTAATATACGTTACCGAAATAGTCCTCTAAGAAACTCAACATGGCTGACTCCCCTTTTCGGAGTAATATTACTGTTACATATATCGGTACCGCAACCGCAATCCTCAACATCGACGGGGTTACTTTCCTAACCGACCCGTATTTCTCGCCCGAAGGCACAACATGGGATGTTGGTATTGCCCAGTTGACGAGTCACTACGAACCAGCCCTCTCGATTTCCCAACTGCCACCCATTGACGCCGTCCTGCTTAGCCACGAGGACCACCCTGATAACCTCGACGAACTGAGCCGGCAGCGCCTTCTTGACGGTCGGCGTGTTTTGACCACCGTTGATGGTGCCGCGAAGCTTCACCCCAGGCCAGGTGTACAAGGCCTCAAGCCCTGGGAGGTGACAGAGCTGACCATAGGCGGCACCCGCTTCGAGGTAACCGCCACGCCGTGCCAGCACCTCCCTGGCGGGGAGTGTACAGGCTTCATCCTCACCACGCCCTCATTCGGAACAACAGGTAACCTTCCAAACGCCATATTCTTTTCCGGCGACACCATTTACCTTGAAGAGTTGTCGTCGCGCATCCGAGACCGCTTCCACGTCTCGCTCGCGATATTCAATCTCGGCGCCGCGGCAGTCGTGCTCCCGGGTACGTCTGAGCCATTGCAGATCACGATGGATGGCGCTCAGGGCGCTCGGCTCTTCCGTGAGCTTGGCGCGGATGTGCTGGTGCCGCTGCATTTCGAAGCTTGGGATCATTTTTCGGAGCCGAAAAAGTCTCTGAAGGATGCGTTGGATGGACCTGGGATTAAGGAGAAGGTCCGGTGGTTGGAACCTGGGAAGCCTCAGAAGATTTTCTAACTGGAACGCCTGTTACTCAAAACAATTTGGGTTCTTCTGTAGTTGAATATCTGTTTATTAGTATTTGTGCGCATATGAGTTCTATGATAATTTCATATTTTGAAAAGTAGAGGTCTAATGATATAATATCAGACTCTCGAATTCTCTGATCAGTACGTACACTACGCTTTCGGTATGGCTGTCAACTGTTTCTTTTTTATAATATTATCGTTACCTATGCTTTTCAATACTATTTCTATGGAGTATCTAGTATGGGTCGATGCTGTTTTGAGGTCATAAATATTTTGCTTCCCTGTTATAACTAACCCTTCTTCACTTCCACTCCTTCCCCTTTATTCCTCTAGTGTACAAGGGCCTATCTCCTTATACCGTAATTCGACATGTATAGATAAAATAGCGACACGAAACTTCTCCCTAGTCGTAGCAAGTGTATAATGGTCTCTCAATCTAAGAGGAACATCGATAGAATGTTGATTAATAAAGGAAAAAGAGATTTGACAATGAAAATGAGAAAGGCCCTATCTTAATACACTTCGGATGTAATGGCGGAATATCATTAAGGTATAACGCTTTCACTGTGGTGTATTAGGTGTCATGAACCTCCTAGTGAATGCTCGTAAATGAGAATAGGGACTCAATTTATAGAATGACCTGGGTATATATTCTTTCGGCGTTTATCCTTGATGCCCAGGCCCCATTCGTGTGCTGCCTGAGCGATTTCTAGGGCCGCCATCTCAATCTGTTTTGCTTTGATGGCCATGTCTTCTTTTCCGTCTCCCTTGATGGACTTTAATGCCTTGTCCACCAGGTCGAGTACTTCCAGATGGATAGGGTTTGAGGCGAAAGATCGCTTAATCTGACTGGGCGTTGGTGTTCTAGAAGGCTGATCCCGCGCAGATGATATCTGTGCATCGCACCGTTGTCCATCGTAAAGACAGTTGCTGCATATTGAACCAAGTCCGCTGATGCTATCTGATGTTTCTCGGGCTTCTTCAGCATCCATAACCACGCACCCGGGCGATACGCCTTGACGTTTCCGACAGTGTGTGCATTGGAACTGGCGAGGAAGTATCATACCTCTCTCGTAGAGCATAATAGCTTCGACTATCCGCGTTGACCCTAAGTTGGGGCGTTCTCGGCTATTAAGACGCCGCCACGCTCTTCGAATTGGTTGGTTTCCAAGTCGGCGGATAGCGGGCGTCTTATTAACCCCTGATGGAGGCAAGCAAACCGGATCGTAGACGTAATCCCAAACAGCTGGTGCTTTCGTTGCTTCGGTAAGATCTTGTTCAATAATATCCATAGCTTCCCAGTATCTATCCCTCATCTCGTAACCCTCGATGCTTTCCGACCTGCGCCTAGGCCGCCTCCGAAAATGTTTTACAGAAGCACTCGCATGGTCGTCCTCGCCGTGAGTGTCTGATTGCGCCTTGAAATCGCAGGTAGAATCAAGTACATGCCTTTCTGGGAACGTATCGTCGGTGTCGGGTCCGTTAAGAGTCATACGAGCAATGCGATCCTCATAAGCCATGGTGTATTTCCTATTGGAAGTAAAGTAAGAGGAAGAAAACCATTAGGATAACAGCGATTATTAATGACATTGGAGGCAAAACCTGGATCTATCGAGGAACACCGCATCATGTTTTTAGTGCTAATTAAAAAGATCGCAGGTATCCGAAGCTTGTTTTAGCTGATGGAGCCATAGTTTTGACTATGTAAGTATTAGGTAGCTGTTAGACCTTCGTCAACCGAACTCGGTCTATGGGATAACCCCCGTCGTAAGGATTAAACGCCACTCGTCTGCGTTATACAAGTCTTCACTCCCCACATAGAGCTATTCCCACCTTGGTTGTGGGGGGGGGGGAGAGGGGGGTGGTTTCTTTACGAGGTTAAGACTATTTAAGACTAGAAGATGGAGGTGGTAAGTATGGAGGTTAGTCTCTTTTGTGGAGGATATCGGAGGTGTTCCGTACACCACGTAGCCTCCAATCTGTCCCCAGTTTTGGTGTAGTTTCGTTAGCTTTATGGAGATGTGGAGTTGTATTTTGGGGCGAATCCTTTTCCTATGACCTGACAACCTGACACTTGGGATTTTTACAAGCGGGGAACAAGGGGTTCGGTGAGAGGAAGCTCCGCATATTATAGGTAGTTCTTTACACTACCTCACCCCCTTTCCTTAAACGTGGGGTTTAAAGTTTGTTGTATTATACCAAGGTCAAGTACCTAAGGCCTCTCAGCTTTGTAAGTGCATCCCTACGTCCTAAAGGGGAAGGTACAGGGGTCCAACGGCCAATCAGAGAGGTTAGTCTCGTTAGGTGCTTGCACCTCCTTCTACCTTAGAGAAGAACGGCATCAATTACATTCCTCTTAACATCATACCTTTTTTTTTTTTTTTTCATCTTTCATCTAATCCATAACATACATCAGTCTCTCAGTATTACATCCCAATAAAGAAAGAGATTTGCTCATCTACAGCAGAGCAGTATTTATCTCACGGCGTATTTCTATGTACATATCTAAGCATCTGCGAAATTTGAGTCATTAAACTTCTTTGATTCGACCCAGAACTTATTCATCATGTCTGCATCAAGGTCAGTCGCTGGCCCTTTTCGACTCTTTGGAACAGTTCCAGCGGCGGATATTGAGCTAGAGGAAGATGAGATTGAGCTACTAGAACTTAACCGAGATAGATTACCGGCCTATGAAGAAGTTGACCCCAATCCTCTCGCTAATCCTAACGCCAACGCTCCCCCCGCGGCCGCAGCCCAACCGGTCCCGCCCCAATCGGTCCCTCCTCAACCGGTCGCTAATCCGGCAGAACTACCACCTGCGTACCCCTTGACCGAGGAGGAATATCGGAAACTGAAGCGAGAGATCCGTCATACGGTCGGATTACGGCTCTTGCCTGTAGCCATATTCATCTGTCAGTTTTTTCATTCACTTATTACCGCCTCCGGGAAACATATTGCTGTATGATGACATATGCTGATCTAGTGTGCTATTAGGTGCCTTGATCCAGCTTGATTATGTCTTGTTCACGGGTTATCATCCATTCTTCGATGAGACCCTTGGTTTCACTGAGCCATATTACAAGGTCCGTCACATCGCACTAATATTTAACCAACCCTTCACTTTCAATTCCCTACTCACATACAGCTAGTTGATTCCATCTTCGAGGGAAATCGGTCATATTGTATTTCAAAGTAAGGCCATAAATCCCCAGACAACCGATGCCGGCCGAAATTAACTAACACGATTCAAGTTCCGTCCAACATATTCCTAAGTATGATTCCAAACCCTAGTACCTACCTAAGCATCATATTACTCGCTTGGGGCGTGGTCCAATGTTGCCTTTTTGCCGCGAGCAGTGTCCCTGCTATTTGTGCCTGTTCCCTACTACTCGGTTCACTGGAATCCACCATATTTCCTGGCTTCCTATATTTGCTTTCATGTTAGTATACAGGGAAAGGTGTGGGTAGAAAGGTTTCCTTAATAGTTGCGGTACGGGCGCTGGTCTCATCTCTTGCTACCATATTCCTTGTTAGTCCAGCAGACGCTTTCCAGGTCCCCGGTATCCCTATGGTAGACACGAGCTACTTGCTTCCATCTGGAGTCATGGCCATGATGATAGGAACGTCATTATATAGCATAGCACCTAATATCCCTCGATCAACTAACTGGCTTTCGGGAGTCGAAAGCTCAATAGTCATATCCCGCTTGGCAGAGGCATCCGGCTGGCCTCGACCGGTGCAATACGAAAATGAGCCAAGTCTTACAGATGTTTCCTATAACCTGAAGCGAGTTGTTCGGGATATGAAGACGTGGCTTTTTGTAAGTCCAAAATCCTGACCATTCGAGAAGTTTAAGCCCCTGACTAAATTTTCCTTGCGGGCCTTATTATGCCTTTTTATCTCGTGGATAACATCAGGGTTCAGCAGCCCGTCCTACTTCGCCCGTTTAGACGTCATCTTCCAACTATCAATCACCCATGGCAAAGCTCCGACAGGCATGATGCTGCTGATAGTTTGTGTGAGCCGTGTCTTACATCTTACTGGAAGTACATTGAACTGATAAAACAACAGTTTACGTTGTGTGCGGCTTCCTGGGCCGGCGGGCTTTGTGCTGACCTGGTCAACATTCGGGGTGCGATCATCTACTTGTCTCTGTTGATTTTCGGATCGATCAACATGGCAATTTTCTTACTCATATCTCCTAATATCGAACTTTCTCCTGAAGTGGTAGTACAGATTCCCTACGCCGCGATCGCTTTCACCCTTCCGGTTGCCTCTTTCGCCCTGTCTATCGTCTTAATCTGGATGCTGAACTGCATGCCGTGGAACCGAACCAAACGAGCAGTATGCATCGCAATCGCTACCACTTTTATGAGCGTCGCCAATATTTTCGCGCTCCTCGGGCCTCAAATGGCTACGGACCTGGAAGATATAAACTCGAGCCGGGTTCTGGTTGGTGCGATGATACTCCTCTGTTTCGGGGCCTTTGTGACAACTTTAGTGTTACACTTCGTACTATGGCAAGCTAATTCGTGGATGTCAAGCCACCGAGGTGAGTGGCAGTGGCCGCCTTTGTCGGAATTGGGCGCGTGGTCGTTAGATGACGAGTTTCTGGACCCAGATCACACATTTGAGTTTCCCCATTAAGTTGAGTCGCCAATTAATTTAGGAGGATACATCGTGAACGAGGATTATGGATATTTGTTGCTGTGTCAGCATGGGTCTGGTAGGAAAAGCGCTAATATGACCACCTGAGAGCGGATCGAGTCGTACATACGCGTTAGCGAGGGAATATTTTGTTCGAGCTTAGACATAGCGGTATGTTTCCAATAGCTATTTGTAGATAGATTTATGCATTCAGCGTATATGGTTTCAGTCTTGAGTTACCCTTGTCTCTATATCGTGAATAGAGATCCACGAATCCATCCTCAGCTGTAGGCTTGCCCCTCGATTTACCTAGATGCATGCAACGGGCCATGTTAATAAGTACCTATTTAGCTCTTGAGAGCTTCACAATATATGGTTACGTATTTCGGTATAATGTCACTTTTAATGTGAATACAATTGTTAAGTAAGGCGATATTGTCAGGTGTCAAAAGGGAGCTAGGCAGGATTAGGCTTAGATCTACGTGATATATGATATATAAAGGGCACGCAGTGCCCTCGCTACTAGTTAGAAACGTTAAGCGTTAATAGATCTCTATTACCCATTACCTACTACCTGGTAGCGTAGCCGCTGCTGCCAGTAGTCACTCTACGTATGTCCTCACTCACGGGTTCACTTCTGACAGATATCTCCAGGGGCTCAACGGGTCACTGAGAGCGATATGACAGTAAAAGCAGTCAGAATACTAGGGTTTATTAAGTTAGGTACGACGCCGCGTAGTACCGGGACTATGGTACCTAATTTTAGAAATCCTAAGAGACGGATATTTCTTCTCGGTATATCCCACTTAGTCTAACAACGACACATATCAATATATCGTAGTAGCCGGGTGGCTCGGCTAAAACCCGTAATCGCGGTCCTGTCCCTATACTCGTATGTACGAGAATAGCAGCTAACTATCCCCGAGATAGATAAGCGGCCGGCAAGCGTAGCAAATGCAACCGTAACTAAGGCATCATTTCCAGCAGCTCGCCAGGGAAATGCATCTCAACTATCCTTATCGCAAGTACCTAGTCCCTATTGCGTACCAAATATGTGCTCCCTGTCGCTTCGATAGTGATAGGAATGGCATTTTGTAAGCGCACTCGTCCTAATATTTTACATCCTGCTAACCGTTAGAAAAATGTGTCTAGTGTTATGTCGCGATAGGCTTACCTCTCAAGAGGACTTAATCCGAGTAATCGCATGCAGTTCCCGACTACTATCCGGGCTGCATCATATAATGCCATACGAGCCGCCTTTAGCTCCGGCTCGCTGCCAACTACTTGTAAGTGATCGTAACTACTGCTGATAACGTGGGTGAGCCTGAAGAGGTATGTTACTACCGTAGTTGGCTCGAGAGTCCGCAGTGTATTCTGCGCTACATCCGGCCATTGGGCAAGTAGTCGAACCACGTTGATGGCATGAGGTTCTGTGAGGAGTGATAAATCTGCGTTAGCTAACTCCTCTTCGGAGACATTTGCCCGGCGCTTGATGGACGACAGTCGGGTATGTGCATATTGCAAGTAAGGTCCCGTGTCTCCTTCAAAAGACGTCATCACTGCCAAATCGAAGGTATAATTATTACCCCTGGCCATCAATATGTTAGCTCACGCCTTGATAATCAGTGGACAACATACCTTTTCCCGCTCATATCCTGTGTCATCACACTGCTAATGCCGAGAGTATCAGCAGTGCCTTCGGGGTCTTCCACTTGGGAATATTTGGCTTCATTTTTCCTCATGACTTCGTGCATATGATCGGCGCAGTCCCGCAGGATGTCATCCAAGCTACGACAATATCATTAGCCCCGCGCCGAGAAGTAGAAGTGAATACATACAATTTGACAGTACCCTTTCGGGTACTCATGCCCAGGACCAGTCCAAAGTTGATGTGCTGGCAGCGAGCAGCGATATCCTTGTAGCCAAGGAGTTCGATGATTTTGAAGAGTTGCTGAAGATGAAGATCTTGTTGACTTGCAACGACGTATATCATATGGTCGAACTTATATTTCTCGTATCGGCCTAAGAGCTCTGCAATATCTCGGGTGAGATATAGAGCAGTGCCATCCCTCTTTCTGATAACTGTTCGGCCGAGGCGTTTGCCCTCCTTACCCGGTATGAGCTCTGTGAAGTCAACAAGCACAGCACCCTGGTCTTCTCGTGTGATGCCCTTTTCGGTCATTTCCTTGGCTACCTTTTCCATCGCCTCTTCAGTAACCTGACTCTCACCGCTATATTCGTCGAACTTGATGTTCAGCCTGGCGTATGTCGCTTTGTATCGGACGATACTCAAATCTCTGAAGCGCTTCCATAACGCGAGAGCCTTTTCATCTCGGTCCGTCATCTTGCGGAAGTATTTTCGAGCTTGCTCGTCCAAGCTGTTAGCTAGGAGTTCGGTAACATCCTGGCCTTCCTTCTTCTTCGCTTCAATGGCTGCTAACTCTTCTTCTTTCTCGGCATTTATACGAACGTAAAGTCGGAATAGGTGGTCGATAGGGTCCTTCTTTAGTGCTTCCTCGTCTCCATACCTCTCGTAGGCCAGGGCTAAGAGGCCATACTGTTTTCCCCAGTCGCCAAGATAGTTAATTCTAACAACATCCCAACCGGCACCCTCATACAAGTTCGCAAGGAAACTTCCGATGATGGTGGAGCGAAGATGTCCCGCGTGGAATGGCTTAGCGATGTTTGGGGAACTGAACTCGACGACGATTCGCTTCTTTCCTTTGCTCGGATCCTTAGGGTCTTTTAGACCGAGGAAGCGGTTGCGTCCGTATTCCACACCAAGGTCGCGGATCATAGGAATAAGGGACTTCGTTAGAGGGCCACCCCTAATAAAGAAGGATAAAAATGAACCAGCAGCAACCGGCTTTTCCAGTAAGGGATCATCTTCGGGGAACTATGAAGACCAGTATTTAGCAGTGCACGCGGATATATGCATAAGCAACTCTCCTACCTTAGCTGCCCATTCGGCGCCCAGTGCGTCGGGTTTCGCACCCTTTATCCGGAGGGCAGGAATAGGTAAGGTGAAGTCACCCTTGTCAAGGGCATTTGTCCACTGAATTACGGAGTGAATCTTTTCAGAGGGAACACCTGTAATTGGGGCGAGAACTTCAGCGATATGTATACGGTAGGAATCGTAAGGGTTGACATTGGTATGGGTCGTGGGATATTTCTCGGCGATGGACTCGAGCGTCAAGTTATCCAGCTTTAAGAGGATTTGATCTATTTTGCTTTCTAACGCCATGGTGCTAGCAACGCGTCTCTGAAAGACGGATGAATGTTGATTAAATTTGGTATAATGGTAACGACCAAGAGGAGTTATAGTCCTAATGGTAGATGCGAATATACAGGGTTGTCGATATTGACGTTGAAATTGGCGGACCGTACGAACAATGATAGTTCTGGAATGAAGATAACCGCCGACGGTCATGAAGATGCTAATTTGGGGTTTAAGAGTTGAGAATTGGAAGTTTTAAGCCCTAAAAGTTATCGGCGCCTTCTGACTCATGTAAGAAATTGTCCTTTAGACAACCCATTGGGAATTTTCCCCTTTCTACCCCTCTACCTCTACCCCTCCCCCCACCTCTCACGCGTCGCGGTTTTTCATTGGCTTTGGGTCGATGCATTAAACCGCATAAGGTTTATATGTACCTATACCTATACCTATACCTATATATATAATACCTCGGTACATGCATGTACCTTATCAAGGAGATACAGATACATTTTCATTCGACTTTACATCAACAACCCTCCTCCTCAGTAAGTCTCGTACACGCCTCAATCCAGAGCCGCCTTTCTTCTTACGCTTGATCACCGTGCTATCTACTCGAAGTAGCGTAGCCGGAATCTCTATACCAGCTTCCCCGAGATTGAGTGCCTCGTCTTTAATCGTATGAGTAAACCCCGAGCACTCAGCCGTAGTCCGGTCTGGCAAACTCTGTAGGATATCTTCGACATGGGACGGAAGGAGACCGTCCCGACAGAGGGCCCGAGGTAGTTTGCTCGAGGTGAACATACCGTATAGGAGCCAATCGGATGACCGGACGCAGACAACACTAATGCCATCGTCGCCATCCTGAGTTTTAACTGTCCACATACCCCAGAAATGAGGACGCTGAAAACTGAGTAGTATAGAGTTTCTCAGATCCCAATCAGCCTGTGGGAAGGTTGTGACGCTCTCTATATCGAAGACATTCTCGGGAAACATAATCCGGATAGCATTGGTGCGGCTGATAGTCACCATATCATCTAATACATGACTGTCTTTGCAGCATATATACTGCGGTTGAGGGAGCTTTGTTGCCGAGTATACATTTAAGTCGAAGACTGCCGAGTGTCTTCTTCTGGCAAAGAGCCCCGGGCCGTATTGCCGCAGCGACACGACCAAGACGTGTTTCATTCGCCGCTCATCAACACAATCAAGTGATAAGAAGTAGCTACCAACGTCATCCCCAATTCCTCGTCCAATTCTGACCAGGCCCTCGGTACGAAGACCACGACTGGTGAGACTGTATTCACCGCCATTATCCCACTCAAATGACGGCTTCACTAATCTTCCACAATCCTTGAACTGAGCCGGAGAATTAGCCATCAATCCTCTAAAGCGTCGTTGGTCATTCCTGTTGGGTTTCCAGGCAAATATAGAAAGATCATGGCTAGATCGTAATATTTCTTCTTGTAAACGTATGAAGGCTTTTGTGCCCTCTCCATAAAGTAACGGCATGTTGATATCGAAAATACCAAGAAGGCAATATGCCATATCCTCCACCCTCGTCGTCGTACGGTTCGCTGTCCAGGACATACGCCGACCAACGAGAACTTGGTCTAGAGGTTTACCGTTCAATACGCTCGTGTCAATCCCCGTAATCCAAGCCAAGACAGAAGCCAATTCAAGTTTCGATCCGAAGCAGATCGAGTCCTTGTCGTAAAACTGCACTCGATCTGGCGCGACTAGTTCCTGAAGCGTCCAGCCACGTGAGAACCATTTGCAACTTCCGAGGCCATTCGCAACCACGCGGCGCAAGTCGATCTCCCTACTCGTCAGGAGTCGAGGATCCCTACAAAACACTCCGTCTTGTTTTTCTGATGCCTCACGAGTATCGAACGAAGTTATAATCTCATCTAGGGTCGCGCGAGGATAAGAAGTGAAGTCAGATAAGAAGACTAAGCAAAGAGCAGCTTTTTTGTACCAGGCGAACATGGTATTGATAGCTTCCGACAGCTCGGCGCTGCTTGATTTGTCGATACAGCACGTATCTACCCAGGCATAGTTTAGATTCTCTTCTAATGCAATCCGACATGCCGCCTCTATTTTTCTCATTCCATCCTTTCGCAAAGCCGTTTCCCGGTTACTCATGTCACTGAATGTGACCTCGCCCTCACCCCAGGTGTGGGATAAGATCGCATAAGCCGGAACATGATGTCCAACAAACTCTTCGAAATCTAAGGTCTGGCAGTTAAGAAGTCTCATGACCAAATTAGGGTTATTGACATCTTCGTAAATTGGGCTACCGATATCATGCCGTTTTACTGGGAGTAATTATATTCGAGGATGTTTCAAGAACCTCGCGTGTTTAATTTGCAGACGCGTAAAATAATTATCATAATTATCATAATTGATAAGCCGTTTCGAGATGACTGAGCTGACTACCCCCCCGGTCGACTCCTTCGAGTTTACTTAGACAAGTTTACTTTAGACGCCAGCCACATGAGGTCCTTTGAGACTCCGGGGGAGAACCTGTCTCTTTATCGGTTTTATATCTTTCCTTAGAGACCGCAACGTTCAGGTACTAGACTAATCGTATCATCATCTCCTTGCGTGGCACGGGCAATCGACAGTACATCGGTCTGTGCGACAACCCACGCTGAACTTAAGTGAATCACCGAAAAGAGGCCAATAAGAAAGTATCGAATTGGTAAATAGTATATGAGCTTTAGATATAAATTGAGGACGACTATGAATTACTACGCTTGGATAATCATTTCGTTTCAATGGACCAAATTCAGGAGTCTGATATTGACTTCGTGATTGTATGCCCTTCGTATTAGTGACGTTCGTAATCGTAACTCCATGCTCTTTGAAATATCTTAACCATCTCTTTTATTAGCTGGGGGGATTATTTTAGAAGATATCGTGATGCTTGGTATAACCCGAAAACCTACCTAGGTATTAAACCAGATATACATACAGCATTATAGAGGCATAGAGTTCACCTTGAGTGTACGGATCCGTACATCATTCTTCTCTACCTAGGTACGAATCCGCGCATTCAATAAAATGGTGCACGGTCCATTTCCTAATAAGTATAGCAAAATAGGCCTTTGTCACTTGAGTTTTGAAGTACGTCTTCTCCAGTCACGGTAGCCCCTTTACTACAGGTACCTATTAACAATTAAAACCTCAGGCCTAGACGCTCAGGCCTAGACGTCAATCTTCAAGGGCCAGCAACTTCTTCGTCATTCCAGTGCAGTGACAAAAAAGTCGCGGTTCCACCGTTGCCGCGCCACTTCAAGTTCTTGAAAGCTTTGGGAAAGCTTCTCAAATATAACTCGTCAAGTCATCATCTACCCCGTACTTGGAGCTCTTCTTATCTTCAAAGCTATCCGCATCATCAACACCATCAACACCAACCCAATTTGAATCATTCAACTTTATTGTTCTCTTTCCGCATCTTTACACCTAACTCCACCCCCCATGATGTCTAGCATTCTTCAGAATATCTTCCCTGGGCCGGTAAATGGCGACAAGGAACCGCGTGGCACCAAGCGAAAAGCTAAGAGTGATCCTTACGATGAGATAGATGATGGTAAGATAGCGGCGATTAACCGATCGTTTACCTAGCAGTTTTACAATTTGTCTAGCTTAGCTGTATTAACTAAAGCAAACAGACGAACCGGTGCAAAAGACCCCTTCGACCCAGCGTACCCGATCGCGCATCTCTTCTGAAGCCCCAAGCACTAGCAAAAAGGGACGGCCATCATCAACAAGCAAGCCGAATAGTATGTACCTAATACAAGCTTCTGTATTCTCGACTAGACCACAACTAATATATCACAGAGCGTCAAAGCCGTTCGAGCGCCGGTCTGAGGAACGAGATAGCAGATAGTCCGCGCGTCGACGCTGCTGCGAACTTAGCTCGCGCACAGGAACCCGAAGCGGCACGGTTACATCTTCAACCCGAAGAAGAATCCAGCAAAAACTCACACGTCCCAGTGGCCGATATGGGTGTCCCTGGTATGTATTTAATTATACTATTTCTGCACGGTATGGCTCAGTTCTATGCTAATGATCTCTACGTTCTATAGAACCTTCCAACAATGTCAACGTAGTAACGGCCGAGCCTTCCAACAAGAAATCCCAGCCGGCGCATACGGACCACGCTAAAAATAACCCGAAGGGTAAAGAAAAGGCGACGGAAGTGAGTCAGACGGAACAAGCATCATTGGAAAGCGACGAACGGGAAGAGAAGGAAATCCAAGCCCTCCTAGACCACAGAATGGTTCAAGACGATAGAGTTGAGCTCCTTGTCCACTGGGTTGGGGAGAGCAAGGACGAGGCCACATGGGAGGCCGAGGAGGAAATTCAACGAGGCGCAGAAGACACACTTTATTCGTATTGGAAAGCTCAAGGTGGTCGCATCAATGCTCTCTTCATCAAACCAAAGAACGCGCCTGTCGAGACTTACCACGTGTATAAGCTACTCGGACATGAGAAAAAGGCCAGGGGCGGATTCGAATTCGAAGTTCAATGGGTCGGTCACCCAGCTATGCCGGGAGAGACCTCATTTGAAGCCGAGACCAAATTGAAAAAGATCGCCCCAGAAGCACTGGAGCAATATTGGAAGGACGTCGGTGGTCGTGACCAGTTCCTTGCTAGGCGCGGCCGAAACAAGAGACAGCGTGCTGATTAGTTGCAGTCCTCCAGGCAGAAGTAGCCTATCAGATACCATTATCTGTACATATGTTCTTTTCTTTCATTTCGTCTGGCGAGCATTCATGACGCTTAGTATTGCATCACACGGCGTTACGGATGGATCTTGATGTGGTACGTTGTCATTGTCAAATTTCAGGACAGGAGCAAACATCTGAGGTACTTGAAAAAGATACTGCTGGGATTTTCTTCGTATCGAGCCTGGTCACTACGTTCTATTGGCTCCTTAGCTAATTCGCATAAATACGTACTCTACCTATAATTCATCTCGGTGGTTCAGGAAGTTAGATAATAGGATGAATTGGACTGCCTACTTGACTACCTAGGTATCTAGTTAGTTTAACAGTTTATATTATCAACTAATTCATCGAGTCTCTCAATAGCCTGTCTATTCTACTTGTATGTGGTTGCAGAGTCTAAGTACCTTTTTAGGGATTTGACGTATATTAAAGCAATAAGTTCCGCCAGGTAGTAACGCCTCCGGTAAAGATATAATATTTCGATGTGTATTGCTTGTTTGAAAATATACTCATAATCCGAATAAACAAGGCGCGTCAGTTGTCTGCTGCGCCACACCATCCCGGATGATTTATTTGATATTTGACCCCTGAATGCCGCTCCGCTATGACATTCGGCCGCCCGAGGAAGCCGAGCGGACCCGAACCCGTCATGAAATGGAATTGTAATCGAGATGTCATATAACTGACACCAAGTCACCGTCTCACATTCCCCTATTCTGCCGTCATATTCAATACAATACTTCACTTCTGTTGTTAGAGGTGTAGAAATCTCACCATCTAATTCACTCTATCACAAATTTAATAGTCCACGATGAGCGACGTAAAGGAAAATGATAAGACGCGGAGCGTAAAGCACAAGGCCAAGGTTATTAGACCTCTCGGATATCTGTAGGCTCAACTAGTTACCTCACCATTCCATCTCAAGACCAATTCTAATGCCAATATCAACGTAGCGAGCGCTTTGAGGCGGCCATGCTCTCGTTGGATCTTTATCGAAGCTCTATGCTCACATGTAGGTTCAGCACCCCTGAAGGATTCAATTCAGTAGAGTCACATACGAAACTACAACAGGAAGTTGAGTCGGCCATCTCTCTCATCCTGCTGGACCACCCTTTGCTGCGCGTTGGTCTACGTGACGAACACAGCCGCAAGCCCGCCTTCGTCGAGCTGGATACCGTCGATTTCTCCCGACATATTGAGTGGCGCCATCTCAGCAGTAAGGACTACGACACTGAACTTCTCGCTCTTATTCAGAGCCGCCTCAATATCAAAGTCGAGCAGCCAGAGACAGCACCGGCGTGGCGTATCCTGATATTAAGCACTGAGGATCGCAGGTTCCTCGATATTATGTGGGAATGGGGACACACGCACACCGACGGCATAAGCGCAAAAACATTCCACGAGGATCTGCTGCGGCATCTGAATAGTCATCGTGATAACCCCGTGCTCGAAGAATTCAACCCCGAAACTCGTATTCTCACAATACCCCCTAGCAGACGCAGAGAGCTGCTACCACCACTTCATACACTCTGCCATTTCCCCGTAGAGACGGGCTTTACGCTGGCTACACTGTGGAATGAGTTCAAGCCGACAGTGTTTCAGACTAGATCTGAAGCAGACTTACTCGCAACCTGGGCGCCCATCCGGCTTGGGTGCTTCGCGTCAGAGTACCGACACTTCAGCATACCTGCTTCCAGTCTGCAGAACATCATAGCAGCATGCCGTGCCTGTGACACCACGCTAACGGGCCTTTTACAAGCTCTCGCTCACGTTAGTCTTGCGTGTAGGTTATCAGACGGACAAGCGCGAGCGTTCCTGGGCTCTACAATTGTAAATTGGCGCCCGATCATGAAACAAGCATTGAATGAGAAGGCGAAGGCTGATGTAGGGGATGCGGATCTCACGCGGACCATGGCGAATTTCATGACGACGGTGGATCATGTTTTCGATGGGGAGTGGGTTAGGCAGATCAGGGAGACTGGCAGTAAGGATTTCTCCAAGGGTTCGGAGGGGAAGGGAGGCGAAATCGAAAGAAATGACAAAGATCGAGCAGAGGCTGAGCGCCGTATGAGCGCCCTCGAACCCTTAATCTGGCCCGTTGCAAAGAGCGTGCGGGCTGACTTGGTAAGGAGACTAGACGAGGGGACCAAGAACGACCAGATGGGCCTCATGAGGTTCATCTCCGATTTCCGCACGCTGCTCAAAGACCGGGTGAAGAAGCCTAGAGCCCACTCCGTCGCAGTGTCTAATATCGGGGTCGTCGATGGCAAACCAACTGACGCGGAAAGCCCCGTGAATGCGGCCGATACTTCTACGGGAGCAAACGGTGCATGGTCCATCGACAGGTCGATATTCTCTATTAGCTCTGAGGTTCACGGAGCGGCGTTTGGGGTGTGCCTTGTCGCAACGAAAGGTGGAGATCTGTACGTGTCCTGCGACTGGCAGGAGAGCGCCGTGCCCAGGGCATTGGGTGAAGGGTTAACAGCTGATTTAGAGATGTGGTTGAAGTTTCTCGGACAGTGCCGGGTGTGATGAGCAATAGCCTCCGGGTTTGCGACCCTCCGTCCACAGCAGCTGCCGACAGTAAATAGCAGTTCTGCATGCCTACCTACTCAACGCTCTCTCTGTGGTACATGAGGTTGGAGAAGAAATCGATTCCTTAGAAATGTGATATAAGCCTTGGGATAGAATAGCAGTATATTTGGAATAGGTACCTAACACATGTAATTTTTGTAATTAGAACTACGTACGAAACAATTTTAAGCGAGTCTTGAAGGCTGGGTATCTGTTAGTCACCTCAACCAACCTATACCATCCTTGGGCCAAGCATCTATATGACAATATGAGCCTTAGATCCGAATTTATTGTTACTGCTGGATATAAAACAATTCCTCTACTTTGGAGGCTTAGTTGGGAGCGAGGCCAAGATATAGTCCTGCATAGATCTCGCTTAGTTACCCCAGAATTAGGAACTAAGGCCGTGATATTTCCTCGATTCGGCCCCGTATGTTTACAACTAATGGACCTTGGGTAGGGGTTACAAGAGGAAGTGAGGCCGTGCCTGCTGACCAAACCCCCAGTAGACATCGCTATATAATGAAAGACGGAAGTACTAGCGACTATATCACACACGCACATTGCCATGCTGAAGCCGGTTTCTCCTTCGGTAAATCTATATGCAACACCCCACGACCAAATCCAAAGGCACACGTAAACGTTGTCAAACAGCTGAGGAATAGATTACGAAAAACATCAGGAATTTAGTAGTATTGCTGTTGGGGGAGTTGGTCACCCATGACCTACACTGATGCTAGTGTTTCTTTCCATAGTCACATTTCTTTATAAAAATATATTTTTACAATAAAAGCTCTGGCTCCTATTTGAGCTAGTAGATAGTGAAGTCCAAGGTCGGGCTACTAAGGCTACGCTAGAATTCCCCTCGCCGAGTTACGATAAGATGGGATGATGCGCATTCAGGAAGATACGGCTGATACCGACAACGTGGGAGGACTACGACACGGATTGGGGGTGTAACACTATGACCCGATGAAATCCGTCTTACCACTGCCACCGAGTCACAATGCATATGGTGCATATGTGATAGCCTGCCTGGACCCTAGAAGGTCAATGCAGATTCTAGAATTCGCAGAATGGAGAACGAAGGAGTTCGTCGGTGGCAAGTAGTTTCCAAGAGTTACGAACCGCGGATAGCGAATGATAGAAAGTCGAGGGACCTGCGATGTAACCATAACGCATTGCATCTGTCTGTCGTGCAGCCCACCCCGAACCGAGACACCCCTGGCTTGTATACGTACAGGGTAGCAAGCTCACGTCCTAGACTGGCAAACTGGATCCCGAGGGTGGGCAGCTCGAATGAAAATTAGCTCAGATATGTGGGAGGCACAGTCCCCTATATGTCATGAGAACCACACGATTGGCTCATCGGCATTGCGAAGCCGTTGTGATCCAAGCCAGTCAGCGATAAGACCATCACACCGGACAAGTAGGATATAAGTAAGAAGATAGAGCTCGCTATGGGGATATACAATGAAATGGATCGAGACGAGATCTCTCGCCACATAGGACTTATAGCATATCTTCAGTGGTTTCCTGGATAGGTTAGCATCAGATACCATAAGATTGTGGTGGAGAGGCTATTTTGCGTACCTTTTTTTTTTTTTTCTTCTTTTTCTTTTTCCTTTTCCTTTTTTCCTTTTTAATTCTTCGTTCTCCGAAGAATACCTCTATCAACAAAGAAACTATTTCGAGGTAACTATAGTTCCTTAAAAGAACAAGGAATGTCTTAGATTAACGTCATGTGTTACTTAAAAGGAAAGTGGTTAACACAAAGATATACCGAATTAATTGGCTGACACCAACGTACCCAACGCAGAAACACCGCAAATTGTCAGACATTTAACAAATAGGTTAAAACTTGCCACCAGATAATAAATTGATAACCAGACCGGGTTAGGTTTAACTATGACGGACTTCTTTCAACTTGCATGTTCTTTTGCGCAATTTGTGCGGTCCTTAGGTACCTAGGTTAGCGGTTACGTACCTAACAACAGGGCATGTATCAGTGTATTAGTGTATCAGTGTATCAGCTGGTTGGGGGTCCAGGGGTCGTAGTGGTGTGGTGAGACAGGGCGACATCGCGCTGAAAAAGCGCAAACCCCGCACAATCGGCGCACCGTCTGTTTGAGCTTTCTGATTGGTTTGTTTCTGCTGTGGGCACCCCGATTCGGAATATCCACAGACCCACATCCCGAGTACTTATCACCTTATAAAAGGACGACACAAGTCCCTCTTCTCTATCGACTTTTCAACCAACACAAACGCATATATTTACGATCAGATATCAAGATCCAACGTCAACTTGACATATACAATATCAACAAGGTTATCTCTACCTAACAAACAACCACTATTCAAAATTCAAAATGAAGGGCGACTGCAGCTGTGCTGACAACTGTAAGTAAATATCTACATCATCATCTTATCATCTAACCCCGCTACCAAAACCCGTTACCAAATGTTCCCATTTGCATCATCTCAGCAACAGCAATACTGATTCTTTCCTCTCGAATAGGTGAATGCGGCTCTAGCTGCGCTTGCGGCAAATAAGCTGCTATTCTTCAATCCACAGATGAATCGGGCCACTGTTACTTCGTGCCCGATTTTACCTCCAACTCTTCAACAACAACGTCAAGCTACTACGCTTTTTCGATAATACCTTTAGTCTCTCGAACCATGGGGAATCTATTGTAACGGTAGATAATACATCTCGGAGGATTATTAGGTGATGAGTTAGTTTTACTGAAGATGGTTGGCGAGGGAGGGTGTGTTGTAGTTAATAGCTAGACAATCCTTTACCCCCAAATACTACTTACTATCTCTTCTGTGGCATATTTCGAATTCGCTTCTCGCATCTCCTAAGCGTGAGCTCTCATAGTTGAAGCCAAGGAAATCTCACGTATCCACAAAACTCCAGTTTCCGTAACTACATGAAATCCTAGCTCTACAACGTCATGCTCGACCATCTGACGTAGCTGTGTATGGATGGTCTCTCTACCTCTATACGTAGCATAGCCTTAACTTGCAACCTTGATCAACGTCTTGTTACACACATAAATATGTAAGATGCCTCTATATGAGGAGTGATACTCTTGAACATCTCATGGGATTTTAAAGATAATCAGTTACGTAGGTATGGCCCAAAGGCAAAGAACGCCACCCTGTTAAGGAAACAGCCAGATACCGTGTCTTAGAAAAGGGGGCAGGAGTTAATATTCCACCTGCATATTACTTGCTACGCCATTACCTCTCACTCTGTGCAATACAATAACTTGACATAGGTACCTAAATCTTAGTAGTGATACGTCCTACTTAAGGTCCAATATGGTGTAAATTACAAATAGATATACAGTAATAACTGTGGTAATAACCTCAATTATAGCTTAGCAACGACTATAAATTACTAACAAATGAAGCTATTTATCATTCTACTATGTCCTCGTGGCGTTAGCTCCTAAGGTGTGCCACACCTTGCAATATAAGTAATAAATTATCCGGCATGGGAGACCGAACTGATCTTATATATTAAAGATCCCTAGCTACCTAACTCTACCTCGTTAAGGGCACTAGGAAGTATGTAGCGTACATATGATTGCTGCATGTAGAGAAAAAGAGGTACCTAGAGACAAGGGGATCAAATATGAAGTTCCCTGGATGATTATACCTGATCATATTTATGTCTGGATTTTTTGGTATTGGCATCATCTAGTTTAAAAAAACGAGGCACCAAATATGGAGTTAATAAGGCATGCTGATGGAACTACACTCGAACACGTATTAGCTTGTGGATAGATTACTGCCTGTCCTATCGTGACATTGCAAAATAATGGTAGGTAATGGCATCTGGTTCTCGAGACCTCTTAGTGTTAAAGGGGTGATACCAAAGCATTTCGACTAGACTGCTATTAAATCCCCTATATACCCATCAAGGACATGCCTCGATGGGTAGGCCCTAGGGGATGAATTTTTCTCATGTGATAAGTACAAGTCATATCTTGATTCACGTGTTCATGACTGGAAACTAGACTCCTTTTAGTTTTGAACTACACCATGCTTCATCTCGAACCTACCTATTCATCTGAACCTATGGTCCAATTCCTTTCTTGTACAAGTTATCTTACTATTTTGATGTGTTGTTTTACCCTATACACTTCTACATTATGCAGGGTGCCCAGATGTGAAGCCCTCTTCTTCCTGTGTACTGGTATTTTTAACTTATCTACATCCTTTATCTTTACGCGACTACTTGGACGCGTCGTGATCATACTAACGCGAAACCAGATCGCGTTCCTACCTTAAAACAGTGTAGCTTAACACCCAGTGAAAGTTGATGTGCTAGCACTATCCTCCTTCATTAACAACTTTTTCTTTTCCAACACATCTCCCTCGTATTTCCTCCTTCATATTTCCCCTTTCCTCCTTCTTGTCTCCCTAGGATCACTCCTTACTCGCGATAATAGCATTACTGTGCAAGGTAGGTTTTCTATTTCACAGTCCAGTTGCAAATATCATTTTTCGACGAATTTCCATTCGCTTCTACCCTGAAAAGTGCTTCCACCAATGCAGTACCCAAGCTGCCGCCTAATTTTTTTCACCGCCCGTACCACCGCCCGTACCAAATCATCCCAATGAACAACTGCCTATATTTTAGCGCTTCTGCCTCTTCATTCAATTTCTTTCCATCCTGTCCTTCTACATCAACATAAACTTGGTTTTGACCGCTGACCGTTGTTACTCCAAGGCTTTCGACTGGGTCGCCCTTGTGAACCATTCTAACGTTGTATTACCATCAGTTTTTACATCGAATTTCTTTTTACGGCTTCAGGGTATTAACCCAGCATTCACTTCTTGAACCTGACATAGTCTTCTCCTCGAGACTACTAGGACTCCAGTCCATTTACGCAAGGTAAGTTATTCGTTCTCTCTACTCCTCTTCATCCCCACAGATCCAAATCACTCTCTCTCCTTCCCTACTAGCATTAGCTACCTAGCTAGCTAGGCCTTATGGTCTCTAGAGGTAGTTTTGATATATCATCTAGCGCTTTTAGTACTTTACCTTCTTCTTACAAAGAGCAGTCTCTATTACCCGAAGTCCAAAGGCCTGGCGCTTAAGACTTGGGCTTTGACCTTTAGTTAGTTTAAGATACATTCAGCAAACCAGCACTTTTCTCAGCATAGTCCGTTTCTACTGGCATCACTGGATCACTTTCATCAGCAACATGGTTAACGCTTCAGAGACCCGTGGGGGTTCTGGAAGAGGTAATTTCCCTTTACTTTCTTGTTTTTATGATGTTTCTTTTGGACAGTTATATTTGCCTGACAGGGCTTGGTCAACTGGAGAATTTGGTTACAGTATATGATATCTGTGTGGTATACGGGATTTGGAAGCTAATACTTACTGCGATACCTCGAACCCATCTAACAACCGTTCCAATGATATAGGTTACGAGGGAATCCCTTTCATTCAGTTGGATTTGCCCCGCGGATCGGATGCGCGCCAGGCTCGCATCCAGAACCAGATCCGGGAGATAGCCAGGCCTACCGCCGGACGCGTTGTCGATAATCCTCACACCAACAGAGTTGTGCATCAAGAACAGCAGGTTGTCCATTCGCGTTCCGCTAGTATTATCTCACTTGGTAAGAAACACAAAGGAGTTTTTTGGGGGTTCGAATGGAGAGTCTTAGCTAACAATAGCACAGACGGTCAAGAGACTGAGCCCGAGACTGGAACCACAACCAGCCGATTCAAATTCCTGACTTCTCGTTCAAACAAGATGTCTTCGAATAACCAAGCTGTCCAACCCGGCCAGGCCGCGTCTTAGGGACCCCGCGGACCTGCCGTACAAGGACTTCGCATCAGCAATGCTTCTTCATCTTCTTCGATCACAACCGACAATCGTCGTCGACGTCCCTTCATCAAGGCTCGTGTTTGTGTCTTCTTTCGCAACGGTTGCAAATGGATTCTTGGAATCTTTACTTTTCTTCGCCCAGGTCCCCGCACCGACGCCATCCAGGTCGTACTCTACTGCGTGATGGGCATGGCCACCGTCAGCATCATCGCCAGTGCGAACATGCTCAAGTCCCAGTCCGACAAGCAGACTGAGGATATAAAGAATGCTATTCTTCTCTGGCTTCTTGGAAGCGTGGTCATCCTCGTTCTGATCCTTATCTTCAATCAGCACCGTGCTGCCGGCATTGAAGAGTGGGGTCCTAGCCGTGGATTGTATTCGGACGCATCATGGATCGAAATGGGTAACCGCGAACGTCGTCCCCGAGGCGGCCCTCAGGAGGCACAATTCCCTACCCAACCCCAGCCTGTCCTGACTGCTCTTCACCGAAACGAGGGCAATGTCTACCGCTACCCTGACACCGCAGTCGAGATGGGACGACACCGCAACAACGTAAATGGTCGAGACAACCGTTTCAACAACTTTGCGGTTCAGCGTGATTCCGATAGTCCTTTGAACGTGAGACCCATTGCAGCTCAGGCACAAGTTAGTGATCCCAGCGCTTCTTCTTCCGTAGACAGCGCCATTGGCATCGCTCGCAGCAGCTCCCTACTTGAAGAGGAGGCTAACAACTTGTCCCCCGTCAACAGCGTTAGCCCTGTGAACAACGTTACCCCTCTTTACAGTTCACCTATCCAGCACTCCTCCTCGACTGGATCTGTCCTCGCAGAGACCGACACCGACTCTTTCAACTCTTCTGATTCGAGCTCCCCTCCCCGTCGTACTGGCCTCCCTCCCCGCGACAGCTGGTGTATCCAGCCGTCTTCCAGCTGCAGCAACATTAACTCGCACAGCAGCACCGAGCGCCGTTTCGCCAACACCCGGGCTTTCCCTCCCCGTAGCAGCTCGTTCGTCCCTTCATCGTCGTCGGAGGGCGCTTCCTCTAGCATCCGCACGGTCGAGACCAACTTCTCATACCCGTACAGCACTACTTTCAGCGAACTTAGCCCCATCCTCGAGCGTGCTAACGAAGCTCCGTAATCGCCTTAAGGGGCGGCGTCGGCTACCCACCATTGCCCGGTTGCATATGACAATTGCGTTGACGCGGTAACGGCATTTTCAGTCGTCTAGTGATTTTTCCTTCTTTCTTTCTTTTCGTGAACAGTTTCGCAGCACTGGTTTAGCAGCACCGGCTTTTCTTAGATGAAGCCACCCGTGAGAACAATTCTTGTTCTAATAATTTTGCATGCAAATTTAATTTGCCGGCTAGGTCAGTACTTTCTTTCTTTCTTGCCTTCCTACATCGCTCACCATGCTAATGCTTTCTTTTAGAAACCAAGTTTCAGCCCCAGGGATGCACGAGGCACCCTATCCTTTCGTGAATTTTACTTCGACAAGAGGTCAAATGATGTGAACTCAACCTTTTTTTTCATACAAGCCTTACCATAAGGCCATAAGGGAGTTATTTTGCAAATGAATCCGAGCTGTCATTAGTGTAAGGAATACTGTAATTTTGATTCAGGAAGTTGAATCCACATGTAATATCGTGCCTTGATGATCCGTGGCATCAAGTTTATAATGGAAATGGAAATGGAAATGGGACGCAATGCGAAGATCCTATCAATTAGCCCTTGCAGTTTTTCACTTCGTGACTCGGCTGATAGGACTAGGTGCTTATAGCATAGACAACAGTTGCTTACGACGTAGGTGAGGGTAAGGATAGGTCATTACTGCACTTAGGTGTGTGGCCTGTACCTTATTTTGCAACAAAGACGTTGACCTGGCAAGTCGTTCAATCGCTCCTCTGGTATACTTTGATAATAACGTACGTAACAAATAAACCACATGATATCAGCACAGACTCACGGAAAGGTATCAACAAACCAATTATCTTAATAGACGCCCTAAATTGCTCGTTCTGCACGAGCACGGTTCTCCCTATATCGCTTTTCTTTCGAAGCAGTCTTCCGCCTCCTCCTCCAAGAGCGGTTCAGATCTCCCCGGCTCTCCCAGAACTGTTTCTGGAAATCACTAATAGAACTTTCACCGTCAGCACCGGCAAGGACAGACTTAGTAGTAGTTCCTTGCTGTTCCCCATGTCCTTCTTCCTCCTCCTCTTCCTCTTCTTCCTCATCTTCAGCTATGTCATCAACAGAGCCTTGCCTGGGCCATAGATTAAACGTCCGGCTAGGATGGGCCGTGTCCGGAGTCGGCGCGGCACTCCTCACGTTCCTATATTCAAATTCCTGTTTTGTGAAAGGGGTCATGGGAGGCTGACTTGGAGGACCCATGTGGTCTTCATCTTCAATGTCATCGTTATCTTCGTCAAAGAAGCTGAAAGGTTGGGCGTCGCCGGATGCCTCGCCAGGGGCAGCAGCGCCCCCTGGAGGTCGTTTATACAAAGCCTCTAGCGGGTGCACCTTTGCGGAAGCTGGCGTCACGGGCGGTATCTTGATTGTGAGGCTTGTGGCAGAACTTGAAGATTTCGGCCTTGCGGATCCAGTTTTTAGAATTGATACGGGACTAGTCAAGTTCTGCGTGTCTAATTTGAGCTTCGTAGGCTGAACATCATGCTCAACTTGCTTGTCGTCGTCGTCGTCTTCTTCTTCTTCTTCTTCGTCTGAACTATCTGCATTTTGACTAAGCGTTTCGGCATCATCGGAATCATCAGACGAAGTGCCACTGCTGCTTGTTGTATCATCATCCTCTGCGGAAATTGTCGGTTCGGACGGCTTGGATTTCACCGTGGAGTTAGAAGTGCTGGCGATTGGTCTCTTACTGACGACGGGTTCAACAACAGCCCCGTGCTCGTCTACCCAACCAACGCCATCTTCGAAGGTCACAGCTCCCGAACTTAACTTCTCTGCGCTACTCTTCAGAAACGAAGGGTGTTTTGTAGTTTTCTCGAACTCGTGCACGATCACCTCACGAGCGCCCTTTCGCCTCTTCTTTTTAGTCCCGTCAAGATCTTGATTTGCCTTTGGTGATCCGTCATCTGGAAGCTTCGTTTTGAATAAGCACTCAGGCCCATCCGAATATTTCGACTTGGTCTCCCTCTTCTTCTGTTTCTTCGCTTCCTTATCTTCTTTAGATTTTTTGTCCTTCTTCGTTCTCTTGCGCTTCTCATCAATCATCTCGCGTTCCGATGTAGTCCATCCTCGCTTAACTTTTCGCCCCTCAAGTTCAATTCCAGGTGTCACGTCAACCTCCCGCTTTCTCTTTTTGAGTTTCTTCTTATCCTTAACTTCTTTCTCGTCAATCACGCCTGTAGGCTCGGGAATGGACTCGGGCCTGGCCTTTTCGATACGCATCTTGGTTCCTCTTAGGACGGCTCCGTTAAGCTTTCTCTTTATCTTGTCCGCTTCAGCTACGGGTAAGTCTACGAAGCCGTATCGCTTCTCAGGGAAGGATTCGAGGGTGTGATACGAAATGTTACGCGCTCGAGGTAGGACAGAAGAGGGGACGATAACGCTAATCAGCGATTCATCTAGCGGCGTAATATGCAATCGGGTATATGGAACGGGGTTTCCTGTGCGTATGATCGTAGGTTCGGAGGATTCAGGAATTGCAGCCATAGTTGCGCTACCAGGATGCCATGACAGGAAAAGTATTGCTTAATGAAGTCGGGCGGCTAGAAGAAAGGATGCGCTACACAAAAGGTGAAGAATACAAAGATATCTTATCAGCCTATCATATCGGTGTAGCACTATTTCGCTCCACTTTATTCACCTAGGTGGGTCTATTTAAGCTTCGGTGTGCCTCGGTGAACCCGTGAGCCCCGGTCCGGTGGTTTTTCGAGTTCGGTTCTTCGAGATAGCCGGAGCTTTACTTTACACCTACCAACCACATATTTGACTTTCTACCATCCGACTTCCGTAATGGCGCAAAAACTACCCCCGCTGAGATTTGTGAGATCGGTAAGTCCCTTCTCTCTTCTAGAACCTAATGCATGAACTGCTACTGATTACGACCCCCCTTTAGGTCTTGAAATCGTTCATGGCCGAGTCTGGCTTAGAACCGAGGTACATCAATGCATTGTTCCCACGATTTTCTCATTTCGCCGCTGATCGTGATATATTAGACTCCTAGGACCTCATGTACGTTCAAACTGATAGAGTCACTAGCGCCCGTTCAAACCTGTTAATGATCCTAGCTTAGGGTTACAAATGCCGCTGTCGGTAAGGTTGATTTCGAGCTAGGTATCACAAAGGACCACACGGTAAGATACTTGACATAGGGTCCTATTTGTTGATTGACTACTCATCCGCCTCTAGAACCGCCTAAAAATTATCCATGGCGGCACAATCGCCAGCATGGTCGACCTGGGAGGTTCGCTCGCCGTCGCATCCATGGGGCTTTATGCCACTGGCGTATCAACAGACCTAAATGGTAAGCCATTAACCAAGTTATACCACATCTATATATTACATTAGCGCGTTACCAGGCGGGAGTAACGCTAACTTGCCCAAGTCACCTACCTCAGCAGCGGCGGTAAGGTCGGCGACAAGATCACTGCTACAGCCGTTTGCGACAAGAGTGAGAAAAGTTATCCTCTATCTTAGTCGCAATATTACCACTAATACGTTTCATAGTGGGTAAAACGTTAGCTTATACATCTGTCACTTTCAGGAATGCTAAAGGCGAGCTCGCCGCAAGGGGAAGCCACACAAAGTAAGCTAGCATTCTGTTAACAAGACCTACTTACGATCTATCAGAATAAGGCGTTGCTAACATTTGTAGATATGTAACTCAAGCTTGGAAGACCCAGGAAACTCCATTTATACCCCCTGATAATGCAGAGATAGAAGAGGACAAGTAATTTTTATATTTATTGATATAACTTCGCGCTAGTTTCTCAACATCTGACGACCGAGAGCACATTGAGTCAACCTATGTTCAGGTGATAGATTCAAGCTGGGAAATCTCTATGATGCTAACCAACCTTAAAAGATCTCTCTCCAAGCGGGAAGTTATTTCAGTGCCTTGATCTTTGACTAGTTTCTAATACCAAAAGGGCCTATACATCGCATTTCGACAATAGTTCCTTATTTCGCTCTCCTGTTCGATTTTATGTTCAAGTACCTATCCGAGTATGTTATGTACCATTGTGACATTATACCCCTATATTAGGTACATGGCTGTTCATATGGGTACATCTTGTTAAATATCATCAATTGGGCTGCTAATTCGCAAGAAGGGCGCTTTGATAGTCCCCCCCGCACGGGGGCTGCGGGGGTGCATCTTGTAGTTTTTCTCCCCTTTTTTCTTTCAAGAAAAAAGATTTAGTTACAATAAAAACGTTAGTACGAATACGTTTTTTACGTTAATACCTACCTCCTCAGCATTGTTGGTATAGCGTACGATTCCCCAATCGCACGTGCAAAGTGGATGGGTTGTACGTTTATGACCTTGGGTTTGTACGTTTAAAGTGGATCCCCGTACCTGTCCTCCAGCTTTCAGCAAGTCTCGACTTGGCTGTGGAACTTGGCTTTCCCCACAAATTGATGAAAGTTGTCAAAATCCCAAGCGCACACGACATACGCATTTTACAATTTGAGCTTTAAAGTCAACGCTTTCTAAAAAGTATTGGCTTCTTCTAACCTAGTCACACACTCGACTCTGAATGATCTAACTCTCTTTATTTTCTTTTTTGACTTCGAGGCATCTTTACCTCCCACTCTTGGGTAAGTCCAATAACATTTATTCTTTTTATAACCTCTTAACCCCATCAACCCCAAGCTCCCTATCCTTACCTCTAGCTCCAACCCTTCTCGATGCCAGCCAAACAAGAATGACGGTGTTCATGCTGCTTGCCGATACATTCAATTTCATACTGTACTTGGCCTAGCCCTGTACAATCTCAGATCCTTATGGTCTTTCTTGTTGCAATTCCAAGTTGTAACAATTGCCAGCATGTAAAAACATGTAATGTTGGGCAAGTGGACCGCCGAAGTCCTTGTGAAAATGCCACTTGTCATGATATTGGCTTATTCTTTTTTTTCTCTCATAAGCTGTCACTTAGCTTAATCGACGGCTATGGGTGACCCCAGTCCAACACAGACATGTAAATATTCCCAAAAAGGACGTTGCCAATCTACGTCATAGTAAATGTTGTACAAACCTGCAGCTTTACGTTATGACTGGCAATAACCAACTGTATGGGTTGTATAGAGAGCTATAACTTGGGACATATAAACTCCTTAGTCACTAGGCTAGGATTATCAATATCATGTACACTGTCATGTTTCTTTACCCTATTTATATCTACGCAACCAGTGTTGCCCACACCACCAAACAACTTAGTTACCCGTATAATTCTTCAACTATATACTAACTATTTAAGCAGATTGCAGGAGTTCCCTGAATTCCTTTCTCTTCCATACTCGCCCTTCGTCAAATCAACCGGCTCTTCTCTAGCAAAATGGCGAAACTGTTCTTTGCTAACGTGAAATCGGTCCTGAGTGGCGATACTCTGGTGCTAACCAGCCAGAGTAACCCAAATGCAGAGCGTGTTTTCTCTTTAGCTTTTGTTACCGGTCCGCATCTCAAGAGAGATGGTGACGAACCCTTTGCCTTCCAGTCCCGGGATTACCTACGGAAGCTGGTCGTTGGCAAAGTGGTCCAATGCTCCATTCTCTATACCATTCCTACGTCTGGAAAAGAATACGGCGTTGCTCAACTCAAGGAGGGGACCAAACTGCCCGATGAATTAGTCAAGGCAGGCTGGCTCAAGGTCAGGGAAGATGCCGGCCGCAAAGAAGAGTCCGAAGAAATTTTGCAACGACTTGAAACCCTTCGTTCCCTTGAGGCAGAGGCTAAGGCCGAGGGAAGGGGGCTTTGGGAAGGCGTTGGCGGAATCATCGAAGTCCAAAACGATATAAATGGACTTGATATTAACGAATGGAAAGGAAAAGGCATCGATGCAGTTGTCGAACGTGTCCTAAGCGGCGACCGCTTGCTTGTGCGCCTTAAGTTATCCGACAAGAAGCACCTGCAGGTTATGACGCTTATCGCCGGTATACGTGCACCCTCTACGGAGAGAGTTAACCAGTCGACTGGTCAGACTCAACCGGCGGAGGAGTTCGGAAACGAAGCGCGACAATACGTCGAACAACGACTTCTTCAACGTGATGTCAAGGTCGAAATCGTCGGTACTAGTCCTCAAGGACAGTTGATTGCCTCCATCTTGCATCCTCGTGGTAGTATTGCAGAATTTTTACTTGCAGATGGACTTGCCAGGTGCAACGATTTCCACTCTACTTTACTTGGTCCGAAGATGGCCGCTTTAAGAGCGGCCGAGAAGAAGGCACAAACAGCCAAACTACGCCTTCACAAAGACCACGTAGCCAAGGCCGAGGGCGGTGGCTCGTCCGATATGATCGTCTCGAAAATTCAAGGAGCGGACGCGATCTTTGTCCGTACCAAAAATGGCGCCGAGAAGCGAATCAACCTTAGCAGCGTTCGGGGCCCAAGAACTAATGAGCCCTCTGAAGCCCCTTTCAGAGATGAGGCAAAGGAATATCTTCGAAAGAAACTAATTGGCAAGCATGTGAAAGTATCTATCGATGGACACCGACCTGCTAGCGACGACTTCGAGGCACGTGATGTCGCCACTGTCACTGAGAAAGGCAAGAATATCAACCTTCAACTAGTCCAAGATGGATGGTGTTCCGTGATTCGACACCGTAAGGATGATACCGATAGAGCCCCTAACTACGACGAGTTACTTGCAGCTCAGGAGAAAGCAAAAGAAGAGAAGAAGGGTATGTGGTCTGGAAAGGCATCAAAGGCTAGGACGTATGTCGATGTTTCGGAGTCCGTGCAGAAGGCCAAGATCCAGCTTTCAACTCTTTCGCGCCAGAAGAAGGTTCCCGCAATAGTCGATTTCTGTAAAGCCGGCTCGAGGTTCACCATACTCGTTCCTCGAGAAGGAGTGAAACTCACCATGGTGCTTGCTGGTGTTCGTGCTCCCCGAGCACCTCGTTCACCCCAGGAGAAGGGCGAGCCTTTTGGGCAAGAGGCACTAGAACTCGCCAACCGCCGGTGTAACCAGCGTGACTGCGAAATCGATATCCATGATATTGACAAAGTTGGTGGCTTCATTGGTGACCTTTACATTAACCGTGAGAGTTTCGCCAAGGTTTTAGTCGAGGAAGGCCTTGCATCCGTCCACCAATACTCCGCGGAGAAAGCCGGCAATGCCACTGAACTTTTAGCCGCTGAGAAGCGTGCAAAGGAAGGTCGTAAGGGCATCTGGCAGGACTGGGATCCGTCACAAGATGAAGATGTCGAAGAAGAAACCGCTAATGTAGAAGCTTCGAATGAAACTGTGCCCACGGACAAGCAAGCTGCCGATTATCGAGAGATAGTCGTCACTAACATTGATGCGAACGGGAGAATCAAGATTCAGGAGGTTGGAAAGGGAACTTCTGCTCTCGAAGTTTTAACAAACGAGTTCAGAAAGTTCCACCTTGACCCCAAGAACAACAAGGCCCTTGCCAACCCCCCCAAAACTGGCGAACTGGTGGCTGCTAAGTTCTCAGCCGACGGCCAATGGTACCGTGCGCGAGTGCGGTCGAACGACAGGACTGCCAAGGTTGCCGAAGTTGTCTACATAGATTATGGTAACACTGAGAAAATCCCCTGGTCTAGTCTTCGAGCACTGGATCAGCCGCAATTCACGACGCAAAAACTTAAGGCACAAGCTACCGACGCCGTACTCTCATTCATCCAGTTGCCTACCGCCCCCGATTACTTCAACGACGCGCTGAACTACATTTACGAGGTCACAGATGGACGAAAACTGGTGGCCAGCTTCGATTTCGTGGATCCGAAGGAAGGGTTGAGTTATATTACCCTATTTTACGAGAAGAAGCCTAGCAGTACTTTTACGGATTCCATTAACAAGGACGTTGTGGCGAATGGCCACGCGCTTGTACCCAAAAAGCTGAAGGCATGGGAACGCGGGCGTGCTTCTGAAGAAGTGCTAAAGAAGCTACGCGAAGTTGAATCCCAGGCCAAGGCGGATCGTCTAGGTATGTGGGAGTATGGTGATATTACCGAGGACTAAATCCATACCCCTTTTCTCACCTCCTTCCTATTTTGAATGGAATCGGTTTTCTTTGATCAGTCTTGGGTCTGTCCAACATATTTGCATCGCATAGGGAAGACAAAAAAAGACTATGCCGTAGCATACGAATAAAAAGTAGCATATATAGCCTCCAGTCGAGTAAAAGCATTACATTAGCATGTAGATATTAGGTGTCTCAAAACCACACTTTATCCTTAAATACAATAAATGCGAATTGTTATTCGAATACTTTGTTTCTTAACCTGGTGCTATGGTAGCTGTTAGACCTTATTTGAGTTGTCCCTAGAATCACTTAAGTGGTTATAGACTTGGTGTCTAGCAAGCATGGGTACTACGCGGCATTTTGCGTAGTTATTTACTACTATAACTCTTTTTGTTCCTAACTTGATTACTTTCTTTATAAGTGAGGCATATAAAAAAGGGAGCCGCCGAATATCGGTCACCCGGCAAAGTGAACGGGGGAAAATAATCCCTTGCCAAGGATCTGAGAGTTAATCTATCAACTTACGAGCGAGCTACTTTGACTGCTTTCATAATTATATAGTAAGTGGAGGTAACGTATACTTGATCGGTTTGATGAGCAATAGCAGTACTAGAAACGAAAGAAAACTCGCCATAGGACCAATGAGATAGCCAGGTTAAAAATCCCAGAGACCTCCAACGTATATGAGGCACTATTTGTCGTGAAATTTTCTTGGCGGAGAGATTCAAACAGAACTAAGTAAAAGACTGGGAATGTGGGACGTCCCAATGGCGGATCAAGACCCCACGTGGAGGAGACAACAAAGTCGATATGTCCGTGTGGTTAGCTGAGTAAGGACCCTTCGCTAATGAAGGAGATTATCTGAGGCTCACAGTAATACATACTTAACTTGGACGTTCTGCATATATTCTGTGCGGGTGAACTTATCGCAACTCCTCGGTAGTTATTGACCATTATTGACGATGGTCCGAGAATTATTGACAAGTGACGAAGATGGCTTGTTTTGATTGGAGACCAAATCTAACTTATAAATTCTACTCTGCGGTGAACTCTTTCTGAAGCAAATACACTCTACAATATTAGCATGGATAGACCATGTCAAACGCCACCTTGATGTCTTAGGACGTAGGTATAAGTGGGTTGGTGGCTGACGGTAAGGCGAAAGCGACCTATTGGATGAATCGGCCGAGATGGTGGGACCGGAGGGGTCGGAGGGGTCGGAGGGGTTACGGAAGCAAGAGCTCTTCAGGTCGAAACTGTCGAAGAGGAAAGAAAAATCTACGACGGAAAATCAGGTGCTTTGCTAATTTTCTGGGTACGGGAGGCTACATACAAACTAGTATAGTTATAGCTTACCTTGTAGGTAGTGCATAGTACTGTGGACATATGACGCTTGTCCCATTGATAATGCCCCGCCATCGCCATCGCGGGCAAATAATAACAGTACCTAAGTAGACCTAAGTAAATACATAAAGTAATAGGTATAACCCGTCTTGCCCCAACAATTATTGAACCCATTGTCTCATCTTCATAAAAAAACAAACAACTAAACTACGACTTACGTCTGCAACCAACTCGTCTTGCGTTGCTCACATCACAATCACTTCGTCGCATATATCTTAATTCGGAGTTTCTAGTAACACTAATACAAAATGTCTAACTCCCTCGACCAGTTGAAGAGCACCGGCACGGTAAGTTCGGTTTACCCCTCAATCAACTTTACCCCTCCATCGTGAGTTTTTATTGTTTGAGACGGGATGAGAGCATAAGCATCTCTTAGCTCATCTCCAGTACCGCTTGGTGGTCGCAGAACACCATTTCGATGTTATATCGTTCTATAAGTAGCAATTGGCTAATTCACTCTTGTTTTTGTCAATTAGGTCGTTGTTTGCGACTCTGGTAAGCTTTATTGATCCTATCCTTTGAATAAGCAAAGACGCGGTAATACTAATTGACGTATTTAGGTGACTTTGCAAGTTAGTATATCCCGCAACTTAAACCCAACTCGCGACAATAGCGAGCGGGTAAAAATGATATAATCTCTTCCTATTTAGAACTATAATTAACAATAACATTCAGCTATCGGAAAGTACAAGCCTCAAGATGCTACCACCAACCCTTCCCTCATCCTCGCCGCGTCCAAGAAGGCCGAATACGCCAAATTGATCGACTCTGCGGTAGAATACGCCAAGGGCAAGGGTGGTGACGTCGACAGCCAAGTTGATGCTGCTCTTGACCGACTCCTGGTTGAGTTCGGCAAGGAAATTCTAAAGATCATCCCCGGCAAGGTCTCCACAGAGGTTGACGCCCGCTTCTCTTTCGACACCAAGGCTTCGGTTGAGAAGGCCCTACACATTATCGATGTACGTCTCCATCGCGCGCTAATAAGCGATGACTACCAGATAATTGTCTTGACTAACATATAATATAGCTATACAAGGAGCAAGGCATCTCTAAGGACCGCATTCTAATCAAGATTGCGTCGACATGGGAGGGTATCAAGGCTGCCGAGATCCTACAGCGCGACCACGGCGTTAACTGCAACCTTACCCTCATGTTCTCGCTTGTCCAGGCCATTGCCGCTGCCGAGGCTGGCGCCTTCCTCATCTCCCCCTTCGTCGGCCGTATCCTTGACTGGTACAAGGCCGCAACAAAGAAGGAGTACGCTAAGGAGGACGACCCCGGTGTCAAGTCCGTCCAGGCTATCTTCAACTACTACAAGAAGTTCGGCTACAAGACCATCGTTATGGGTGCCTCTTTCCGAAACACTGGCGAGATCACCGAGCTGGCTGGCTGTGACTACCTAACTATCTCCGTAAGTACCCAATCTTTTCAACCGTACGTCTACTCAACAAAGCTAATACGCCATATAGCCCAACCTGCTCGAGGAGCTCTTGAACTCCAGCGCTGCCGTCCCCAAGAAGCTTGATGCTTCCAGCGCCGCCACACTCGACATCGCCAAGAAGACATACATCAATGACGAATCGCTGTTCCGCTTCGACTTCAACGAGGAGCAGATGGCCGTCGAGAAGCTACGCGAGGGTATCAGCAAGTTCGCCGCCGATGCCGAAACCCTCAAGGACATCATCAAGAAGAAGATCTCGGCGTAAATCATGCTGCCGATGTAAGGGAAGAAATAAAAAGGGGGGCACTGGACAATTTTGTGCAGAGAAATCGGCTGTTTTAGGAGTTTCTAGAATGCATAATGAATTTGGCCTCTTTCGCTTCCGGCGTAATAACAAGTTCTAGTTGTAAGGGAATCTGCTTGGTAGAACATAAGGCCGGCAGGTTTCTACTATGGAGTCCATAGTTGCACACCAAAAATTTAGAAGGGTTACCCAAGGCTTTCTTGCTTTTTCTCTAATCGACGTATCGTAGTGTCTGGTATATACTACGAGAAATGTGACGAGTCAAACATGCTTCTATTAGGTGCTATTGTAGTAGTACTGGATACCTGCCTAAGGTATAGAGTATGCAAATTGGAATACTGACTGGTAAAACAACCGCAAAAACGCCTTCGCCATGCATTATAAATAGCCTATGCAGATGCATTAGGTACGGATCTCCCAGACGAGATCATACCACCCACTGCCCACTGTCGTCTTTATCCTCTAAGCTAGCTAAAATAGCACTGATATAGATATTCCATCTAACCCTAACCATAAACGCGATGAACATTCCAACCATAGCTATCCGGATCTTTCTATTCATGTTCCTCTTCACCTTTATCGGCCTGCTACTGCCTATTCTCCTCGCCCCGGCCTTGCTCGCGCTGGTTTTCATCCCGCTGTATTTGTCCTATGAATTTATCATCGAACCCGACAGGGTACGCTGACGAGCCGGTGCGTTATACCGTGCTTGGCCTGTTTGGCCGCTGCTAGCTCTGGATTCTCGTCTTCGTCTTCGTCTTCGTCTTCGTCTTCGTCGATATTCTGATCTTGTACATCTGAGGCGGCGGTGGCAGAAGCAGACGTAGGCTCGAACACAAGCGCCGTCAACTCACCCCCTCGCGCGCAATTACTATCGATGCCGAACGTGTACCGCCGTATACTCAGCCCCATCTTTGCATCGTGGCCGTAGACCACGGTGGTAGTAGCCGTCGTCGTCGGCGGTTGGTTTCCGTGGTGGCTGTTCTTCTTGCGCTTCGCCTTCTCCAGCGCGTTCCAGATCTTGGACCAGGGGTGTCCCTCGCGGCCCTCGCTCGGCTTGAGATGAGGGTGCGAAGAGGAGGACTCGGGGGAGAACGACGAGGGCGTGATGAGGGTGCGTATGTTCATGACGACTTGCGGGTCTTGCTTTTCGAGCGGTATGTCCGGGACTAGGCCCCCGTGCACCACCACCACGTCCCCGTAGTACGGGGATATCGCGCCCACGCGCAGAATGACGGGCCGCGCGGCGAGCCAGGAGTGCTGGGCGGAGGTGAGGCTCTTTGCTGTTCTGCGGTCTTCCTTCTTGCCCTTGTGCTTGTGCTTCTTTTTCTTTTTTGCTTCTGTTTCTGCGCCTCCTTCCGTTTTTTCATCTACCTCTTCGTCTTCGTCCGAGTCTTCGTCCGAGTCTGAGTTTGTGTCTGTACCGGCTTTGGCTTGCATCTTAGCCCACGCCCGCAGCACGCGATCTTCGTGGTTGCCGCGCACGCTGTACGCGCCTATCTCCACGGCGCGGTCTACTACACCACCACTATCTGGACCTTTGTTCACCATGTCCCCTGTGAAAATGACTACGTCGCCTCGCGAGCGCGAGTACCCGACTTTGGCAAGTAGTGCGTCCAGCGCGGAAAGTTGCCCGTGTACATCGCCGATCATGATGAGGCGCGGCGAGTCCGGACCGCCATGGGGTTTAGGAAGGGCGGAAGGGGGTAAAGAAGCGAGCAGAGTTGGTTTCGTCAGGGAGGTATGAGATTGGGATTGGGCGTCTTGCGTCATTATCGTTGGTATTAAGGGTAGTAGTTTTTCGCTATAACGTGTGTAGCATAATAACGTTATAAGCAATATCGTAAAAACCGCGCCAGCGGTGTTTATACGTCGACGCTGCGACCAGACTGGTGGTGATTCTGGAAGACCCATTGAGTTTTAGTGTTAAATAGGTCAAGTCGCGTATGACGTCGTGGAATAGCCTTCTAGGTTATGGATTTTCACGAATGAATAGATCACGTCCATCCGGATAGTTAAACCTAATACGTGTATGTAGCAATAACCTGTTAGACATTCAATTCTATATAGGCTCTTCAAGACGAGTCTCTTGATAGACAAGACATGACCATATCTAAGGAGTTATGGACGTTGCGCGTATCGTCATACAAGGTACGACGTTACGCGGCGTGAAGGGGCGAAAATGAACAGAAAGACGAAAATGTCGTTATGGAGTTTTGAATTTTCGCCAAGGCCGATCTAGCAGACCCTTGTTCATTATAAGGGGCATGTCGATTAGGTAATTCAGTAATTGAATTATGTATATGATCATTTTAAGCGAATTCGAAGTCCGATTCTTAAAGATGCTTGATACGTTTAGAGGTGTACGACCGTATAAGTCACCTCGGTTTTATAATTAACATCCTCCGGTTTCTCCGAGTAGGTCGGGTGAAACTGTCTCGTATATAGAGTGAGTTATCGTGTTGCATAAATAAATACCTTTCGGGTGCAGAAGTTGAACTCGATACGCTAACAGAGTCAGTAGAACTGGAATACCTGAAGACTGGAGATAGACCCAGGTTTTGATTCGGTTGGTAGGGAATAAGGCTGAGAGATAGCAGCATGCCGTATGGAATTTTACCGTTGAGTAGAGTTTGACATATTGTAAGCCACGTCCGAAGATAATAAGCAGCCGATATAAGACACGCTCGGATATGCCAATTGAACCCCAACGCCGCCCAATGCTTGCTGTGATATGCCCACCCGATCTCTTATATGATACAGAATCTTTCTTTTTTATTTCTTCTGCGACTCCTGTTCTTTGCGGTACTTCTCATTCTCTACTTCTCGCCAATCCTTAGGCTCTGGCTCGTTCCCGTCGGTTCTACGGGCACCGCCGGCGAAAGCGGACCTTCCGGCATAAAGCTGGTATCCTTCTCCCGATTGCTCTGTCGATTCGAGGCTCTTAAATGTGATAGGTTGGTTTCCACGGAACCTCTTACGCATATCGATCATGCCCCTCCTACAGTCGCCGAAGCCCTTCTTTAGCTGTTGGCATTTCGTGGGGAGCGTCTCGGACAGCGGTGAGCGTAAACATTCGGCAGCGGTATGCCGCTGCACCATCACGCACTCCGACTCTTGCAGGCATTGCGCCAGTGCGGCTCCTGTTGTCAGTGGGCCGTCAGCAGAGTCCACACAGACTAGAAGGTATAGCGGAACTATGGGTATGTCCACGCATACTTATTTCTTTACATGAGCTTGGCATATTGACCGGATGTGGGGGATCTGCGAGCGAAGCTGTAGAGAAAATCGATTCCAGCAAGTCACACGAGATCAGATCAGACGGATTTCTATGGCGAAAGTTGCGAAAAGCTAGTTGGTCCGAGCTCTCAGAAGAAATACAATAACACCGATTGGTGGGGCACGGATTGGCGGACAGCTCGGGAGTTTAGCACATGCATTTTTAATGCAGGGGTAGCTTTGCTGGCATGTCGCTGGCAGAGAGTTCATTCCTTCCTTTTCCACCATCCAGGTAACAATCCAGCCAATCTACTAATTTAAGTTATCATTAGTGGAGAGAGCAAGGGAATATCTCATGGTACCTTGGTACATACACTTAATAACACCGCAGGGGAAAGAGCTCCATTGCCGTAGTCTGAAATGAAATGGAGAACCTTAATTACCTATGATTTCAATATTATGCCTTCTCGAAGTTTAAAAATCTAAAATAATCCAAACATTTACATAATTTACCTAAGAATCACAATCTATATTTCAATTTACCATTTCTTCTTTCTTTCTCTCTTTATAAATATTCCCTGTCATGGGTATCGAGATGCCGATTATCTGATCTGCCTTTCTTGAGCTTAGCTTGCTGCATTCTTATTCGCATGTGACATCACCAAGACTTAACCCAATTACCTACACCGCGACAGTTGCTTCTTTCCAACCTATCATCCAATCTTCCTCGAGAATTATAATTCCTCGCTCTTAGAGGTAGTTAATCATCTCAACCGAAAAACTCAAAGCTATACCAAAGGAAAATGAGCAGCTCGTTGCGATAGCGCAGCGCTAAACTAACATCCAACACTTTCTATCCCTACTTTAGCTAAGTGCTATTATACCAACCATACCGAAGACAAAATGCCCTTACCGTTTCTTGGTCGACTGGACATGTTAGTAGTATCTTAAACTATCTTTAGCGATCTAATACAAGATGACAAATACTTCTAATGATACTAATATACGCGATGTAGAGTCGAATACGTTGCCCTCGTAGGCTCCTTTTTTCTCGTTGGGCTCGAGGCCCTCATCCGAGTATTGACACTAGCATTACGTGTGTAAAGACTATCCTATCTATCGCTTCTCTTATATTGACATCCCACCTCTAGCATCTTCGCTACTAAACCTTTTCTACCGAGCTTCGCGACGGCTATTTAACAGGTTAACCACGCCGGCGCAGAAGAGAGCTGAACAGAGAAGGAAATGTACGACTTGCATGCGCACCCCTAGAATTTCTACGCACTAACACTTTATATCTAGCCGTCTCGACGTCGATTCGAAACGCCTCCGATTTTGTTGACCTCTGTGCCATGTACGGCTACACAGCCGAGGAACATGTGCTACAGACAAAAGATGGATACCTCCTTGGAATACACCGCCTTGCGTGGAGGAAAGGCGAGGAAGACATAAAAGTTAATGATGGCCCCGCCAGTGTAAAGAAGCGCGTCGTTTATCTTCATCATGGTCTTCTAATGAATAGTGAAGTTTGGGTTTGCCTCACCGATGCTCAGAGGTCTCTACCCTTTGTGTTGGTAGAAAGAGGCTTCGATGTTTGGGTGCGTTCAGTGATATATTTCTACAGCGATGGGATCATACATACTAACCATGAGATATCAGCTGGGTAACAACCGAGGGAACAAGTACTCCAAAAAGTCGATCAACTATCCCCCTACGACAACCGAATTTTGGAACTTCTCGATCGACGAGTTCGCCTTCCACGATATCCCAAACACAATCGACTACATCTTGGAGACTACGAAGCAGCAGTCATTATCTTATATTGGCTTCTCTCAGGGTACCGCGCAAGCTTTCGCTAGTTTAGCAGTTCATCCCAAGCTGAACGAGCAGGTTAATGTCTTCATAGCATTAGCCCCTGCCATGTCGCCTGCTGGCCTGAATAATGGCATAGTTGATGCTCTCATTAAAGCCTCGCCTCAAGTTCTTTTCCTTCTCTTTGGTAGACGTTCGATTCTCTCATCCGCTACCATGTGGCAGTCTATATTGTACCCTCCTCTGTTCATGAAAGTCATCGACATGGGCCTGTCTTTTCTATTTGGCTGGAAAACCAAAAACATATCAGTCAGCCAAAAGCTCGCGGCTTATCCACACTTATATTCGTTTACTAGTACGAAGTCGGTCGTCCATTGGTTCCAGATTATCCGAAATCAGTCGTTTCAAATGTACGACGACGATGTGCAAACGCCATTATCCATCAACACATCAAGCAAGTATACGAAAGTTGCCAAGTACCCAACCCGTAATATCAAGACTCCCATCGTCTTGGTCTATGGGGGAAGCGACTCCCTGGTTGACATTGAGGTGATGATGCGAGAATTGCCTAACAGGACTGTCGCAACAGAAATTCCTCATTATGAACACCTTGACTTTCTCTGGGCCCGGGACGTTGATGTACAAGTCTTCCAGCACGTATTTGACGCCTTGGAGAACTTCAAGGGCACGGAGCATTCTCTGGAAGAGTTTGAAAGTTATCAACGAGCGCGCAGCGTCAGCCTGTCGGCTTCTAATTCTTTCAAACAGTGAGTTTCCTATAGCGTCGAGATTTATATCCCATTCTTATCATTATTAAAAATGGAGAACTAAATGGTGTTAGCACGCATCGTAACAGTGACGCACTTGAATCTGACACTCCTTCTGCGTCCAGTGGACAAGTCAATGGTGAACCCTTGTCGAGTGTACAGCATGAGGCGCGTGAAGATCCTATAAACCATTCCGACTTTACTCCTGAAGTGGCAGAGCCTGTCAACGCCGCAACGGCTAATCTTCATATTCATCCTAATCCCATTACCACAATTGATGAAAATCTGCCATCTGTAACTTCACCCGATCGGCCATACTCGGCAAGCGGTCATGATGGTGCGGGAGATCAGCCTACGCCTGCAACGCCTAGTCCCTCGACTCAAAACAACAAGCGGTATCGCCGACGCAATAGCGCTGCAAGCAATCTCAGCTTGGACTCGATGAAAGAGGGACGTGGTATCAAGATTAGCCTTGCAAAGCCCACTACGAGTAGCAGTAGCGACGAGGGCCGCAGGTTTTCTCGACTTGATGGACGGTAACCTTCCTATAGGTAACTAGACTCGGGTGTACATAAATTGGGCATACGGATAGATTGGCGTTTCTTTAAAAGGGGGGAAGGTACCCATTTCAGCATATTTTATCTACCTTCAGCCGTGAAGGGCATGATCATAGTTTTGGTTTATGGGGCTTGTCGACGGATTTGCAGATACAGGGACTTGGATGACAAGCCTCGGATGGTTGGATGGATTGTGTATAGCTACGGATACATATATATTTTACAGCATCATTTAACTAGCTATTATTCTTTAGGACGTCGCCTCCTCTCTATGGAGAGACTATAGTGCTAGTGATTTAAATACATGCGGTATAACTGACATAAATATCTCATAGAGAGGGGGGCATACACTGATACGAAGGAGAGGGGGTACTAGCAATTAAGCGATTCCTTTCTTTATCTGCACTCAAGTTAGAAGCCCTATGTTATCCCCGGCAAGGGCGTATCAGCTGGCTATAATAAATGCAGCTTTAAATACAAGATTGTTCGTTTGCTATAGTAGTAGAGGACGATAGCATACACACTAGGATGGTATGTATCTTGTTGGATCTTTCATCCCCTCTCAACTAAACATAAAAAGGACGGAAGGTCACTTTGGATAATACACGTACAGGAACAACACGGCGCGGAATCAATCCATGCTGTTGCCCGCACTTATCATGGTCACATTATAATGATCAGATATCTTCCTCGTCGGCAGCCGTCTTCTCGACGATGAAGTACCTATCGCGGCCGGTCTTGGGGTCTGGTTCATGCTCGACTAAAGTGTCTAATTAGCTATAGTTCCCGTCAGAAATACAAGCTCTAACTTACCGGCAAGCTTGTTGATATGGCCGATGATATTCTCAATCTGCGTGTCCTTCTTGTTGCGGTCCTTACGACCAAGGTTGTTGATCCACGAGAAGCTATTGAGAGCAAGGTACACGATCGCAATGAAAATAAGCACTCCGATAGAGTACGCCCAGACCACGACAACGGTCACGATGTCAGTCCAGCCGTTATGCGAATTGACGAACGAGGTATGCGGCGTGGTCTCCATGACGCCGCCACCACTCCCCGACAGCCAGCCGAACAGGGCGAAGATAGTAGCGAGGGCGTCGACGCCCAGGATAGCGCCGACGAGCTGCCAGGAGGGCCAGGTCTGGCCGCCGCGGGTGACGAAGATGAGCCAGTTCTCGGTCAGCGCGACTTCGAGGAACAGGACCTCCTGGATGGAGCCGAAGTTCTGGACGACGCCCCCGTTCGTCAGGAACATGGTGGCGCGGATGATCCACGTGCCGGCCGCGAGCAGCGACCCCAGGATCACGCTGATCACCCAGATCTTTTTCAGCTGCCATTCTACGGGCCGCGGCTCCACGTGTGCGTTGTCGTAGGCGACGGCTACGGTGGCCAGGTCGGCGAAGAGCGCGATGAATACGATTAGGTCGGGGCGGATGGTCTCGTTGAGTATTACCATAGATGTAGTTAGGTATATCTCTAGGTGAAGACAAAGCGCGATACGGTATTGCACGTAGGCTTTCATTCTTTGGAAGATCTACATGATGTCAGCACGATGCCCTGTATACTATTTACGCCATGCCCAGCCATGTCTAGCAACTTCGGCAAAGGTAGATATGGAGACATGTGTCATAGTATGAGATGAGAGCATACCTGGCGAGAAGTCTTGATCGACAGAATGATAGTACTGAGACCAGGAGCCAGGAAGACGATATCAGCAGCTGCTTGAGCAGCCTCGGATGAACCCTCGACAGCAATTCCGCAATCAGCCTTCTTCAAGGATGGCGCATCGTTCACGCCTAAGATGAATTTAGTATCAATGAACGGAATAGGGGCTAATCATACGCAAGACATACCATCACCTGTCATAGCCGTCAGCGAGCCGCGCTGCTGCAACATCTCGACGACCTGGTACTTATGCTCGGGGAAAACTTCCGCGAACCCGTCAGCACGCTGCACCAGATCATGCTGCACGGTCCCCGTCAAGCCGCTATGTATCAGCTTCTCGGAATTATACACCTTGGTGCCCAAGCCCAGCATCTTACACGTCTCCTTCGCGATGGCGATAGCGTCGCCCGTCAGCATCTTGACCGGGACGCCCAGGTGCGCGGCCTCGATGATAGTCTGCGCGGTGTCCTCGCGCGGCGGGTCGAACATGGACAGCAACCCCAGCAGGACCCAGGGCTCGTCGTTCTTCTTGTACGCGACGCCGAGAGACCGGAACCCGCGCAGCGCGAACTCCCGCGCCTTCTGGTTGTACATGGTGCGCACCTCGTCGCTGACGTTGGCGAGGTTGACGATGGCGCGCGGCGCGCCTTTCGCGCAGATGTACCGGTCGTTGCCTTTGTGGCATTCTGTGGTGATGCGCTTGGACACGGGGTCGAATGGTGTGAATTTGTCTGTCACCCAGCCTTCTCGGAGGATCTCACGGGCTTTGGGGTAGCGTTTTAGCGTCGTGATGGTTACCTTGTCTATGGGGTCGAGAGAGGCAATGTTGTGAGAGCTTGCTAGTGCCGCTACTGCCATCATCCAGTTCACATCTTGTCCTTCGGCGACGAACGGCTCGCGGATGCTGAGCTTATTAGCGGTGAGAGTACCGGTCTTATCTGAGCAGAGCACGTTTACTCCCTGGTATATGATTCAGTAATTGTTTATCTTAGTGAGAATATCTGAGATTAACCTACTGCTAAGGATTCGATAGCCGTGAGTTTCTGAACAATCGCCTTCTGCTTCGCTAGATATGCCGCGCCTACGGCAAGCGTTGTTGTCGTTACCACGGGAAGACCAACAGGGACACCAATGATCAGTAGTACCAATGTGTAATGAAGAAGATTCTGGACGTTCGGCGTAGCAATCCTCAGGTGGTGGAAGAAACCCCCGATCCAAGCAACGAGGATCCAGAACATAACGAGAACTAATAATGATGTTCCGATGCTATCCATGACAGCCTTGAAATGGCCCTGGTCTTTGGCGCCCTGAAGAAGAGATGCAGTCTTTCCAACGAAGGAATACTTGGCAGAGGTGGTCATGATAGCATAAGCCTTTCCTCGTTTGCAACCGGTGGTGTAATACAAAGTGTCGCCCATATATTTATCCACGGCGAGGGACTCGCCAGTGATAGCCGACTGGTCACAGGCTACCAGAGGCTCACCGAAGTGAATTGACTCCTCATAGTCGTCTTCCTGACCTTTCTCCTGGTCTTTGGCTTTTTGGTCCTTGTTGTTTTTGGTTTCCTCCTCCTCGCCAAATTTGTCTTCGTTTCTCAGTTCCTTGAACTGTTCGAACTCATGAGGCCTAGAGTAGTCGCAAATTAACTGAGCGTCCCCAGGGACGGTTTGTCCTTCTTGTATGATTAACTGTGTTAAGTTGCATGGTAAGCTAGTGGACACTCGCTTATAGTTACTGTCGATTTCCAGCATATGAATAACTCAGCTGGAAATTAAGGGGGCACCCTTACAATATCTCCCGGAACCAATTCCCTCGCTAAGATTGTTTCTTCTTTACCGTCACGTACAACAGTAGCTTTCATAGCAATATCACCTTTCAAGCTCGCTACTACATCAGCCGCTTGTTTTTCCTGGTAAAATCCAACGAAGGCGTTGAGACAGAGGATGCCGATGATGACACCGAAGTCGATCCAGTCACCAAGGCCAACAGCCAGTAAAGCCGCAAGCTCCATAACTAAAGTATCTGTTCAGTTCACATTCCTGAATGCCAATGCGAATAGCGACACGGGCGACGAGCTTGCTCACCGTAAAGGATAGGTCCTTGGAAGTAACTGAGCACCTTAGCGAACATATTCTCTTTTTCAGCCACCAGCTCGTTCCAGCCGTATCGCCTTCGGCGTTCCTCTACCTGGGCAGTAGTTAAACCAGTATGGATGTCAGTATCAAGCCACGAGTCTGGCGGTTTACCAATCTCAGTAGGCCCAGGTTCGACCTCTGGTTCTCCCTCGCTGGACTTCCAGAACTGCCACCACTTCGGCTTCTTGCGCCGCCCGCCCATCGCACTTGCGAGGCTGGCGCGGCGCTCGGCGTCGAAGTTCGTGATAAACCGATCGAGCGCTTCATATTCGTTCAAGTCGGAGCTTTTTGCCGGTACATTTAGACGGGCATCCCCGAACTTGATGTGTTCACCAGTATGCCCGGACGCAGCGGGACGCTGAGCGCCACCAGCTTGTTGTTCGCTCTGATAATTGGCCCCATTCGAGTGACGGGCCCCCTGAGCCTCCACATCGTCACTAGCAGGTCCGCCCTGTTGTCTCTGCTGACTCAGGTAATCCATAGCTCGCGCGATCTAAGCACTTTTCCTCGAGAACGGCGTGTAGCTCCTCCACCTCCTTTTCAGCGGGATGTGCCTGACAGATATCTCAAGTCAGGAACAGAGACGACTGGGTTGCTTGGTATATCAACGGTTCAGAAAATCCCGCAGCAAAAACACGCCGAATTATTCACCATTTCACACCCACACCATCAGCTAGAGCCGCAAGATTCGACGGATTCAACTGTAATGTAGCCAAATTCCCAACTAGCTGCTTGGCATGCGAGCATAGACTTTCAGGATCAAGCAAAACCCCAACCGAGTATACAGTCCTAGATTTCTAGCGCAGCAGCTCCTCCAGGAGGTGCATACGGAGCTGCAGAGCTAAGTAGGGAGTTGCTGCTTTGTTTTGCGACGGGATAAAATGCCCGTCCCATTCGGGACAAAGGATACAGAGAAAGGATCCAGCCTACATGCCAGGCGACGACGTCAGATTCGCGAAAGCAGACCAGTAGTGCTGGAGATGGATCCATTATTTGTTGAGGGATGATCCGAGACATCCAGAGGGTTTTGTGCATAATTACGTGGGAGGCTATTATGGAGTTTATCGGTGTTCGCCCTACTTAGCAGACAATGTTGAAGTTGAGACGACGCAACCATTGCGATATCCAGGCTATCCTAGTTGAGTAAAGTCCCCTAGGCCTTTCCCCTCAGTTCCTTGCCAATCCCGTCGTCTCCTTCGCCTAACATGTGCCGCCAGGAACTGAACTGGAAGGCTCATAGAATATCTATTACCGAAATATGTAAGACGGCAATGCGTGGCTACGGTCGGTAACTCAAGGTTTGATCGATCGCACATCGCATACTGCATTGCATGCATGAGGGATTCTGGGAGTATACCGGCGGAAATAATACTGCATCACGAGCTCTCAGTTCTTACTCGGTGACGTTGTTGCATGTCCCCGGTGAAGTCAATTTGAGTTTTCAATTTCCAACGGTAGAAGTCCTTATATCGTCGGGCGCACAGACTATACCGATTCGTCCAGCTACAGGTGTGCCTCGTGACGTTTTAATTGGCGAGATTCTCCTAAATGGATCTTTGCATACGAAGGATTCTTTATTGCCTAAGATCATCATATAATCGGCTGTATTCGAAGATATATAGTTTTTCTAGAAAACGCCCTATTAAGGATCTCTAAATTATTTTGTAGATTTATGTAGTGAGGCATTTTCAAGGCCGAGAAGATTGAGGGTGTTCATATTCTCTCCTTCAATCCATACTCTTGGATTTCATGTTGCCCTATAGTGAAAAGAATAGTATCATCTGGTGCAAGTAATAAGAGACGTAGCTACTAAATACTTTCTCTATCATAAATCAGGGGTAAGTCACTGGACGATTCCTATGATTTACCTATACCGTTAACAGATTATCATCAGTCCTACTAGTACAGGAGGTAGAAAGTATGATGAAATAGGGTGTTTTTCGAATGAGATGATCCTCCAGCTGCAGGATTTTAAAGGGATAAATATAATATCAACTCTACGAAGCTGCGAGTTTATTCTCTCAAGAGAACTGTGGACGCCAGCTTCTTTCAACATCGCATTATAATAAAAGAAATTCAGAGTCATATCTGTCTTCGTCTTCATAGAAGTCCGCACTAATAAGGGACAATACAATATATCGTAACTTACTAAACGACAAAACTGTGATGAAGTCGACAAAAACTATTTGTGGCAACGTCTTGTATTAAGAGGACGCTCCCGTATTATAAATTCCAAAACTGGCGCGAATTAATCAAAGTTGACCAGGATCCTGAATAGTTTACACATCTGAGTCAGCCACTCCCGATGCATACTGGAGGGCTCTTTGTATGAACATTGATTCTACCAAAGAATGAGCAGAATCACAAGATACCCTCATGGTACCTAGTTAATGGGAAGTTTTACTACATACGAAGTACCAGAATATACCTAATCAAATATGGAAAGTACGCGGACAAGAAACAGTAAATTTCGGTGAGGTAATTGGGATGAAAATGCCGGGTCGGAAACTGTTCATCTAAAAGAAAGTCCACAATGGACTGGCACCGGAAGATGCGCATGAGGACGATGAGATATGGGTTCTCAATGGTGATAGACTACCTTTAGTGTTGCCTGGGCAAATAATCAAAAAGTGAATATAAGCCTGAGTATATCTTGGTTGGGGATTCATATGTTCACCGTATTATGGATGGTGAGTTTGTAGATGTTTCTATGAAAAAGGGGGGAATGCCAAGACCTGTCTCCATGCAGTAACTAATAGAACTAAAATACACAAGGTGATCATATTATATCTCAAGCTGACAGTATCTCGTCCGCATCAAGCTGTTTTGAAGATATTTGCGCTGTAAAAATGACATCATATTTCTTCAGCACGCTTACCAACAGTCTAGGGCTTCGCGTGAAACTCGGTATATATAAGCTACTCAGTTGGATTGTCTAATTTTAGCCGTAGTTATGATACAGTAGATCCTCGGTCTTACATGTCAGGAGACAGAAACCCCATTAAATATTCTTAGTTCCCGTCCGAAGCAATAGGGGCTGGGCGCGGCTCTTACCAACCGGACCAGGGGGACCATGGGTCGTATTAATCAGATCGACAGGTCAGTCTGTAACTTCGAGATACGCTCCTTAAAGGCTGTAAGGACTCCTTTAAACCCTATTAGTCAGAAAGATATTTGTTGGTTTTCACTTGGAATTCTACAAACGGCTTCTGCGCAGCCTTAAGGAACTTGGCGGATCCCGAGCCCTCCGTAAGTATCAACCAACAACTACCTTTACTAACTGCAAAGGTCGAAAGTGTGATGCCCATGACATCACAATAAATACAGTCCCCTTCCTTCGGCGTTGAAATTGAATCGTCAAGTACCAATAATGTGGCATGTAGGCGTTTGTAGGTAATATAATATCCGAAGTTGTGAGCTTTGTCCTAGTTAGCTATTACTAAACTAAGTACTATAATAATTATGAGTTGCTTTAATGCGCCGACATAAACAGCTATTTGAGAGGCGAAGTCACATTATTTGTATATTTTAGATAATATAGTCGTATCTATTTCAGACTAGGCGGAGGCTCATATTATCTCTGAATTAAAATTTCCCAATTATAGAACGGGGTAAGAATGGGATATCGCAAAAACCCATGAAATATGTCTCTCTCCAACCCTCGGAATTAGCTTTACGCCTTCGGAAAACTACGGGATTCGGGCTTTGGAGTTGTAAGCAGAGGTAATTATAAACCTTTGATCAACCTGGTGTTGGTAGTAAATACACCGAATAAGAAGATCCACGATTTTAAGAGCTATTCGGCCTCGTCACCTGCGATTCCGCCCAGCCGTGCCGTAATTATTCCACACGCATGATATTGAGCCACAGGGACCATGTAGTTTGTAACTAGCGAAATAAATCCGAAGTACTATCAATCTTCATAATCTCACAGCTGAGAGGAATTATGATGACTACGTCTATGCATATTGGACTTGATTACACTCCTTCACAACCACTGAGCGACAACAGTGAAAGTGAGCCCCAGCTCATGACCTATGACGCCTGGGGATATTCTCACTAATACAATGGAACCAACTGTTCAAAATGACAAAATTAGAAGTCATTTCTCGTGAGCTGGAGCGGCGAGAAGGGTATAAAGAGGTCATGTTCTCACCGACGACGATTCCACTTCAGCTCGGCCCCATCAGAACACAACCAGTAGACCATCTACAGCTGTTCTAAGCCCCAAGCCCTATTTTCTCTATATTAAACTCATATACTTGTCTAAACACTTCTTCATATCAACAAATAACCTACAAGATGCGTTTCGCCACCATCACCGCTCTCCTCGCTGCTTCCGCCACCAACGCGATCCGGATCCGCGAGGACGAGCCCGACGGGATCTACTCTCTCAACATCGGCACGGGCGCGCTCGCCCGCCAGGGCGGCAGCTACACGCTGCTCGAGGAATTCAACAAGACAGCTATCGAGCAGGCTCGGAGCGAGAACAACGTTCTCGACACGCGCGACCTGCCTCCAACGAAGACCTCGTGCCTTGCAGACGTGCACCTAAACGACGTGGAGTACCGCGCAGCGCTCGACAATTTCAAGCTGTGGGCCGACCAGACACTCATCGAGATCCCGCACGACGAGGGTATCGCGGCCAAGTACGGCAACGCGGTGGTCTACGCGTGCAGCTGGGGCGGGAGGAACCCGGTTTCGTCGGGCGAGGTGCTGGAGGCGATGGGCAAGATCGACGCCGACTGCCATAGTTTCGTGGCCGGCGCCTGTGGCATTGACCGCTGGAAGAAGAATTACGGACGTGACGTCGCTACCAACCAGTTTTGTTGGGGCCACAAGATTACCTACATGGGACAAGGTGCCTAGATATGTAACGTAGGTACCTAGGAAGGATTAAATCGATCGGATGGTAGGATATATCGAGGGTTCAGATAGTCACTCTTTAAGTTTTAGTCCTGTACAATAGCGGGTGCTTACCTCCATGGTTCTATATCTTCGCTTGGTTGGAAAGACGTTCCTTCTTGAAGTAAGTTATGTCTATTCTAAATCGTTGCCTCATCAAGTATATTTCCTTCATCTTCTTCGTGGATAGTGTGATATGAATATCTTATGCCTTGACCTGAGTATCAAGATCGCTGCTCCAATCCGTTTAACTCGTACTGAGATTCAAAATTCAAAGAGGAACAATAGTAGTGAACCGCAATACTCCTAACGCTTAATACTCTTGTAAAACTAATAAAATGAGCTACTGGGTGTTTGTTAAAAGAAACGGTAGGCAGATGAATGAAAGGTTTTTCAAATGCCTTCTAAGAGTGATCTTGAAGGTATTCTTATGTTCGTTGTAAGGATAGATGTTGACCACTGCCAGGTAGAATGTATGATCCGTGTTTTATTGGATTCGAGACGATGACTAAGAATAGAACGGCTGTGTAAAATAGTTTACGCAGCCACTCCTTGCGCCATGTTTTAAAGGTTCAGCTGAACGCAAGTCCTATACTACTTGGGTAGTTTGCTTATTCCGCCTTCAAAATGATCGTCCACGCTAAGATATATGCAACTAAGCAGCCAGACGATCAGCTTATAATCCTTCCACCGATCACTATTTTTCTTTCATTCTCATTCTCGCTCTCAAGAACTCTGTAACTTTTCATTTCCATTATCATAAGCTTTCCATTACTTATTTCCAAAGAATTAAATAAAACCGCTAAGATGGGAAACCCAAAGAAGCCGGAGAAGTGGGTACGGCACCACCGCCGTACAGTGCGATTGACACCAACGCACACCCCCGTCGCAAGACGGCCACGCCCCGTCCTACATAGCGACTTCCGGAGGCAGCAGCTCCGGCGCGGGCACCATTTCGGGCGTGAGCAATCGGTTCCCGCAGACCCTCAACGCGTACTTCGAGAAGAAATTCCTGTCGAAGAAATTCTACCTAGGGGAGCATGCCAACGTCCCGCTGTACGCGGTGATCATGCACAGCGGCTTGACGTCGAAACCGCTGCTGGAGATGCGCTCGGGGCCGAACGAGTCGGACCCGGTCGTCGCGACGGCGGGCACCGAGAGCCGGTGGAGCAGCGGCAAGCACTCCGTCATTCAGGCATTTCCCGACCCGGCGGCGGCTGGCCCCGCAGCAACTGTCAAGATGACGCAGAAGCACGGATGGACTCGCCTGTGGCACGAGTTGGCCATTGATGTGGGAATAGGGAAAGACGTCCGGCAAGAAAACTTCGAGTGGCGGCGCACGCGGGGCGACGAGGTTAAGGAGCTGGACAAGTGGGGGAACGGGTGGAAGCTGGTGCGTCTAAGCGGGGCGACATCGGGGCTAGGTTCGACGAGCGACGGGAAGGAAGTTGTTGCAGTATGGACGCCGAACGGCAGCTTGAGCATGAATAAGTTCTGTAAGTTCCAGTTTATAGAGAGCGGTGCTACGGGGGTGCTCGGCGACACGTTTGCGCTCGTTGCGCTCATGAGCGGCTTGAGGATCTGGTATTTGGAGTACATGCAGTGTAATGCTGCTGCCGGTTCTTCTGCTGGTGCTTCAGTAGCGGCGGTATAGGGTTAGGTAGTTGATAGTGTTTTGCGTTGATCTTGGGAAAAGGTGGGCTTAGAGAAGGCGAATGGTGTTTCAATGTAAATTGGTCAATGTCTTTATGATGAGAGTAATTATGTGGTTTAAATAGTTCGCATATTCTATTTTGATTGAGAAAAGTGATATAGAAGATAGCAGTTGTAGGTGCAAGTCTATAACCTCTTTAGATTACATGTATACACTTATTATAGTCGGAGCATTTTGGCTCTTTTCGATGTAATTACCTAGGCTACGTTTATCAAGTTGGCTATGACAATCAACCAAAGGAACGCCAATCAAAGGCGGCGTGTGTTATTTAGTCGTGAATAAGGTTATTTACTGAAATTCATGTCAGCTTTACTGTAAACTGGATCAAGTATTAAGAGGCGTAAGACACGGAGTTGAATTGTCACTGTGTCTCGGCTTTGGTATCCATATTGGGTGGATAGGATCTTAAACAAGCATAATTAGCTAAGGGGGGCTATAATTAAGTACCTAAGGTAGACGCAGATACGGCGTATAGAACACGGATATGAACAGCTGATCTAAAGTACTGACGCAGCCATTCTAAATCTACAAACACCAATCAACAACTTAGCTGAATGCTTCTAAGAATCACATTTACTGAGATGACCATGGCTATTCAGGAAACACTAATGATTATTGAAAGAATTAAGGTCTATTGTACTAGCTTGTCCTTACTTCAGTATATTAATACCGGAAGCTCAGACAACTTATGAATATTAGGTCAACTTACTAGTGTTGTGTCACTTAGATCGATCCTATTGTACATAATACACTTCGAATCAAGTCTCAATACCACTCTTCGTTATGTTCCACTAATAGGACGGTACCTGCATATGTTTAAGAATCATAAGTAGTTTGGACAAGTCACTTTCTTACTAAGAACACTTCATCGACCAGTCAATTAATTAATATCACTTCTGAGTCCTGCAGTGCATCATATCTATTATCATCTTACACCCATAAACAGCTTCCCTCGGCACAACACCCCGCGATAGTGGGCCCTTACCTCCCACCCAATGTACCTATTTCCTCACCCCCACGTAACCTATCCCCCCATCCATCACACCACCGTCCTCCTAATTGGTAATTGGTATGTAACCATCCCATTTACACCCTACCTATCCGTGCCATCCAAACTATCCAAGTACCGGCATAGCATATATTAAGCGTACGGGAGCGGATACCTAATGGTATGTTTCATTTCGAGAATGGGCGCGGGAACAAAAAAGTATCCTAAAATAAAATAAAACCAACAATACGGTAGTTGGTTAACTAGCCTAAAGATGGGATAGGAAGGGAAACTCGGGCAATCGTTAAGCGAAAAAAACCAAAAAAAAACCAAAAAAAAACCTGAGCCGCACGAAAATGCGCCGGAACACTTTTCCCACTGGTCGGAAAAGGGAGAGGCCCAACTACAACAATAACAACGACTCCGTCTCCCTTTTTCAATTGCTCTTCTCTTCGGTTTAATTTGTTAGTTTTCTTTTCTCTCATAATCATTACCCAGGACCGATCGAATATTTACGCACTTCTTACGTCAAACACCACAACCACTGAACCGGGCATATACAAAAACGTAGAAATTTGATCATCACACAATATATTTATTTCTGTATTGACCTGAGCCGCCGAAATGCAAACATAACACATTGATTGTTGTGCGATTCCGTGCCATCTTCTTCTACCTTTATCTGATTGACACAAATACTCATCATCATCATTCATATCCTGCGAGGACGGACCAAATATGGCTTCTTCTGTGGGACGAGTTATACCCTCCTCGATCCGGTTGTTATCTTCGTGGGATTGAAAAGGGTTGCCTCTATTATGGAAGAACAAAATCCCCGCCCAACTCCCTGAACAGAATTCACTTGTCTATATCCTTTTACCCCCAATATGTTTCCTTCTAAAAATAACTGCTGGAAGATGAAAATTTGGGATTGGTTTGGGTTCACCTCTTAAGTGAGAGTGTAACCACCGTCGACGCGGACGTCGGCGCCGGTCACGTATGCGCTGGCATCCGACAGCAAGAATGTGACGGGACCCATAAGATCGACGGGTTGACCCATCTTACCCTGTGGGATAAGCGAGGTCCACTGCTTCTTGAGGTCTGGCTTATCGTCGAGGATCTTCTCGGTGCTATTTGCGGGTTCATGTTAGCCACTCATATGCGCGATTTTTCTGGGTTCTATGATACGCGGATTTGAATCATGGACGGTGTTTACTTACAGAGCAGTCAGCATGTAACCGGGGAAATGCAGTTGACGCGGATGCCGGCATGAGCCCACTCGACGGCGAGAGAAGCAGCTAGATGCCGGACGGCGGCCTTGGCGCTGTTGTAGGGACTGAAAAATGGAACTTCGTTAGTCTCGACTATCGAATCAATTCAACGCCTGGATTGCGGAGCAAACTTACGCTTGGGGCTGCGGCACGTTCACGATGGCACCGGACATGCTACCGATGAAAACCATGCTTCCGGGGCTCTTGCGCTCCATCAGGTGCTTGGCAACGGTAATAGCGAAGAGGTATGTACCGTCTACGTTGACACTCCACAGCTTGCGGATGCGGTCGATGGGGTAATCGATAGCATTGTAGTTTTCGGTGAACCCGGCGCTGGTGACGAGGTGGTCGATCTTTCCGTGCTCCTTGATGACCTCATTAATGCAGCTCTGGACCGAGTCTGCGTCCGACACATCGGCGTAATGAGCGGTGACCTTGGGGACCCTTGTGGCACCGGGGTTCTCCTTACGGAACACGTCAACCAGCTCGATGGCTTGGCGTTCGGCTTCCTCTTCTGTGTTGTTGGATGAATTGTCAGCATTCGTTTCGGTCTGTTACAGCTCACCGCAGATCTGCAAAGGTATGTGGGAATCGACGAGTGAAGTGGAGCGCAGAAACGCGAGTCAGGGATGCCAGAAAAGCAAAGCAAAGCCGGACGAAAGCAAAGACGCGAATTGGGGTGGGAAAGGAGGGTAAAAAAGTGACAACTCACTGTTCATGTCGACAATTGCTAGGTTACCACCGCTGATAACTATGCCTTGACCCATAACAAGACCGAGGCCTCGAGCGCCACCAGTAACTACACCGACCTTACCTTCGAGGGAGAAGGAGGCGAGGGTTCGCTTCATGTGGTGACCACCGCGACCTTGGACGGGGGTAGAAGAGGGGAGAGCATCTTCCTCTGGGTATTCGACAGTGATGCTATCATCTGTACGAGCGAATGCACCGGGAGGAGGTGTCGGAATCTTCTTGTCCTTGTTGTCTGCGTTGTTGAGAGGATTGTTGTTATTGTGGATGTATGCTGCGCCAGCAGGGAGAGTTGCTCGGGGAGCAGCAGTTCTGGCAGAAGCACCGACAGCTCGTGCCGACGCGCGGAGCAGGTTTCGTGACAACATTGTGCGTGGTATATGGTATGTGGTATATGGTATATGGTATGTGGTGTTTGAGGTATGAGTTTTGAACTCTACGTGTTTAGGTGGGCGATAAAAGAAATATTTATCGGATCGACACAAAAAAAAAAAAAAAAATGTTTGTCGATATGAGACTAGGATGTATGGATACGAAGTAGGGGAGGGAAAGAGTAAGAATGAGAATGAGAGTGAGAGCGATAGTAAGAGAGAAATATGAGAAGTTTGTTTATGTGTTGAAGGTTGTCAGCGTTGGATGAGAATTGAGTTGCTGGAGAAGTGAAACTGAGCTTCAGTTTGCACGGGTTGAATCAATGGATTAGATTCGTATGAGTAAATGACGTATGCGCGTTTCTACCGTCAAAATGGAGCTCTATACCGCTTTTGGGTGTAAAAGAGAATCAATGTTTTGGAAGCAATTCACTTGCAATTGGGGAATCGCCTTGGGTTTTTAAGAGGAGGATGTGAGAGATAAAAGGAAGGAAAAGTTCACACCGACAGGAAAATTATTGGCAAAGGGCCTGGGAACACACGAGAGTGGGAAAAACTAAACCACCGCCCAGGAGGTCAGGGGACCGAAAAACTCACGATCTTCCTTGGACGCTCACTAACAATTATTTTTTTTTCTCTTGGGTCTTCTTCGCCTTCTCCAGCCTTTGACGATCTATACCCCACTGGCTCTTAGCACATGTGGTACCTATCTTACAGCGTACATACCTAGGTACTATGTAGCAGCTAGGTATGTATGTACGTGCATGTACGTGTATATAGGTCCAAGCTTCCTCCCCCCTAACACCCCTCTCTTTTCCCCCCATTCGGTTCCCCCTAATGGAGGGTTGGAGGGGTAGTACGATTAAGCTTAGGTGACTTTTTAGGTGCTTGATGTGGAGACTAGCCTCTGTAAGGCCCATTCTAGACTTGTCAAGACTGACGAGTTAGTCTGGCTAGACTGGCTAGACCAAGTCCGTCCTCGTTCCTTCATAGCTCTATCTGGTGATATGAGCTGCTGAAAGGTTGTCTGCCCATTCGTATTATGCAGAAGGCTACGTACATCCCGCATCATGTGTACGGTATGTACGTAAAATGGCACATGTACATGTACGTGTACATAATGTACGTATGTATATCTACATGCTATAGATGTAGGTATACATCGTACACCGAAGCAACAAAAAAAAAAAAAAAAAAGAACTTCCAAACAATCGGGAAAACAGCTTAACAGTCAATGCAATGCAACATGTGGTCTTTGCCCAGATCATTCTGTGTCCCGAGTTCTCAAAGCTTAGGTACATATGTCTACAATTATTACCTATGTCTTACCAGGGATACCGCAGAAGTGCGGCCCCGCAAATACCCAGAATACCCAAGACTCGAAAGCCAAGCGAGCAAAGCTAAGGCAAAGGCAAGCTTCGAAAAGGTGTAACTAAACTAAAGGCACCTAAATTGCAACTAAATTGCAACCCACATCAGTGGGAGAACGCCCCCCGGGAATGGGTAGCCAACAGGATTACCCGCCCACGCCGTACACGTAGCGTAGCATCAAGAAAAAAAAGGGGATACTTTGAGTACCGACTTCCGGTGGGTAATTTATCGAAAATGCAGCCGCTTTTCTTATTGTACGACATCCCATAATCCCATCCACCCCATCGGAAGCCGGAGCCATGTCCATGTTCGTGGGATTTGCTGTCGCCAACATTTTCGCTAGCTATATGTATGTATTTTATCCTTACTACCTTATGATTGTGGGAGTCTCCGTGTCTTGTCATTGTCACCGCAACAGGCTTTTTTTTTTTTTTTCCTATTTTATGCCCTTGTCCATTGTAGATCCCGTGTCCGTTCGAGTTTAGTTTTCTAAACCCTCTCCTAACTTGTAACGGCGCATCCAAGAAAATGCACAATGATAACACCATTTTTCTTTGGTCTTACTGATTCACTCATCGCGTGTCATTTTGAATTTATTCTTTGTTGAGTAATGTCACCCTAACCCGACTTTTATTACTCAGCCCATTCCAAAGGTTCCAGGGGTTATTTTCGGTTCATAGTAGAGCCGCACTCCTCCTCCTCCGATGTTCCGAGGTCACGATGGTCATAAAATATCGCTCCCCATGTTCTACACCTAGTAAAAGACCTTTTCTTTTATTGTTAGTACATCATGTACCACCCTTGAATACAAAATCTAGCGCGGGGGTTATATCCTACCCCGGTCTCCCAGGTGGCTTTTTTTTTTCTTTCTAAATCACACGAGACTAAGGCACCGGTAAACTTGGTCTCACGATAGCTTCCAAACTTCCCCAGTAAATTCCCAAGTAGATTGCGTCAAATAAATCATTACGTTTATTTTCTCCTCTTTCCTCCAAGAACTAACCATGTATGCTAAGCGAGTCTTGTATTACATTATCTGATAAGACATAAATTGATTCCACTCCCCTCTTGTTTTCATTGCGCGTTTCGAGTTTTCTAGCCGACTACGCATTTCTGCAAGTAGCTCCAGTGGGTGCCAGTATCACACACTAGACATTTGGAAATGATAAAAAAAATAATAAATCCCGCGAAGAGTATCGACCCCGCTAGAAACGCGTGATTTCCGACGATACTCTGCATATGCGTGTACTCCCCCTATCTTATACAAAAGAGATAAAATCATTCGCCCTATTAGTATCGTGGGCTGGCCAAGTCTACCTGCAAGCTTATGCCAATCGCACGTGTAACGGGTATCAACTTAGAAATTATTTATGCCATTTCGATGTGTTCCCGAGCCCTTTATCCCTTTCCGAAACTCCCACGGTCTTGGTGAACAAATAAAAAGTTGCGAATTGTGATGGTAACCAGCGCACCGTAACGACGCGGCCCGACGCCCTCCTTTCACTAAAACTCTACGCTGCTTCTTCTCGGCAGTAAACGCTTTCTAATCGTTTAGACCGAACATTCGGCGCAGTGCCCCGAATTTCTTTTTCTTCTTGTGTCCTATTCCGTCAACAGTCACGTCATCTCGTTCGTTCTCGTATGCTGTGGGGAGTCCCAGGCTCGTACTTCGTCTACCATTGAGCTCGGACCTCTGAGCGGCTCCATCCGTACCGCTTCCGCCGAGTAGATTGCCGGCCGAATTGGACCGTTTTATACCTTCGTTCCCGGATGGCTCACCCAAGGGCCAACTGTCATTTCTTTTTACAGAAGACCGCTTCTGGAGCCTTAGGCTAGAAGAGTTTTCGCTTCGGAGGTCTCTCAATTGCTCACTACTGCGTTCCAGCCTGGTATCACGCCTAGCTGCACTGTCCACAAGCCCGGATCGTTGGATTTTGCCTGCTGGATCGGCTCGTTTATTACGTCTTAATATCCCCATTAAAGAGGTTCGTCTTTCTCTATTTGGTGTAGTAGGGGTCGATATAGAAGTGTCAAATCCTCCGCGACCAGATCGTGACCGTGTCAATGTAGCAGTCCCTAGGGCTTCAGAATTTGAACGCGTTAGCCCTCTGCTGCCGATGGGAGCCTTGCTTCGTGGGCTCTGCATAGGACTGGGCATATCTTCATCGCTGTCGGGTAGCACCGGCGAATCCTCGTCTACTTCCGGTACAGGCGTGGATTTCCTAAAGCTAGCTGCGCCGGTAGCAGATCCACGGAGAGTACCTCTTGATAGGGGACCTGTCTGTGCTGAAGAACTGGGACGAACGCTTTCTTCGTCGCTTGAATCATCAAAGCGACTGCGGAAACCAGCAATCCCACCTTCGTCGTCGTCACTCGAGTCGCCAAAGCGGCTAGATCTCTTGGAGGTTTTGCTGTGGAATTTTTTCGGCCGACCAAAAGAAGGGAAATGAATAGATGGCAGTATTCTTTCTTGACTTGATACACTACTAGATCGTAGGGTGCGTCGCATCATAGGGGCCGGTACTCCACCTATGGCATTAGTAGCTGGGTTTTGTCGGAATGAAGAGCCGGCTGGAGAAAGAGACCGTAGACTGAACCGCCCAGAGCTCCTGGTTACGTCTTGAGCTGGATTGGCAGATGATGGACGCATGGAACTGCGGAGACTATACCCGCTGTTACGGGCAGCGCGGCTACGCTTGAAACTGCTGTCGCTGGCGTCGGATCCCTGACGTTGCAAAGGGGGCTTGTTATTGGGAAGGGAGCTGCTTGCTCGTTTACTAGGCGATTCCTGAGTAATTTGTTGCACTTGTTGCTGATTTGGCTTTGAAGAGGCGGACGTAGATTTCTCGTTCTGGATGACCTGGCGGGATGGCTGATTTACTCGCCCACCAACATTAGATCTCATTGTCTTTCGCATGCCGTCTGCGGCCTGGCCGGGTTTTTCCTCCCGTAAAGACATGCGCATCCGAGAGGATGGCGTTGGCTGATGAGAGTGCTCCTGGGTAACTTTGGACTTGGACTTTTCTGCAGACATTTTTGCCGAGTTTGTAGGTTCAGGCTGCTGTGTTGATGTTCGAGGTCGCGCTTCAGTTGCTGTCCGTTGTCGAGTGGTTGTCTTCTTGGCACTGTTCCTTCGGACAGGACGTTCAATCTCGTCCTCGTCCTCGTCTCCCTGAGCCCCTGCCTCTTCCATCGCTTCGCGCTCAAGCTGAAGTCTCTTCTCAACCGTTAGACTACGCCAAAATGCTTTTGCCTGCTCCCAGTCGTCTTGAGGTCGCACCGTTTTCAATATGGAAACGGCCTCAGCCTGCTTATCGGTTTGGGGTTGATAGTTTCCACCAAACTGTTGTGGAGCATCACCAGGTAACTCCGACGGTAGTTGGGATGGGGCAATTTTGTCAATAGGCTTCTCGACAACAGCGTTTAAAGACATAAAACCATCTCCCTCAGCATTCCAGGGATCTTCATATGCATCACTGTATATACTTGCGGAGTCGTCTGTAGACTCATTATCTACTGCGTCTAATGGAGCTGTTGTAGCGAGTGTAGTTTGAGGGAGAACTTCAGGTTGGACAGGATGTACTGTTGCCTTTGGCTCGAAGATGGGAGAGGGGGACGGTGGGGCGTCGTTATTGGCTTTGCCGTTCATATTCTCCGGTGTAGGCCGAAATTCATGGAAATTTTCTGATCCATCATCTGGGAACCCACCAGGGACGTCGAAGAATGGCTCTTCTGGTACGCTTGCGGCAGATGTGCCTTGTTCCGGAACTCTTGGACTAGGTTCTACGACAGCAATTTCGGGAATATCGTGCGGTGGGAGGTGAATTGCATTTGGCACACCCGCCTGCGAGCCAGAGAGCCTTTTTTCCAGGAGAGTCGAGCTGTTTTGAGAGTTATCTTGCGTGTCTGGTTGGGTAATTTGTGTGTTGGGAAAATCTTCAGTATCACTTGCTCCTCCAATACTGTTAAGGAGGTCGTCATCGTCATCCGAATCGGAACTCCTGATGCTATCTGAGATATAACCACTTCCTTCCACTGAAGTTACGACGGGTGGCAATGGCTCTCTAAACCTTGAAATATTTGGCGCGTTACGTGGAGTTCGATCCCGGGCAAGATCAGGGTTTACAACCTGGTCACTTGATTGCGTCAATGGAGGCTCTCCAGGCACCCCAGAGCCATCAGGAGCACTTGGGACAGATGGGCGCAATTCATGCGGTAGACTCGCTTCGTGTGGGCGTACAAGTGGTCGCTCTTCAAACTCTCTCGGTTTTTTCTCCCTGATACTTCCAAAACTCGGTAACGCAGGCCTAGGCTTCATAATTTCATCATCCTCGAGAGTGAATTCTCTCCTTTTACTTCTCCCGATATTACTATACCAAGGCCGCTTTGTTTTCTCGAGGCTTGGCGAGCCTGACTCATCTGTATCTCCTGCAGATTCACCCACCACTGTAGCCATGGTTCGATCATCAAAACTAACGCGGACCGACTTTTTACGAGGCGTTGCTGTCTCCTCTTGTAGTGGAGAAACGCCACGAGATCTCGAAACATCCGAGCCCATTTCCGATGGAGATACTTCTCTTGATGTCGAACTGGTACGCTTGAGAGCCGACTTGATAGGAGACGCTGACCTTGGTAAAGGGGTGTGCCGTACTGTAAGGTTATCTGAAGGGGTTGCCGAGAAACGAGCTTGCCGAGCTGGGCTGTTCGAATTTGATCGCCGCACATAAGCTTCTTTACTGGAAAGCTCCATCACAGATTTGTTTTTCGCAGATTGAGACGTATTCTCCGGCGCACGCTCGGTAGGGAGATCACCTTGTTCTAGAGATCTGTCGTTTTGGTTCTGACTAACAGCTATACGAGCTGATTTACTCGAAGGTGGTGGATTTTGAGGTTGCTCAAAGATGGATTGTCTTGTGGGTACTGCATCGAGCGCCTCCAATACCTTTCGAGACGGTTGGGTCATAACGTCGTCTTCGTCGGAGTCATCCTCGGGCACATCTGGGATAACGTCTGGTTTGGTATCTAAGCTTGGAGAGCTTGGAGAGCTTGGAGAGCTTGGACTTGGATGATCGGAAGTTGGCTTGAATGGGGGCGGACTCTCGGTCCCTGATACGTGTGTAGGTTGTAATGGCGGTGACTGTTTGTTATTGTCTAACCCTTCCCGATCTTGTATAGGTCGTCCTGATGTTGTAGTAATGGTCTTGACTGTAGGGTCCTCTAATAGCCGCAACTCTTCTTCTCCTGGTATTGTCTCGACAAGTTGTATCTCTCCCTTTGGTGGATTGCGTTGACTCGTGTCTGCGTTAATAGCAGCCCCTCTTGCCCTTGCGCCTACTGCCTTCTCCGAATAGGTACCTTCTCTTTGAGCTCCGCTGTATTTCTTCTTCTTTGACTGCTTCTCTACCGTTTCCCTGACATAGGAGTCATTATCTGCCGTAGGTCTTGGAACCATTCTCCTAGAATTTGGATCATATATCATAGGCAGGTCGGACTTTCCACTTGTAATCGAAGATATAGAAGCTCTATTCGACCTAGGTGGCGAAGCAGGCCTTCGGGGTGGTGGGCTGGCAAACTGCGGCACCTGGGTGTAAGAAGGAGACGCAGGCGGTGACTGGGCACGGAAAACAGTCGGGTAAGAGAAGTTCACTGATGAGCTTCTGCTGTCTGGCCTCTGCGATGTACTAGTGGTATCCCGAGGTTTTATCGGCTGGGGTTTGCGTGTCTTCATCGAAAGATCAGACGTCCTTACGTTACTTGGGTCACCAGACGGTTCGGTATACCATGATGAATGTCCTTGCTTTATCTTTTGCGATGCGGTCCGAAAATTCTGCATTCCCACACCTGTGGGAGCTTGGCGTGTTAACTTTTTATGATCTGTGGGTATTTGGGGCACAGGTGGGCGGTCGTCAGTCGCTTGAATCGAGCCAGCTCGATGCGGCGAAGGACTTCGAAATGTACGTTCTGCCATACTGCTTGAACTGTTCGTCCTTTTAAGTTCCGGTGGGCGCGAACTAGTAGCAGCTACGGCAGCACTTCCTGCTGATGATATCGAGGCGCTTCGACGCATCGTCCGCTTTGTTTGAACTTCACCTACGTTTGTAGGTGTATGAGGACGTGCCCGGAGCGCTGCAGCCGCAGCAGCCGACGAGAGCGACCTGCTGGGTTTGTGATTCGAGGCAGACATGAAGGCGGATGCGGCGGCTGATGTTGCATTTGGATCCGCGGTTCTGGAATTCAGAGGCTGTAGAAATTTCAAAATATGTATTAGTATTTGCGATACACATTAGTTAGAGAGTTAATAAACGTGATGGTATGGGTTTAGGAACTTCGTCATGATGAGTGAATCGTTCATCCAACCCAATGGGGAAACCCCTTCATGCCAACCAACCACGAAGCGACCCGAGAGACATTCAAACTTAGCGCCCTCATAGAATAAAGAAGCATGAGTCGTGCAAGTTTGTAAATTGATATTCGCGCCCTAAGACAATGGAATGCGACGACTCGAGATAAACTAGAGACAAGCCGGTGAGATACTTACAGGGTTTGGCGGCCGATGTCTTCGCGACGAGCCGAACATCTTGACTGAGCGACCCGCAGGCTCAAGGCCTGGTCTGAATCGACTATAATAAAGGCTGCATGGGAATACAAGTATTGTCTAATGCGTAAGGTACTTTGGTAATATGGTCTGTTGTGAAGCCGCGACTATAAATCCCAAACCGGCTTTGTGTTGTAGGAAACGCGGGAAGTAAGCGAAACTTGAAATGGATTTTCCCGGCGCGTTGGAACAAAAAAAAAAAAGACTTTAGGAAGCTCTCAGGAACGGGAATCCTGGGAAGTCGAAGGTATGATGATGAACACAAAAGGAAAAACACCCTAAGCCACACTAGTGTAAGTAGTGGACATCATGCGCTATCCACTTAGCTGTTTAAATTAAGACGAAATAGGTACAGTGCCGTCATTCTAATAATCTACGTGGGGTTACTACTGCTTCCCACGCAGCAAAACTCCACTTTCTAGCACTTACATAACCAGATACCTTAGGCGTATATTACGGCAATAATATTTGAATAATATAGAGAGGATCTGGATACATACATACAACCGGACTCGTGGCTAATATTGGAGCCCTTAAGACCCTGAAAAAGGCTCAACTTTAATACCCATCCCGCCATTGGCCTTTAGGACTAACGAATTAAATTTTCATTCTTCTGACGTGGAGCCACGTCTTTTTTTTTTTTTTTTTTTACCATCAGTGGCTCTATGTGAGCAATTCTTAAATTAGGTACCTACATACTTCTATATGTGAATTGTCATAAGAAAAAAACAATGCTGCAGGTACACGTTATACATATGTACCTCTTTAGGCTGCTATATTCTTTGAGATTGAGGACCTAAGCCTGTCTATTTCCAATGCGCATTGCCGCACGTACGAAGGTGGATAGCGGGTCTTCATCTTCTAATCTAGCTTTACATGACGTCATTTAACTGACTAGCGCGGGCGTATCTTGGGTATAGTATATAATTGACGGCTGATGACATATCTATCTTATCAGATATCCAAAAGGCATTATTTACTCGAAAAAAGGCTGCTTTCTTTACATTGACCAAATCAGTGCGCTACTAGAAGACACCGCAGCTGAGAATAGATCCCAATTGATAGATCGAATGATACGTACCTAGGTTGATATACCTGGTAGTTATCCCTATATGTAGGTACAGTGCCATGTCACACAGGCGACCTCCCCTGTCATCAAACCGAAATAGCCCAATGGTGGTGAAATAAGAGCAGCGCACACGTGCTTAACTACCTTTGGCTCTTTAACACTTCATCCCGACCTTTTTTTTTTTTTTTTTTTTTAAGTCAAGTATTACCTTGGTTTTCTTTACACTAAGGGGTGGACATAATGAAGATGCATGGCATTGAGACTACGAAAATCAAGCATATTCCATATACTTGAGAAGTGAGAACACAAAGTCAAATAAACCAATTCGTTTGGTCGATGATTCCTGATGGTCTATCTAGTCTATAGGCCCCGAGGCAGTTCTAATGACAGTGCTTGAAAGGGGTACTGATCATAGCACACTGAGTGCATGATTTACAGGTGTTGACAACGATTCTCGACCACGGATAGCAACCTCGTCAATGCTCGCTTGGTCTAATCCATAGGAATGATTTACTTCCGCTGAGCGACCACTAATCTTCAGAAGTTGAAAAGTGTATTAAAACGCTACGAAAGGGCATCACGATTGATAGATAGCCTCGGCCTCGAAAAGTATACGAGTTGAACGATAGTAAGGTGAGAAACGGAACTTGGGCTTCACACTCCGGGTAGGTGGCATATCTAGGCTAGAGGCCCTAGAGAATTCATGCGAAAGAAGGGTTTCGAAAATGCAATAGGAGTTGAGAAGACGACGGTGACACACGCTATCAATGCTGGAATGCCGAATAGTCCAACCAATCGAAGACAAGAGTCGGATACTTGTCAATGGCTCACATAGACGCCGTCAAGACCATTATCCACTTCGCCGCCACCCTTACTACCGCGTGCTCGTGGATGACTAGGCATATCGACTTCTACCCCTCTTCTTTGTAGCGATCATCGGAACCATAGCCGTTTTCTTGATCTTCCTCGTGAATTTGACCTTGATGTAAGCTCTGATCTTCATCATGATCATTGGGAGGAGGCGGAGGCGGAGGAGGGACGTGTCCAGTAGTGGACGCGAGATTGCGATCAGTGGTATTGGCATTATTCTTAGCTGCCATTTTGCTTGCTTTTTGCCTTTGCGCGACTTCATCTTCGCCTTCTCCAATAGCCTACGCCGTTCTGCTTCTTCCCGACGTCGACGACGATCCTTGATCTCGTATTGCCGAATCAATGCTTCAGGAGGATGGCCAAAGATCCTCTCATACTCACAGAATTCGCATATCCAGATATCTTCTGGCGCCGGTGGGTGGTGGAAATTCTGATATTCAGTCTCTCTACGGCGTTGTTTAGCTGCCTGTAAGAGCGAATTGCCGCGACGCTTCGATTTCTTCGTTGATGCGTTGCCTTGAGCCGCTCCTTTAGCTGCCTCATTGTTTATTGCGTTAATTCCTCCATGTATATTTCCTGGCGTATTCGGGGGAGGCCCTGATCCGGTTTGGGACCTAGCACCAAGACCAAGATAAGGGTCCCGATAGTCTGAATGACTCTGATTCATGTGGTGGGAGGGTCCCATATTTGGCGGCGCCGGGTCAGAGCCAGGCCAAGAAACAGGATTTTGAGAATCAAATGTGAAGGTAAACTGTGCAGACGACGTTGGACTAGACTTTGTAGATGATTCTTGGTGTAGAAGACTTATATTTTCCTGGCCTTGGGGCACCTGTAATTTCTCCGCACTAGCGATAGCACTGGAGATGATTCCGGAATTCTCTCCTGTAATGTAGCAAAATATGTTAGTGATTAATTGCCTTTGCATAGAACATATAGGGTAAAGAAAATGCGCCAAAAAGATGAAAACCGTCTACGACGCAAGGAAAAAGGAAAGGTGAAGAGATTCCATAAAGTAACGCTTACCTGCAGGCGGCGATGAATATTGTACACCACCTGGTCTGAGTTTATTAGGGGCCCGATTTCCCCAGTTGCTATTTGGATCTGGCAGGGTCCTTAATGGGCTCCTACCATTGCGTACCCGGCCGTACCTGCCCCTACCAGGACCGGAAATTCCTTGTCCGCCGGTTGCGAGACCCCCAGATTGATAATAAGCCGCGGAAGTCGATCCAGAGTTATCTAAAGATCCCTCGTCGCCTGCTACGGGTGACGACACTCCTAACGTTCCAAGGTCGTTGAGCACGTGCGTTCCATTCAAAATCGTCTCACCAGCAGTTGGGATCTTCCTCTTCTTCTTGTTGTTACTGTTTTCAAAAGAATCGTAACCGTCTGCAGAAGATGCGGTAGAAGGCGGTGGCTGCGGATTTGGTTGTCGAGATTGACCCTGTCGTAGAGGAGTACGAGTCGCATGTCCTGGCGAATCGTGGAGGGGCCGTGAAACAAAAGCTCTGCGAACTTGTCCAATCAGTGAATGACCGTCGTTATCGTTACCTAGGCCATTTCTACGGGGACCGGCTTCTTGACCCAATTCAGCTGCATTCTCTCGATGTGCTACGTTAAGAGATTCGGCTCCCAGCGACGCTAAATCTTCCTTAGCATTATATGGGTAGACAAACAAGGGCGCTGTGGTTTGAGGCGTGGGGGGATATTGAATGCTATCGGCAACATCGGGCGAAAGTCGTTCACGTAGTCGACGCTTCGGGAGAGGTCGAATCGGCCGATCAGGAAACAGTGGTGAGGGTTCGGGAGACATGTTCTCTGAAGGCCCTGCTCCGCGAGCAAATCGCGAGAGTGTTAGCCAAACGGCCTTTAATGGAAATACAACGCAAAAACACATGATTGAAAATAGAATTCAAAGGCGCCCTTGACGGTCATATGTTGAATGCGACGAGAGATGTGTTAGAGCCCGTTTTGCCGAGATGTGGTCTCCAGCCATTCCCTCAACAGCGACGCGAAAAGGGAAATGCGGTAGAGCAGGTGGCAGTTGTCGAGACCATATTGGACAGGCAAGTGGTTGTCGCGGCGCTAACAATCATCTCGTTTTCTACTGTGAATGTCCCTCACCGGGGAAACGACGTACCCATTACATCCCGCTATTACAATTATAGCATCGACAGCCCAGCTGTCTCCTCCAACGTATTCCTACTCTGCTCAACTCGTCTATTCGGAGTAAGCGTCGAAGGTTCGCGCGACAAGCTATCGTACAGCGATCGAGACAGGTTTAACTCTGGCGGATACACAATTGCGTAGTTGCGTTCGTTGCAGCGACCTTCTCTTCTTCTATATATTTATGGCAAGATTAATACCGAACCTTTGAGCAGATGGCAGGCAATTCTATCGGAGCCACTTGCTTGACCCTAGCCAAAAAGTGCCACTTAGCCTCCGGTAAGTGTACCGTTGCTATAGGAAGGCAAAAGATCCCGAATGGGGCTTTCGTACATACAGAAAATGGCAGTCCGCGGAAACTGCTCGATGTGGTGGGCTTGGATGACCAATACAACCCAAGACGAGTTCTCCGTGGCGTTCCGTTAGGTATTCAAGATGGTCCCCTTTTTGGCGGGGAAGATTGATAGAATGGGTTTACGATAAGAACCGATCCGTACAAGCTAGGAAGAAATCTTGATGCCGTGACAATGGTATGCAAAGACGTTGCAGAAAGCAAGAGCAAAATATGTTTGTTTCGTTGTTGGGATTTTGATTTTTGATCTGAAGAAGAAATCAGGTGGGAGTTCCTAATAAGTTTCGGCAGCGTTGAGTAAGGTGGCAGGTACCTACAAGGTAGGAGATCAGTTGTGCTGGCGATATGTAATTGACTGAGCGATGGCTGCCCACACTGTCACACGAAAGGGTTTAGGATCAATGTACTGTACGAAATACACGAGATACATAGGTACAAGGGCCAATCAACCCTGAACTTGCCCCATTAGTAATCTAACTGAGGTTTAAAGTAAGTGTAAGTGAGGTGCGGTTATCAAGTCAGATTGGTCAGAACACAGCATATGAATTGTACTTACAGTCGTAAAATACTGTGTTCCACTTCGTCCCGACACTGGTAAATCCCACCTTCTTGCCCGCCATAACCCAGCAGCCCAGGAACATCAGGTAAAGTGACGTCCCTTCCAATCCCCCCTCCCCTCCTATTGCCTTTCCCCATCTCTATCGACGCTACCTAATCGCATTCTTCTAGCTATCGAACTCAAAAGCCAAAATGCATCCAACATAAACTTATCGAGGTACATATATATCTCCCAATACCGTGCAACACAAATAGGTGTGTACCTAGGTATGTATCTTACAACAGTGCATCTCATCAATACATGTACTTGAGTAAGCATAGAGCACATCGACGTGAACAATGCATCGCCACGACAAAAAAAAAAGAGAAGATTACCTGGTACATACCTCATACCTCATCGAGGTAATCTCCCACCTTCGTGTATATGGGAATATCGACACATGCATATCCAATGCCAATCGGGCAAAATACGGTGTGAACAGTAACATGTGAATACGGTGCCCCGCGCTCACCTGTGCAGTTAAGACCAATGGATTGGACGGACCGATGGAAAGCCGACAAGAAAGAGGGCCCGGATCAATTGGGGATCCAAGCTAAGAACTTAACCCGAAAAAGAAAAAAAAAAAAAAACCTTACCATCCATAGCACCTGAGGAGCTGCCGGGTCCCCTGCTGGATGGTCGCTAAATCGCTTGGTCGCGCGAGTATGCCCGCGCCCGAGGGCCAGCTAGGAACAATACCTAATACAACAATGTTGCTCTACCTCTCCAAAAAGTGACCCTCTTGTTCGCCTTCACCAACACACATTCTTCCCCCCTCTATTACTTACTTTTACCTCTGCAAACTGACGTAGCCTTTACGAATACCGAATTCAGTCATGATAGACCTGATGGTTAACTTACAAGGTCCTTATCCTGTTTCCTTTGACTTCGCGTAGCCAGAATTCCTTCTCAAGAGCTCCTTCGCGGTCGCCCTGGAGCAACTCTTGTCTCCTCACCCTCTTCCAACCACATTTCGTCTTTGTCGCGACCCAATCACCTATAACCTTACCTCTTTCTAGCTCAGACTATTAGAGACTGTTTCCCAATTCCATCCTTTACTTAAATCGCTGTCGCATTTAAACCCACCTCCTACATTCAAGACTACTTCCCCGATCTCAATCCGATCCGTCATCCAGTCGCCTATACTCTACATTCACAAGCGATGGCCGGTACTTCTCCGACTAGACGCTCCTCTCGTGCGCGAACAACCCAATCACAATCACATAATAGCTCGAGTGCGTCCAGTGCATCTGGCCGTGCCGAGCGGAGCACAAGAGCTTTCACCAAAACCGGTTCCCCCCAAAAGTCGACTGGCAGTGGGTCTTTATCCTCAGAACCTCCCGAGGACTCAACAATTATAACGAACGACGACCCCATCCTCCGTCGACGAAGTACGCGCGGTAAAGAAGACGATCGAGAAAAGCAATCCAAGATAGAACTACTTGACATGGCATCTGCTGGCGACGAGATCCAAGAGGACGACGAGGCCGTGCGTTGCATATGTGGTCACGACGAATACCCAGGACCACCACCCTTCGACGAAAACTCGAAGAATGATCCAAGAGACATAATTGATCACGACCGTATTTTCGCTGTCGAAGTTACAGACGACATGGCTGGATTTTATGTGCAATGTGAATTCTGCAATACTTGGCAGCACGGTGCCTGCGTCGGTTTTGCCGAAGAATCCAATCTTGACGATGTTCAATACTTTTGTGAAAGGTGTCGAAAAGATTTGCATAAGATATTTACAGCAAGCAATGGGTAAGTCTCAACATCGAATCCTAGAGCCAAATTGCGAACTGTCGCATTTGTTTGGCCCCTTCAGCTGCGGCGGAGTGCTGACGGTCGCGCCTCTGCCGATCTTGGTCTCTCCAATTCCGTTTTCCATTTTCCCCTTCCAAGATTGACTTCCCCGTCACCAATCTATTACAATTATCAATCTAACAAATATGACACCCAGGCAAAAATACTCGATATTTCTTCCCATCCATCGACCTTCACGAGCTGTTTCGCGAGCCACCTCCACAGCTAAGGATGGTGCGCTTTCTCCTAAAAGTAATCCACCTAAAAACTCACGTTCCTCAGCAGCTGCGCATACGTCGAAGCGGCGTTCTACTATGAACAGTCGAGATGCTGCATACGACGAAGAGGAGCAACTACGCCGAGCAATTGAAGCGAGCAAAGAAGATGCGATTCCCGAAGTTTCTGAACCTCCGTCAAGACGTCCCAAGCGAAGTAGAGACGACAGTGAAGAGCATGTCCCCGAAATGCAAACAAGATTCAGTGCTTCGACTAACAGGTATACAGGAAGGTCGAGGGTATAAAGCGACAACGGACGACATCCAAATCTCCTTCTCCAAAAGTCGAAAGGCCCCAATCTACCCCCTGTAGAGTCCGAGGATGAATTAGCAATCCGAAACGGATCCTCGAAGAAGTCTCGGAACGCAGCAAGGAATCAGCGCGAAAAGGCCGAGAGAGACGAACGTCGTGAAGAACAAGAGCGGAGACGGGCCGAGGCTGCTAATAAGAGGAAAGGCCGAGCTGAACGTCGACGTGCTGATGGTAATATCAATGATAATATAGAAAACGTAACAAGCTAACTCGGGTGCAGACTCCGACCCTTCAGAGGAAATACCTCTCGCAGTTCGTGCCGTGGCAAACAGGACAACGGAGTCCGCGCAACCTCCAGATCCTCCGATCTCATCCCAGCCCCCTCCCGACACACCTCCTACGGTCCCAGTCGCCACGAGTTCTCATAAGAAAAAGGCAACCAACCAGAAAAGAAAGGCAGAAATCAGTATACCAAAGACCGCGATAATCGTGACCATGACGAGTCTCCCGCCAGGTCGGTGTCGCGCGATATCACAAGGAATGGCGACGAGAACGGCACATCACATACAAAGTCGACTCACGAGCCTACCAACAAGCAGAGCAAATCAAAAGGCGGCATGAATTCGAGAATCACTATGACAGATATGAAGAGACGTGCCAATAACATCTTAGAATACATCACAAGAACGCAGGTCGAGCTCGCGAGCGAGCCCATATCAGACTCAGCTGGTACACAACAGAACAGCGCCAGCAATGGATCCGTCACTATAGTACCTTCAATTAAGGTAAACGGCGACAGCAAAAAACACGACAATGTCAGTATAACTATGAACGGGTCGGTAACCAACGGAGTCAACCATAATCTCCCGTCACTAAAGGAATTCAAAGATATGTCTTGTATCGAGATGATGGACATATTAACACGGGACTTGGTGAAGTGGCAGCAAGAGTTTGCGCCCTGAAGCTATAGCCAGCTTCACACGATACTTGACTCGGTGTTTTAGAGCTAGCCTCCCAGTATGTTAGGTAGGGTTATATCCGCATTGCTCGGCGTTGTTTTGCGCAAATGGGAAAACAAGGCGTTCTTTTCAAAGGGTTTAAAAGGGGGTTATTACTGGTGTTCCACTTCTATTTTCTGGCTGTACTAACAAAATTTCGAGTGGGTTGATTGGGAGAGTCAGGACTCTGGGGCACTTGGGACAAGGTCTCAGGACACGGAGCACCTGTTCGAGGAGGGAAGGGTGTGGGATTACTTTCTGCTATTTTACAGGCGCGGTGTTGTATCTACAATATACCCCCTCTGATACCTTGCTATATCTCCATAGCATTTCCTTAGTGTAAAACTTTAGGTACATTATGTACCATGATGATACGGTTTACAAATATTCCGGCGTAGACGCCCAAATTCCATATATATCATCTTCGACTTCAATACATGCGTCTTATAATATAATATGTCTTTGGGTTTGTATGTATAGTTCATGTCTCATCCTAATCATCAGGTTCCTTCTGCAGCTTGTCTCTTAGCTGCGTTCCTCGCTTTCCGCGCCTCCTTTTCCCTCTTCCTGGCCTGGCTCATACTTATATGCTCCTCACCAGCCAACGCCTTCGCCCTCAGAGCAGTCAAGCTCTCTTCGCTAACATCGTCGAGGCCAAAACGGCCCAGATTTCCTTTGCGCCACTGCTGCACAATCCAATCCGCAGCTTGCTCCTGGCTCGGCACGCCGCCCTTCAGCAGCTTACCCGTGCGCGTGGCGACGTTATCGAGAAACTCGCGAACATCGTTCGTCGGCACGCTGAGCTCGCCGTACATACCCGGATCCCGCAGGTTCAGGAGGAAGAGCAGGTAATCGGCGACTGTCTCGGCGGGGACAAGACCGTCCTTGACGCACCCTACGAGCGAAAGCTTAAGCATGGCCTCGACGTCGGTGACGTACGGAACGAACACGCCAGGGGTGTCCACGACGAACACCCCGCCGTCGATCCCCGCCGCGCTGTCCTCGGGTATCACGCGCACGGGTGTGCTCAGCTTGCGCGTCACGCCGGGCTGCGCGCCCGTCCGCGCCGCTTTGGGCAACTGCATGCCCTCGGCGCGCAGCGCGTTCAGCAGCGTCGACTTGCCTGCATTCGGCATGCCGACGACGAGAGCGCGCAGACCCGTCAGGGACTCGGCCATCACAGCGCGCTCCTTGATCGCGTCGATCAGCTTCTTGATCGAGCGCGGGTTCCCCGAGTCCGTAAACACGACCTCACTACCCTGCCCGTCTTCCGCGACGACCCCGGCCCCGGCCCCGGCCCCGGCTCCCGAGTGGAACTTCGTCAGCAGGTCCCGCTGCTTGCCGAGCCAGCGGGTCGCGGAGGCCGGCGCGCACAGGTCCGCCTTGGTGTACACGACGAGGCGGTCGCGGCCGGCGAGCGCGGCCTCGAGGAGCGGGTTCGTCGAGGTCAGCGGCACCCGGCTGTCGCGGCACTCGAGGATCAGGCTGATGTTGGACAGGATCTTGCGCATGGCGGTGAGGGCGCCGGCGTGGTGGCCCAGGAAGTACGACCGCGTGATGGACGGCGAGACCTCGAACACGGCGCGCGGGACGAACCCGCCTTTCAGCGGCGCTGCTGCTGCCATTGTTGGTTGGTTGGTTGGTTTACGGCGGCTTGAAGAATCGGTAGGCCTCAGGACTTGATATTCTCATTGTGTGGTCGCGCTCATTGGCGTTATGTGGAGTATTCGCGCGCCATGTGAGTTTTCCGTCTCCGACGGGTGTTGGTGAAATTCGGATGTAGGTAGCGATAAGTTTTTTTTTTTTTTTTTTTAATCGCGATATGGGGAAAATCTTATCAGCCTCGAACGACATGGGGCTAAGAAAGGTCAGGGGCAGGAGGGGCCATGACGTAAATTTCAATTGAAGGTCCCTGAAGGAGGTGGAGACGACCCAATCGTGCCAAGCTGTGGCGCCCGTTTGCGGCTGAAGTCCCACATGATCTACATCGCTGGGCTGCAGATGCATAAGTCCACCATCTTCCTGACCGCAACAACCCCCGGTGATAACTAAACCGAATCAAGAGGCTGAGAGGTAGAGATCTCATGGTCCAGACAATTTGGCCGATGTTTTACAATGAAACAAGTTATGAGGACAGGCTCCTTAACTCTAGGTATCTTCATACACTTAGTACAATGGGTTTTGCGAAACTCTTTTGCCAGAAACATTAGGGAACTATCTTAATATAATTAACGGTTTTTCCTTGCCTATGGCTACTCGGGTGGCGGTGACCAACTAGTGTTAATCAACTGTTTAAAACATTATTGGGTAAATAAGACAGACGACAACACAATCCAAACCCGGCTATCTCACAAATTCTTCGATACGAGAGAAAAATAAGAGTCAACAATAGTACTTCCGTAGGAATCAACCTCTAAATAACTCTTCTACCAAGAAACCCAACGAATATCCCAACCAAGGAGATCCTCCCGTGCCGGGTAGGACTACAAAACGCCACCAGCGCCGATGCACTTCCAACTGAATACCCTTGCGCATATGAATAATGCACATCCTCTACTGCATAACATATATGCTTCCACGCTCAAATGAAATGCTAACAAGGCCCAAGACTTATCTACATCTTCGAGACAGAACAAAACTATTGACCGATTCCCTTAACGGTATCAACCAGTCCATCAAATTTATCCTTAACCCAGTCCCATGCGTTTCCCCACCAAGACGAGGCCTCGCTGTCAGCCTTGTTGTCTTCATCTGGTGAAGGACTTTGCTCCTCTGGCTTATCGACACTAGGATCAGGGGTGGGCGTAGGAACAACCGGTTCAGAGATAGGGTCCACGCCAACCGACATAGAGGACTTGGGGGTCTCGGGGTTAGTTTCTACTGGAAGAATAGACATTGCCTCCGTCACAACATCTACGGTAGAAGTTGGCTCGGGTTTAACTGGGTCAGCCGGCTCCTCCAGAACTGTATCTGGGTCGTGGAGACCGACGATCTCTAGGGGAAGATGCAGCGTCCCGTTATTTGGCATGGCCTTCATGCCGATGGAGTCGCAGAGGATGTTGTACACATTAATATTTTCTGCACGTAATTAGCAACCAATTAAACTGAGAATAAGAGAATAGGAGTTGCATACGGAACACCTCCACTTTGCTGTGGGGTTGGTGTGGGAAAGCAGGCCCGCGGGCAATGAAAATAGCTCTCATTAGAGGATGTTCATGATCGTAACCGTGCAGACCTCTAGGGTGGTAAACAAGGCTCTTTGCTTTCGCTTCCTTAATGTCGAATTCCTCCCGCTTAACAATCGCCCATCCAGTCTTTGGCACAATCCATAGCGGCGCGATGCGCTTATTGTTGCTGAAGTGATACCGCTCCGGCATGTTCTTGTCTCTTAGGTATACGTCGAAATTAGGATTAGACTTTGCCTTTTCGGCGGCTTGTTCATAAAGCAGCTGTAGATCATCCAGGTTCTTGGGCCGAATGCCGACTAGGGGCCATCCGTCCAGATGCTCGACTTTATCCATGTCTACTAAATCTTCGATCTGTATCATTCGGCTGACATCTGTGGTAGCCATGCCATGGTCGGAGACGACAATGACATTAACGATATTGGTGAGATTCCTCGCCTCCAGTCCGTGGAAAAGTTGATCAAGCATTGTATCAACTTCGGTGATAGTCGATCGGATCTCAGTACTGTTGGGGCCAAAGCGATGACCATCGGCGTCAACGTTCGGAACATATGCGGCTATGATCTGCGGTCTTATGTCCGCGGGATCCGCATCTGGGTTCTCCACGCCTGGCTTATCGAGAAACTCGAGGATTCGGTCAACCTTTTTAGGCAGCTTCTCCTTACCATTGTACTTGTCCAAAAAGCTCGGGTCTTTGCCTAGGACATGAGCTTCGCTCCCCGGCCACATATGCACAGCGGTACGGATGCCCTGCTCCTCGGCAGACACCCAAAAGGGCTCACCACCCCACCACTTGGCGTCAAGACTCCTATCAGGGTCTGTATAATAGAACTCGGATTCTAATTCCGGATCCCAGAATGTGTTTCCGACTACACCGTGGGATTCCGGATATAAGCCAGTCGCAAGGGTGTAATGATTCTGTAAGCGTATTAGTTAACTGGTTGATGGTCAAGACTTGATTACAGTAACTCACAGGAAACGTTACAGACGGGAACGACGGGGTCATATAGAGTGGCGATACACCTTCTTTAATGAAAGCATTTAACCTTGGTGTCAGACCTCGGGTTAGAAAATCCGCCCGGAATCCATCCAGACTGATGATGAGTGTAGTCGGCAAGAACAAAGCTGTACCATTGGTGACCAACTGGGGGGTAACTCCATTCTTGCTCTTGGAAACTTTCCAAATAATAAGGGCCAGGAACGCGACACCGACTATAATGGTAGCATGTATGAGTAACCATTTCTTCCACTTCCTCGCCTTTGCCGCTTTGGCGCCAGATACTCCTATCAAGTGCTTGCGATCTAGTTCGTCGCTATCGTCCCGCTCGCTGCTATCGCCGGTGGAGCTCCCATCTTTAAGTCCCCCTTGTTCCATTTCATACATGAGGTGTCCATCCTCGCCGTCACGCGCCTCCTTAAGCAGGCGATGCTTCTTTTCCTTCCGTCGCGTTCGCCTGTTCTTCCGTTTCTCATCATGTAAATCCTCAACCAAACTCTCATGGTCCTCTATCGCACTAGCGCTGTCCGTCCGCGTCTTGTTATAACTTCTTAGTAGACGTATCGGGTTCGGTAGCGCAATATTACTGCCCCGTCTCTGAAGACTGCTTCCTCTCCTTTCTCGTTCCTTTTTCGCTCTCGAATCTATTATCAGCTGGTCTAATTCCTCCTCCTCCATCAAGACCATGCGATCGCGTGCGCGTAGCTCCCTGCTATTACGTGCGGCGGCTAGTAGTTCGTCATCTTCACTATCGGTATCCTGGTCGCTTCGACTGTGCAGCGACGAGGCGTCATCGTCGTAGCGGGCGGGAGAAAGAAAGGATCCATCCTTCTCAGCTTCGGCAACGTTTAAGGGTTTGAGAGTCATTTTGGCGGAGTACTCGCACGTATATAAAAGCGTCGCAACGCGTTCATGGCAAGTGGATAGTTATCGCGAAGATGTCGGATTATTCTAGGGATGATTACAGAATTCAAGGTTGCAGTAGCACTTCTAGCACTTACAGCCGTTACAGGGGATTGAGCCACTATCGATTTGGTACGGTAGTAGGATCGGGCCAATCAGATAACACATGCTTGGCAGTGTATCCATAATTCAGAGACAGTGCATCAGCTGGTTCTTGCATGCGACTAACCTAGGTACAATTATGACCATCACGCTTTCTATTTTTGTTTTCTCTCTTCATCATTTACTCTCGTCAGCTCTTACAGCATTGTTACTCCTATTATTTATTTATCTTTATACCGGACTTCGATAGAAAGGTACCAAAGTTACCTATATATTTCACAGTTCCGGAGTAACTTATTACGTGTGGAAGTACGGAAGCGCATTTAAATTAGCATCTTTCTCTTAGCGAGTGCTCCTCTATCTATAGACCCATAAGCAAATCAGTACAGCCCGCGTCAAGTCCGACAGATTCGGTTTCTTGACTATTTTGAATTAAGTTTACATTCGGTACCTAAGATAAGGGTTCCAGCATATATAGGTAGTATTGGATATATTGAATCTGAGATTGCACCTTGGAGCTTTTGAACTCTCATAGTATATGTGTCGACCTGATAGATTTAAGGATGAAGGTAGGTCCCTAGGTAGGTATTTATACCGGCTAGAGATATTCTTCTAGGAGGGTTGCCTCGGCAAGTGTAACAGGTAGGTATTTAACATAGGCCAAGAGATCCTCGATATTCTCCGAGACCAATCATCTTATTCTGGTATAATAAGGTAGGGTTGGATTTGAAGGTCGACATGAGTTGTTTATAGTTTATATCAAAACAGGGGTAATTGCGATTATCAAATAAAACCGGCGAAGACCGAACAATATTGATAAATTTCAGTATAAACTTCGCTTCTAACTCTCTAGCTAACCGCAAAGTCGTACGTCCATGAAACCACTCGATGGACTTGGTCTTATCAGTAACTTCCAGACGAGGAGTAAGTTGTTCGCACGTCATTCACGTGATGGTTGACGTTATACTGCTTGGTAAGGGTTTGTAATTATTCCTCTCCTTATAAGTTGATTATAGATATAAATTGATATATAATAAAAATATTAAATTAATGCTCATAGTTATAGTAAAAGGGGTTGATCTAGATAGCTGTCTTTTTTTCAAGATGACTGTAAACTCCCCTAGCCGTCACCTGCGTGTGGCTATTATCGGTGGTGGTCCCGGTGGTCTCGCAACAGCTATTGCTCTTTCTAAAATCCCTAATATCTCAGTGGATATCTATGAGCAGGCTACAATATTACGAGAAGTAGGTGCTGGTATTAGTATCAGTTCGAATACGTGGAACGTACTAGAGCTTCTTGGTGTTGCCGATACATTAACCAGCGGCCATCCCACATGGGCAATCCTAAATATGTAAGTGTCCATATTCTCGTTAAATTGCATTGCTAAATCCATGAAAGGAATGGGCGTTCCGGAGAAGAACTAGACCGCCGTGAGAAGCTAAGGGACGTGAATAAGCGACCTCCGGTTAGAACTCAGCGGACGAAGCTTCAATCGGCCCTATTAGCGCACGTGAAGCCTGGCATAATACATCTCTCCAAGAGGCTGATACGTATGATCGATAAAGGCCATGAGGGCGTTGAGCTACATTTCGAAGACGGCAGTATCGTGACAGCCGACTTAGTAGTTGGTGCCGACGGTATCAGATCTGTAAGAGATTCCTCACTAACTACCCGATCTGAAGAGAAAGTTTCTTATAGGAGACTAATAGGTAGTCCGAGACACGGCCTGGCCAAATTACGAAATCAAGTTTACAGGGACCACAATATGGAGGACTCTTCTACGGTGGGACGACGTGAAAGACTTGGATCCTCGCTTTGAAACTACTGGGTGGTGGCATACTCCAACTACGCACGTTTACTTCTCTCCTGTCGGGGAAGGGTTATGGGAGATAGCTTCTAGGGCATGGCAAGATCCTGCAATCCACAGCGCAAATAAGAAAAGCTGGGGTGTTCCAGTTGAGAATGCACATGTTGAATCGCATTTTACGGTATCGCCCTTCTACCAGCTATGTCTAGCCTTACTTAGCTAACCCAATACAGGAATATCTCCCCGAAATAAGAGAAGCGCTCGCGCGCGTGCCTCCTGGGGGCTGGCGCGAATTCGCAGCTTTTGCTGGCCCTGAGCTTGCGCAACTAACAGCATGGGATAACAAAATCGTATTAGTTGGGGACTCGTCACACGCTTTGTCTGGTGCGTTTGGATCTGGGGCAGGTTTCGCGATGGAGGACGGTTGGATATTAGCACAGGCACTGGCGTATTGGAAAAACGATACCAATAAGGCTCTACCGCTCTTCGACGCTATCAGATTACCGTACTACTCACGGATGTATGAGCACCTTTCTTCTGAGGCCGACAAGCGCGCCGCAAAGTTAAAGGCGTTAGGGAATCCTACGTTTGACGAACGCGTTAAGAACAAGATCATTACGGACGGAGGAAAGGACATGTCATGGATTTATAAGAATGACATTGGCGCGGTTTGGAACGAGTGGGTTGATAAACTTGAAGGGGCATAACTTATATGTAACTAGATCCAATAGGCACGTAGCTGTGAAGGCAGAAGAATGTGCAATCATCTTCCTACATTGTACTGTTGATATATCATCGTACATTACTCTCATGCTGCCGTGTTGTACTGTTCTAAAGTCTTTTGGACCCATACTGGCTTTTGAGAAGTATGTAATTGAAGCTCGTGTAAGAAGACATCATGCATAGATCAAAATCTCATGTACACCTCAACGTGTATACCTTATCTCTCTTTCCTCTTAGCACTAGAGTGGTTTCCTTAAAATGAATTCGGGCCGAAGCTTTGTTTCGAGTCAATGTCAGATACTCTTAAGTTTCCTGGTGGTGGAGGAGGACCAAACACCAGGTGCCCATCAATCCTGCTTACCTAGCCTAATATATATGTGTGCAGATAACGCCTTCACCTATACCTACCTTAATACCTGGCGGTCGAACCTTCATAGATTTTAGGTCCCTTGCTAACCTTATAAACATATCTGTGTTGAGACTGCGCTATAACTTTAACTCCGTATATTCCTGCGTTGGCTACTACAAGTTTCATAAGCTCCAATGTAGAGAAACCACTACATAAATAAGTTTAGTCTTGTGTTAGGGGTAAAAGAGACCTAGGCAAGATTAGGCCTAGATCTACGTGATATATGATATATAAAGGGCGCTGCTCGCCCTCGCTGCTGGTTAGAAACGTTAAGCGTTAATAGATCTCTACTACCTACTACCTACTACCTACTATACAGCTGCTTACAGTATTCACTCTACGTATGACCTCACTCACGAGCTCACTTCTGACATCTTGAAGCCCTCAATTCTCAGCTCCTGTGCTTTTAGATACATATTCAACATTCACAGACGCAAGCATTATCAACGCAGACAACACTTAAGAGCATATCAAATATTCCTACCATCAGTATGCGTTTGAACATCTTAGTTCTGTCGGCCTTCGTTGCCGTGCTTAATGCCTCTGCAATTCCCCGCGACGTCAGCTTCGCCAATGAGAGCCAAATTCTGGCAAATAAGGACGATCCAGATTACGATTGTTGGGGAAGCATCATGTGTGCTACTCTATCCAGACAAGCCTGCGACGAAGCTGTGAATTTCAAGGTGATCAGGGATGACGACCCGAACTATGGGGCTGTAGGGTAAAGTACCCCTTATGACCAAATCTACCAGTATTTATAATAACGATGGCTAACCTATCCCTGCAGGAGCGGAACGCCACACGTTGGAGTCTGTCATGGCATAGGAACCGACTTTGGTTGTGCCATCGTCATCAAAGGACACCCGGGTTGTGTGAGATCTGGGAACAATATTTGGTGGGATTACCAGGAAATTCGGAGCAGTGGTTGCCACCACTGCGGGAGTAAACATTGGCATGATGGGTGTAGTACAACGATCGACTACGAACCCGAATGCGGCAAGATTCATTAGACTGTTTGATCAGATGCTGCTAGGTTAGATGTGGACCTCTGAGTATAAGACCTTGTGTAGGTATGTTTTGGACACTTTGGTAACAAGGCTACAGAAACAATAATTAATCCTACTTGTCAGGGGGTCTCACTTAAGACCCCCTTAGAACAAAGAAGCTGTTTTGTATGTATAGCTCTGACTTCAGAGCTACCTTAGTTAGAGTTCCTTGCGAAACAACGAAGTTGTGTCCTCACCTTTTGGTTTGCCTCGTGACACTACTCCTAATCATGACGAAGATATCGTGAGTTATAGTATAGTATTATAAATGTTTACAAACGGTATAGGGGCATATAGGGGGTAAGCTCTACCCCACTTTGCTTTCTTTGGTTTTGATATCATCATAATGATGCGATGTCAACTACCAAAACCCTCGGAGACTATTTGCGTGTGTGATATTGATATTTAGGTAGGTACCTACCTATGACATCATTACTTAAATCGAATATTGTATAAATATATATAATTAAAGATTCAGCAATTAATGTAGAAAGTGGTCTTCTAGTTAGGTAGACTCTAGGTGACAATGGTAACAACACGCTCACAGAATAAGAATCCCGAACCGGCCTCTGGCGAAAAGCGATCTTATAGTAAAGCCGCAACTACTCAAGCGGAGGAACCAGAGACAAAACAGCAGAAAACCGAATCTTCCCATAGCACCAAAGTTGATAAAACCAATGGCGATAAGGGAAAAGAGCAATATAACAATGAAGAGTCGCTGCCAAACTCGAAGATTCGTCAGTTGATCTCCCAATATGGAGAGCTACCACTTAGCCAGACGAGTCTATCTGATCCGGATAAACCAACACCAGATACAATACTCGCATTACTATTGAATGCAATGCTGTCCTCGTCAAGAATCTCTCACGAATTGGCTGCTAAGACTGTCGATCTAGTAATCAAGGCTGGGTATCATAAGTTCGACGTTCTGAAGGAGAGTACTTGGGAGGAAAGAACTGAAATTTTGACTGAAGGCGGCTATACGCACTATAGGTATGTTTTTACTTATAACGCCCGAGCAAGACAGTCACTAACTAAATACTTAGGGAGAAGACAGCAACTATGATGGGAGGGCTTGCTCAACTCATAGAGGATAAATATAGTAAGTCGTATGGAGGTTGAATTTCAGAGACCATATTATTATTGACATCTCAAACCTTATAGAGAGCGACCTAAACACTATCCTTCAACTTACTTCCGGAGACCCGGTAAAGATCAGGGCGGAACTCAAGAACATTAAGGGGCTAGGTGATGTCGGTATCAATATATTCTTTGATACGGTACAACACATCTGGACTTGTCTTGCACCTTTCGTGGATCCGCGAAGTCTGAAAACTGCAGAGGAGATTGGCATTGGGGATGACGTGCAGGAATTATGGAAGGAAGTGTCCGAGGACCCGGAACAGATGTGCAGACTCGCTGCCGCGTTGACGAAACTGAGGTTGGACGGGAAAGAGAAAGAGTTTAAAGACTAAAGCTTAGATATTCATATTTTTTTCATTCCACAAGTAATTGGCTCAGCGTTAGATAGCCGCTAGGAATCGATAAGAGCCGTGTCTGCGTTCTAAGTGTTGTATATCGGGTACACAACTAGATGATAGGGGTTGAAGAAGGATGAACTGCCCCTGACGTTGCTAGTTTAAATCGGGCTTATTGACAACTGCATACACGATCCGGATATATGCATAATGATATACAGTTAGATAAATCCAGACCGGCACCATAATGTATTAATAGTCAACTTGCTATCTCAATAATATAGAGGTATAGGTGAATAGCGGGTATCATGATGATTCACTTTCAACCAATACGCCAGAACCAACTACGGCGGGCTTGTGACAGATGCCACCGATCCAAATCGAAATGCTTGAGGGACAACGACGATCAGCATGCTTTCTGACAAGGTAAGCTACCCCTATTTACCTACATCGCCCAGAGTCATACAGTTCTTTACTAACTTAGACATTTTTCATTCTGTAGTACCGCGTTCCTACCCCTTATCGGTCAAATGTGTGATCTATTCGGCCGTCGATGGATAATGATAGGTGTTGTGAGCCTCTTTGCCCTCGGCAGTGGTATCGCCGGTGGAGCAAATAATGCTGTTATGATGGTCGCCGGGCGTGCGGTACAAGGAATAGGAGGCGGTAGTGTGAACCTCCTTATTGAATTGGTTGTCTCTGATCTGATTCCTCTCCGCTAGCGTGGTGCATATATGGGCATTGCGTTTGGCGTCTTCTCTTTAGGGACAGCTGTCGGGTCGCTGGTGGGTGGTGCAATTGTCGATAGCACTACATGGCGATGGGTAAGTATTCTCGAGCCTCTTTGGTATAATTGGTTCAGCCTGACCGGTGTTCAATTTTCAGGTATTTTATATTAACCTACCGGTCTCCGGACTGGCCTTAATACTGCACCTGCTTTTCCTCCGGGTCAACTACGATAAAGAGACGTCCATGATCGAGAGACTCAAGAAAATCGACTATGCGGGAAACGCTATTCTCATAGGGAGCGTCGTTTCTGTCCTTATCGCTCTTTCGTGGGGAGGAACGCGCTACGAATGGAAATCATACCAAATCCTCGTGCCTCTTTTCCTAGGTGTTTTTGGCTTAGTTCTTTTCCACTTATACGAAAGGGCGCCGTGGGTAAAGGACTATTCAACACTACCAGAACAAGTCTTCAAACGTCGCACACCAGCCGCGGCTTTGGTAATCGCTTTCATCGACTTCATTTGTTTGTTTTGGGTGTTGTACTTCTTACCCATTTACTTCCAGGCTGTCCTTGGGATGTCGCCCACGATATCCGGCCTCGCATTGCTGCCAACCGCTCTTCTGTCAGTAGTCACTGGGGTTATTGTTGGTGTTATCTTGACCAAAACCGGAAGATATAGACCATTACATATCACTGCTTTCGCGCTGATAGCTTTGGGATTTAGCCTTTTCTCACGTTTTAACCGAAGCACTTCTAACGCCGAGTGGATCATTGTCCAAATCATTTCGGCTTTCGGTCTCGGTATTATGATGTCTACCAATCTCCCAGCCGTGCAAGCCGACCTTCCAGAGTCCGACACGGCTGCCGTCACCGCCGCATCCGCATTCGTGCGTGCCTATGGTTCGATCTGGGGCGTCTCAATCCCCGCAGCCATCTTCAATGCCAAGTTTACAACCGAATCCTGGCGTATTGGTGGCCCGCAGATAGAGGACCATCTATTTGGTGAAAATGCATATGAATATGCCAATGCTGATTTAATACGAAGCTTCCCAGAGCCTCAGAGAGGCCGTGCTATTGACGTATATACGCGCAGTTTACAGTTGATATGGCAGGTCTCGCTTGCTTTTGCATTACTAGGATTCTTATTTTGCTTCCTCGAGAAGGAGATTATGCTCAGGACAGATCTAGAGACAGAATTCGGCTTAGAGGAGAAGAGACCGGACGGTGGCTTAGAGGGTAGTTCTGATACTACCGACATGAATCGGCTTGCGCAAGAATAGTGACTCGTCATAAATGACTGCAGGCTCGGAAGCTAAGGAAAGGTAGCACTGGGATATCTTCCGAATTGTTTATTTGGATCGATATAGTTTTTGATCAGTAAGATCTCACTGGGTCTAATTACGATAGGGATATTATGACATGTAAGCGGTGTAATCAAGAGACTAAAACCCCGTTTGAGTTACTCCGTGAACTTCTATACATGATGAATTGTGCTACGACCTACATGTACTCCGCGTCCCCGTGATTTCTACGCGAACGGAAGCGAAAACGAGAGAGTTAATACCTTTACCTCGTCTTTTTTGCTACTCAGCCACACTAATCAAACTGCCTGACCTATAGGCACCCGGATGTACACGCACCCATTACGAATGGTGAGTTCGAGTGCATTATCTCTGCCACCTTGAATGGTTAGCTTATATCAAGAAACGACTTGCAGTTACCTCGCGCCCATAATTTCATATAGCCCGTAGTCTTATAAGCGGGTTAGGTAAATGTCATATTCTACCTAGCTCAGCTTAACATATCTACTAGTGTTACGAAACATTTTCAATTCGGTATCTATTTTCGTCTAATCATGAGGTTTCTCATATTTGGTTCGCCTATAGGTATTGATGTAAGTAAGAAATGAATCATTCCATACGTATGCAAAAACCTTACGAGTGTACTTACTGCCTGTTACGCTCACACGTCATATCAATGTTGGAAAGTCCGGACTTAAGGATGCATGCAAATTACATGTTTCAATTAGGGCAGAGTTATTCCTTAATTCTTTTTTAGGAAAATAAATTGAACCAACATCAAAGCTTACCCTAGGTTAAGATGATATAATAGTCGTTAAAGATAAAAGAACAAGTGCTTATAACAACGTGTATTTGCACAGTTTCGCTTACTGTCCTCGGTTTAGGTACTTAGTACCTGAAAAAGGGGTCAGCCCCTCGGCTTCCTCCCAATACAACATACAAGGGGTATAACATAGCCACGACTCATAAAAATATCATAGCTCCAATAATGACCCTCATTCAGAATGAGACTAGTTGACGACGCATTATTTTTCCCATTATAACTTCTACTAGTAAACATCGGGTATGCGGCACAGCATAACGGTTGGTCAACTATCCACAACATACGTAAGCTAGACCCAGAGTCTTTGAGCTGAAGATAGAGTTGTAAATGAATATATGAAGTTCGTCACATCCGCTCATATTAACTGTTGTGTGAGTTCACTATCACCTCTCATTTCGTCTCGGGGTTCACTAACCTCGCCATGGCAGCTTCACTGAGACTTCTTGCTCTCACTTCCGCTTTCGCCTACAGCGATGCCTTCTCAGAGCAGTCAAGCATAACCGGTAGACGGTCCGCGATAGTAGCTTGTAAGGCCAGCCCCGGCTCTCTCGAGTGGCCGTCCACCGATACTTGGACCAAGTTCAACCAGTCTACCGGAGGAAAGCTTCTCCACGCATCCCCTCCAGGAGCCGTATGCCATCCGGGACAGCCTACTTATAGCGCCGAACAATGCACGGCCATCGCTAAAGAATGGCTCACCTACGACTTCGCTCAGGATGACCCGATATCAAACATGTGGAATCAGTATAATAATGACACCTGCCTTCCCGACCCAAATGCTCCATGTAGTCCCGACGGGTATCCTGCATACGTCGTGAATGCGACGACCGCTCAGGATGTCAAGTTGAGCATAGACTTTGGTAAGCTTCCTCAAGCGTATGAACCACGGTGGTGAATTTGGCTGTCTGACCACATGTAACAGCGCGCAAGCACAACGTTCGGGTAATAGTAAAAAGCACTGGACATGATTACCAGGGCAGGTCACAAGCCCCGGGAGCTCTCTCGATATGGACCCACCACATGCAAGGCCTGAAGACGCACGAGTCGTTCCAGCCACGAGGGTGTGACTTCACTCTCGACAACACGGCTGCAACGGTAGGACCTGGGTCTCAGCTTGCCAACTTATATGACGAGCTCGGTAAGATAGGTCAGATCATAGTTGGTGGTAACGCCAAATCTGTCAGTATCGGTGGTTACCTAACCGGAGGCGGACACTCCATCCTCGCTCCCCGATATGGACTTGGTGCGGACCAAATCCTGGAAATGGAAGTTGTGACACCCACGGGAGACATCGTCGTAGCGAATGAATGCCAAAATCAGGACTTATTCTGGGCTATGCGAGGTGTAAGTCTATCCCTCCTGATGATCTGAACCATGCTAATTTGCATTGCCTAATCCAGGGAGGTGGTTCAACCTTTGGAGTTATGACTTCTGTTACAATTACCACATATCCTTCGCCAAAAGTTGTAGGAGCCACGGTAGAGATTCTTGGTCCTGAAATCAATGCGCCGTACTTCACAGAGCTGGCGGGGTACTTACTCTCACAATACCCCTACCTGGACTCCAAGGGCATATCGGGCTATAGCATTGTTTCTAGCAATTTCTCATATGCCGCTGTACCAACGACCGGAACAGGTATGGCCGGCTTCTTCGTCTTACTAGATACACAGGATGTCAACGAAATAGTTGATATATTTGCACCCATCATAGAGCACGTCAACAAGACCTGGCCGGATGTAGTTGCGGCAATTCAACCTGAGACCTACCCTCAGCTGCAGGATTGGTTCAGCACTCATTACGACCAGGGCTCCGCGGGTAGTGATTTATGGCTCGGTTCTCACCTGCTAGACGCCGAAGCCTTAACAAAGAATGCGACAGCGGTCGGCGAAGCTGTTAAGGGATATAACGCCCAAGTTTTCCTCGTAGCTGGCGAAGGGACGAGAAATGCCAAACCTAGAGGAGGCAGCAACTCTGTGAACCCGTCGTGGAGGAAGACTACTGTCCATGCTGGTAAGTTTAAGTCTTACCTCTTTCAGTCTAGACAGGATTCTAACACTACATCTCACCTCAAGTCACCGGCTTAGGCTTCCAACCGTTAAATCAAACCGCAAAGAAGGAGGCCCTCGCCCAAATCAACGCTAAGGTTGAACCACTCAGGCAATTAGCACCCGAGATGGGGTCTTACTTGAACGAAGTACTTCACTTTGCCCTTTGTGATTAGCACAGTAACTAACAAGAGATACAGAACAACCCCGCGGAGCCAAATTGGCAGCGAAGTTTCTGGGGCGACAATTACGACCGTCTATTGAAGATCAAGCGAGCCGTAGACCCGGGCGATGTCTTCTGGTGCCACCCTTGCGTAGGCAACGAGCGCTGGAAGGAAGTTGGATACCAGTTGTGTCGTGTTGATTAATTCGACAAATTAGACTTGCTTTCTTTATTAGATTGTATACCTCATTAGGTAACCAGCGACCAGATAACTAATGTTAATTCAGGCATTCAATTCAAAAATAGCTACGTAGATTGGGATCCCTTTTACGTAGTCCACAATTCCGGCCCCCTTTTATCGTTTATCACGGCCTCTTCGACGGTAATTTCTCCAGCACGATCTTGTCTCCCGTGATCTCAAAGTCCCACGTAGCGCGATCGTCAATATCAAGCACTAACGTGTACTTCGCGGGCCAGAGCGTCAAGCTACCGTCCTTATCGCTACGCGATATAGCGCCGAGCTTGAGGTCCAGAGTCCCTGTCCCCGTCTCTCCGGGCTTGATGTCGTGGATCCGGGTGAAGCCCACTAGGCTCTTGAGCGGGTAGGGCTCGGGGCCATACTCCCCTTTGAGGAACGCGAGAGCAACGTAGTCGGATGTGATGTTGCCTGTGTTGGCTACCGAAACGGGAATCGAGAAGAATGGCGCTAGGTCGGGATAGTTCCCGGAAGCGACGGGGCCGGTCTTCGTGAATGAGATGTTGGACGTGAGGTCCGCGGTTGAAAATGTGGTGGGTAGGTCGGCGGGTAAGGATACGTTGAAGGTGGTGTAGTGCAGTCCGTAGCCGAAGGGAAATACGGGCTCCTTGGTGTACCATTTGTAAGTTCGTCTAGATCATTGTTAGTTGGACTTACAGAAAACAACCCAGCATAGGAGTTACATAATAGGGGTTACTTACCCAGGGTTGCCAGTTCCGGACTGTAAGTTCATGTTTGTCATCTGAACCTGATTCACATAGTCTCCTGGGTACTGCGTCACCGGTAATCTTCCTGCAGGCGGTTTCTCACCAGTCAAGATACTAACTACCGCTGCGCCGCCATCTTGTCCCGGATATCCGGCCCATAGAAGCGAGTCGACGCCTTCTTGTGCTTTTATCTCTGAACTATCGAGCATAGTGCCCATCTGCACTACTACAAACGGCTTATCGACATTTGCCGTCGCTAATTGCTTAATCAGGTTGATCTGTTGTCCCGGCCAAGTAATCTGCTCGCGATCACGATCCTCAGCCTCAATGCTAGTGTCGATACCGCCGACATATACAACTGCATCCGCGGCCTTAGCGGCATTGAGTGCTGCGGAAAATCCAGATGTCGAGGACCCTGTGATCGCACACCCTTGGGCATTAGAGGTATCGTAGCCCGCGGCTTTAAATGCCGAAACTACCGTTGAGATACTCTGCGCGACGCCGTAGTAGTTCCCCTGCATTTGTGTTGTCGCAGTGCCAAGGGGGCCGACCACAGCTACACGCTTGATCGATTTAGCCAGGGGTAATGCGCTACCATTATTCTTCAACAGCACGATACCCTCCTGCGCAGCCCGTAAAGCAAGTGCTTTGGCCTCCGGCTTTGCCACCGAGTCCCACCCGAGCTGCCGGTATGGTTGCTCCGCCGGCGGATCGAACCAGCCCAGCCGTACCATAGACGCATAGCGGCGGATCAAGGAGCGGTCAAGAACGGTATCGTTGAAGAGCTTAGAGTTATACGCTGAAGGGAGGTTCTGAGGCCAGAATTGGCCGCAGTCGAGATCCGTGCCGGCATTCAGACTCGCTGCGGCGGCACCTGCAGCTGAGGAGCCGTAACGGTGGTCCGTCCAGACGTTCTGAAGCGCGTCGCAGTCGGCTGTGACCCAGCGGTCTTCGCTGCTGAAGCCGTATAGCCCGCGCAATACATCCTCTAGTAGCCAGGGGTCGGCACAAGTCGGTACGCCGTTAACAGCATTATAACTGCACATGGCGGACTGGGCGTTGGCATCGCGCACGCACGCGCGGAACGGAGAAAGATAATAGTCCTGCAAGTCCTGGCTGGTAATCTTGGCATCGAAGGCATATCGGCGGTTCCCTTTCCAGTTTTCCATGTCATATCCAGCGTAGTGCTTACACGTAGCCGCAAGCTTGTAGTACGGGTCTCCATGCAGACCTCCTTGGAGACCCGGTATCAATTGCATTACATACTGGCTCATATGATACGGATCCTCGGACGGTACCTCTTGCCCTCGGCCCCAACGGGGATCGCGGAATGGATTAATATTGGGAGTCCAGAAGTTCAGGCCGCATCGGCCGGCGTTACTGAATGCGCGGGCCTCCGTACTCGTGGTCTCGGCTACGGACCGGATCAATGGCATGTCAAAAGCTGCACCCATGGTTATCGGCTGAGGAAAAGAGGTTGCGTAGCTGAAGTTGCCCGAGTTGGCGAACTGTACACCACGAGAGCGGGCGACTCCGTGGAGTGCCTCGTTCCACCATTCGTAGGAGGGGACGCCCAAGCGCGAGACTCCAGGCGAATTATCCCAGGAGTTAGATATCTTCTCATTGTGACTAAACTGGGCCACGAGCTAGATAGAAATAGGAGTCAGGGCAATTTACTTATCCAAGTATAGGTGGTGTTCTTACAGCAGCCGCTCTCGACCACGGATCAAGAGTAGTATTGCACACTTGGTTCGAGGCAAGCTATACAATAATTAGTTACATTTCATGATAGTCATGCTAGAAGTTCCCGATCTACTTACAGGTCCAGATTGACAATTGGGAAAGTCCCTGGCGACTACACCCTTCACGACCAAGAGCGCGATAACGCTCGCTGCTACCCTTGAAGCCATTGTGTCTCAAGAACAAAACGATCCGTAATCATTTGAGCCATAGCTCCCAGTTCAGGGTCATTCCCGCATGGTCACATATCTTATATACGGTCTACTGATATACCTGTCTAGGAAATCTAGATCATCGCGGTTAAGATGGCAAATGGCCAATGCGACCCCAATATGCGGGCAAGATAGATATTGCGGGGAGAAACTATTTCTGTCGTCAAAGACATTAGGGTAAATAGAAGAAGCAACGAATCCAGTGTACGAGGTTTTAGCCTGAAGAGTATCACGAACCTAAGATAGATGTTTAATTGGTGTAATTGCCGAGGTAGAAGGCTACATGGAAGGTCTTCAAGGTCGGATACTGAGGCTATACACATACATACTCTCCTGGTAGTACTACAAGGTAGAGATTCTTGATCTTATATACCTATATGATGGTTAATGCCTATTATAAACGTAGATGGATTCATTGGAAAGCTATGATATATAAGATGAGGTGAATTTTCAGTTTTTCTTGAAGTTCAGTGCTTGATAATTTCAAATCCCTATTGGACCTGTAATACTAGATTATGTTAATTCTATAGTGCAAGACTTTCTAATTACTAGGTGTTACCTAGTAAATTTCAGTATAACTCAGTTACGTTGTAGCCCGCCACAGACCATAAAACCAAAGGCTGCTGTTAGAAGCCGGGACAAAGTTACCTATATGATAAGAATCTTTCTCCTATAATGCACATCATGGCAACTAAGCCATAAAAAATATAAAAATTTAACTACTCAAATATAACCCCAGCATCATACGTCAGGACATAACATTGTATGATCGCGCTAGAAAGTCTCAACGATAAGTCCCAGATTTCCATAGAATCAATTGACGTCATACACGTAGATCCATTATACCTAGTTCCTCTATTCTCTATCAAGATAACTTAACATACAACCAGGCAACTCAACCCAAACATTTCGTAATTTCTTAAAACTTTCCTTCAACTCCCTTCGGAAGAAATCGTCCGAGAAAATAAAAGTGTGTATTTAAAAGACTTACCCTGAGGGGTTTGTAGCTGTCAAAGCAGAACCGAAGATGCTATGCGATGGCGCTACTGCAGGTACAAGCAGACGGGATCCAACCCATGAGGTCAGAGATGGAGTTATTTGGTCTTATATGACGTTCAAACCATCATCGATTTAAAAATCTAAGTAGTATTCGAACTTAAATAAATTCTCGAAGACGTCGTCGACATATCCATTGATATATCCATTGACATATCCATTGACAAAGTAATATACTCAATCTCATACAATTCAAAGTTTCTTCTCACTTATACAGCAATCCCCTATACAAATTCATCTTGAAATCATGTCTCGATCCGTCATCACCAACCTTTTTAGACTCACAACTATTAGCCCACGCATTTCGGCTTCCAGACCGGCTGTTTCGAAGACATTCGTCATGACCGGCAATAGAACTCTCAAGTCACAGACCATCTCCGAAATTACAGCCAAAGAGAAAGAACTTACGGGCGAAGACAAACCTGTCGCTGGTGGTCCAACAGCTCAGGCGCAAAAGCATGCCAACGAACCCCTTAAATCCGACGTCATTTCCGATGTCACTCAGGGAGAAAAGAACATAACAGGCCTCGATAGTCCCCTATCAGGAGGCCCTGCGGCCCACGCTCAGAGTATTGCTACCTCTGTGAGTCTCGGTCCTGGTCTCGGCCTACACATGACCAATTACTAACTAGGCTTCTTTAGAGAGCCAACCCTGACCACACAGGAAAGTTAGATTCAGATACCATAGCCGCAATCAACGAGGCAGAGAAGGATTTGACAGGTCTAGATCAGCCCATCGGGGGGTCCCACGGCGCGGGCCCAAAGTCACGCCAACGAGCCCATTAACAGCCAGAATCTCCATGACATCACCGAGGGCGAGAAGCTGGTTACCGGTGGCGAGAGAGTCAAGGGTGGACCCACTGCTACAGCTCAGAGAGAGCTAAGCAAGAGTCGATCTTGAGCTTAGAAACGTGTAGGACATAACCGAGATGGACAGGATGTCAGTCCACTACGTCTCGATAGGTCTGCAGCTTGTAGGATATGGTGGTGTAAGAATAATATCTGATCAAAAATTAGAACTCTCCGGATAGTGGGACAGCTGGTTTGGAAAATGGCAGGTCGAAACCCGCATATTATGACCTTATGACCTGTATCACTAGTTTCACGCCACGACCTAGCTGGAAAATATGCACAAAATCCAAATAGAAAAAGATTACCACGACTACCTATATACTGTATATAACTTCCTCCTTCAATGGGTACCGAGGAAGACTGCAAGTTGGCTTACAGAAAGATGCCCCGCCCTCGAACTCCTTTTACCTTCTGTCTACAGATTATCATTAAACCAGTATATAATGCAAGGCCATACGTCTACATCGCAAGACCACCATCACGGCGACCCTAATGTTTTAAGAATCCGGCAGATTGATCTCAGTAAGCAACATGGCGCTCGAGTATATGTCTGACTGCCCCAAGGTATCATTCGTACTGGTCCCGTTCTTCAAGTAGCAAAACCCAGCATCGACTTTGACAATCGTCACAGCAACGCAGAACCCGCCGCCGACACCGGTGTCATTCCCTAAGTTGGCGTAGTACGCCGAGTTGTACTACAAAACCGCCAGTCAGCACCAGGCTAAGATGATTAAAGGGGGTCTCGGTGTGTCTCGGGTAATATGCTACTAAGACATAGCTGGATGATTTCGCCTGCTGAACTCCGAGACACGTACTGGTCGCCGGAGAAGGTAAAAAGAATAAATCGAAGTAAAACAACTTACCTCGGCACAGGCCATCATGCAATTCTCAAGAGTGGGCATGAAAATGCGCAGGATGTCATGCGTCTGAGACGTTTCCGACGAGACATAATTCGTGTAACATTGCTGCCGGAACTGCTGTCCCTCGAGGCCCTGCGCGAGCGGGATAGGTTTCCCGTCTACGGCATACGGCGTATACTTCTGCCCATTAATTAAGGGGCATCCGCCGTCTGAGGGAAGAGGTCCATTGGCTGGTGCTGTTGTCGTTGCAGAAGCTGGTGAGACGCTTGAGGTGCATTTTCCGTATCACTTATAAGCTCGATCAGCAAGAAAATGCATTGTAATGTAAGTGTCGCAAACCTTGATGCATTGGTGGTGGATTTCTGTTGCGCTGTCAAGCCTCCGCCTATCCCGCCGCCAATAGCTGCCGCGAGAACGACGACTATAATAACAACTACCGTCCAAAATACTGGAACAGCGAGTCCTAATATTCGCCGCTTCTCTCCCTTACTATGCTCTTCCGATGTCGTTATCGCTGACACAGGAGCATCGGCCCAACTCTTCGTGACCGACGGCCACTCCTCTCCCCCATTCGCCGGGGGGCCGGTATATATGGGATGTGGATAGTAAGGAGAATCGCTAGGAACCACTTCAATTCCCTCGTGGTTCCCTGCCGGATACTTCGGCGCGACATTCTCGCCGTACTCGACACGGTAGCGATGACTGTCCTCCATGGAAGCTCACGTTTGAGGAACTTCGTAATCATATGATGATAAAGCTACGCAGACAATATCCATGGCCCCACGTGGGAAGACAGACGAAAAAAGACTTTTAAAATCCCTCTTACTGAGTGCCAGGAGCAGAGGATATACCTATTATATAGCGATATGCACACGTCACACCTCCTTCATAAAGGAGAGACACGGTATCCCCCATCGCGGAAACCCGTACGGCAGCCACATGTTTCTCATAGTCGATATTCGACCTGTTTGAGACAAGAGGCCGAAAATAACTGCGATGACTCGTAGCCAGTCAGCCGCCACCGAAAGCCGACAATACGACGTTAGAAAACCTGCAGCCGTAGCTTACAGGGGAAAGCCAGCCGACGCCATGCAGGTATTCGCTAACTGTAAGCAAGCCATAGAGGAATCGTATATCTCCGAAACACACAATACCAGCAGTCAAAACAAGGCACATCGATTTGTCACATACCATGAGTACATTTACTAAGTAGGTACTCCGTAGCTATGCCCTGTCCTAGCTATTCGTTTCACCATAAAATCTTGGTCGAGCCTTCGATCTCGACGATCCGACCCCTCTCTTCAACACAGGATAGGAATAAAAGCCTGCAGCCACCACAAACCCCAACAAGCTTTTTCCCACGCGAACGCCACCACGTCGGAGGATCTGTGATACGCAACGACATTGGGCGTAGGCACCGGGAATCTTCTGAAACCCCGCGGGAACGCACGCCTGGGCTCGGGTTCACCTATAATTGGTCGACGGCGTTACGCAAAGGAGCCGCAACGCGACGTATCGACGCACACCCACGCTCCTTCGGCTATGGATATTGTATAATAACTAGTTCTGGCCTTGACGTTAAGACAGAGGAGCAGTTTCGCCTAGGGAAACGGTGATTGATGTAAAGTGTGACGCTGGAACGATTTTCGTTCGAAGGACATCCTGCCCCCTCTTGGCTGTCTTTCGAGTAAGTAGTTCGAGTATTTCCTCATTAACTATAGTGTTTAAGTAAGTTTCCTACTTTCTCCGAAAGCCTCTCGACCGTAATACTAAGCACCAGTGCAGAAGTCATTTTCCTTGCAAGGTTTACACCATTCATGTATATACACGAATGCGTTCGCATCTAAGGAATCCCAGCACGATCAAGTAGAACTGTGGTGCTGTTTGGAATTCATCTGTTTCTATTACAATTGTATAGCTACCCCTAGCGGAAGCCTAAGCGTAAGTAGCTATTTCCCCCCCTATTCATATTAAGCGATGGTCGTATAAGGGTTTTGCACACTCCCCCTATCAGTGCATTCGTCTCGATAGCCATACCGTATAACGCCGTGAATATTCCTAGATACCTTTGGCACCATCAGTGAGAAATCCTCACAGGAGCCTCTACCCCCATTTAAGCAACGTAGTTCGCGTTATTTTCCTATCCCCCCTTACAAAACTAGCGCATAGCTTTCCAGCTTGAAACTATTACGCACGTCCATTACGAGAAAACGCCACCATCTTCCCCACTCGCTATACGTCTACGCCTGCTGCTGAGGAAGAGATCAACTATCTTCTTGCTTCCTATGGACTGTGATTTGAGGTCAGATTCCAATCCAAGAATGCCGGACCCCTGGACTCCATAGGGGTCAGCATCAACGTCAACGATATCTTTTGGGCTAACATTCTCCGGTTTATTCAATGTCATGGTTCCGAACCTGCGCTTCGAGTTAGTCGAAGCGCTATGTTTTTCCAAATCTTTATCGGCCACCAATCCCAGCCCTGAGCCCGGTGTGGACGCAGCATGAACCTTGAGTCCTGGCTGTCTTCTTACCAATTTCATGGTCGAAGTTGGAGTAGAATTGCCGGAAAGGATGTTGAGGGAAGGCTTATGTGCGAGAGACTTCCAGCGGATGGAATCGGTCAGCCCTTTCTTTGAAGGCTCTGTCGATACTTTTGCTTCCTGGGTAGATCTCATGCTCGCTGAGGATGGTGTGGTATGTAATACACTTTTAGACAAGATTGTGGATCGTTCTGGAACTTCGTTTTCTTTCCCGTAGTCACAATTTGGTAAGGTACCCTTCGAAACATTCCGTGGCGTTTGAGGGGAAGCTCTTGCATTATTCTCGATTGTGGTGAGCGTACTATCTGCTAGTCTTGTTGGCTTATATACTTCTAATGGAGGTTGTTCATCATCATCGTTTATCTGGGCCTTTTCGCGAATATGGCCTGATGGACGAGTTGAGGGTACGGCATATTTAATCACATTTGAATCCGCATTACCAGGCGTGCCCTCGAGCTTCGAAACATTAGCGGATAGCCACGTTTTCCATTCAACAGAGCTTGCTGAAGATATGTCCCTTTGTTTGGGCGGCGGCGGTGGCGGTGGAGCAGGTCGATAGACGGGAGGGTTAACAAATATTGTGGCATCTCCGTGGGTCGTTGAATGTTTTGGGAAATTTTCTGTAATAGCTGGTGTATTGTTAATTAAGGGTCCTGCTGGCGACTCCTCTGCCGTAGAGTACACACTTTCTGTATAATACATTTTCTTATCCACTTCAGATTCGCATGTGCTTGGGCATCTGATAGGTAGGCTCGTCAGTGAACGCATCCAGGGGTTAAACTCCGGGGACCTAAGCCGTGTACTCTGAGATTCGGCTTTCATGGTATCTTGGAGTGCACGCCTATATGGACTTCGAGTGCGGAATAGATGACACGTAGGACTGGCAAAGAAGGCCGAACTACGAGTTGACAACGTCTTGACTGGAGATGCAGGCTTCTCGGTGCGTAGCACAGGCGGTAGAGGAAGACTCCCATCGGCAAACTCCTTGGTTTCGTTCGTCCTAGTTGTTAATGCGGGTGATGAAAGCTCTTGCCTTTCTATGTCTAATTTGTTGCGGGGTGGAATGGAGATATATCCAGTTGTGCGTTAAGCCTTCGACCGCCGATGATCCGGTCGTTTTCGGGTTTTCTCGCTAAAGATGGATCTGGCAAGTCATCAGGGATGACGTGACGAATAGTTGCTCGTGAGATAGATAATCGCTTGTCGTGGTCTCGAGAGCTGCCTCTCAAAGGCACTGAATCCGTATCAATGAAGTCATCAATACTTTCTTGCCTTTGGGGCTCGATCATGTGCGAATGTTTATTAGTATCATTAAGCCTTTTCATAAGCGCCGAATAGATTCTCTGACTGTCAACAGTGATCGGTCGTGGCGGTAACGGTGGTTGAAAAGACCGAACACTGGTGTCTGTACTGGTGCTATAGATATTGATACTGGGTCTTGCTGATGATGAAGAGACATGCATCCCATTTTCTTTTATAACTGATAGACGCTGCCGGTCCCATTCATTTCTCTGGCTATTGAACGTGTTAAGTGTATTAGTTTCTGAGTTGGACCAGCTTGTTACACGAGACCTTTCATCTGAGGCTCTTCTTTCACTTCGTAGGCTCTCGACACTGCCTTGCCGTGAACGAAGTTGCTGGTAAGATGGGACAGCATGCAATGACGGAACTCCTGAAGTTACACGTGATATAGCTGCTTCGTTATTGCTAGGCTCGAACTGGAACCCACCATGTTCTGTATAACCCGGAGAGCCAGGGTCCATGATATGAGATTTCGAGGCCTCTATTTGTTGAGGGGGGAACTCGGCTTCGTCAGCATCTCCTTTAACCAGATTAAAGAAGCTTTTCAGCTTATGCTTAAAGCCGTTCGAGACCTTCCGCGCCCGATTCCTTAGACTACCATCTTTGTATGCTTTCCCGTTTATAGGTAAAGTATCATCACTACCATCTCTCATGCTCTTTCTGAGGGACTTATCGGCGTTAATAGACCTTGAACGAGAAAACACCGACGGTTGTGACTTGATGGGGATCTCTATATTACTCCGAGCCTTAGTGATTTCGTTACTAGACGGCCCAATGGGAATACTTCCACGGCGCTTGGAAAATAGCATCGATTGGTCATAACGACCCCTTAAGAAGGACATAGACTTGGGTGCTTTAAGTTTTGCTGTAGGCAAATCTCCACCTAGGCCCCTATTTAAGGAACCCACGGGCATCGATGGGAGCTGATTCCTTATCACGGAGGATGGGCTTTGATTTTCTCCTCGGGAAGCTATACTAGCTTCGGAGCAGGTAAACATCGACCTAGACTTTCGGATTTTTCGATACGACGAAGGGACGGACGCAATGTCGTCCTCGGGGGTATAATACTCCTCGCCTATAAGGAGTGCATTAATGTAATCGCCTGCTGCACCTTTGGTTGCAGAGACCATTCCGTCGCAGAGGCACTGCTCACCAGTCGAGGTTCAATACTGTTTCTACCAGTTCTACCTTGGGAAGTACCGGTCGTAGAGGTCGACATGGTATTTCCGACTACTGCATTACCTTGCATACCACACGTAGTATACTCCCGCACAAAACGAACACTCTGTTGGCGCTTTATGGGGAGTCATTATTACGTTTATCGGGCGTACTGTCAGAGCCGGCGGTCCTAGTCAAATCGTTGTTCCGTGACGGCGGCCATAAAGCGTTATCTGTAGTAGAGCGTGCCCTAGCCCTCGCAAATGCTTTCGAAGCAGCAGCCTGAGCATCGCGCTTAGCTGTCTCGGGGTGTATATGCTCTAGATGTACACTTTTCGCAGAGGATGCCGATTTTCGACGGTCAAGATGATGAAACTTTGTGCTATTCCGACGGTGCATACCGGCTTAGGTGGAGTGAAGGACCTGGATATAGTAGGGGTAGAAGAGAGAGTCAATAACTGCTAATGGCGATTACATGCGAAGAGCCAAAGACTGGGTAATCCAACAACAAAATTGGAACGATTCACGACTCCCGTGTGAAATGTTAACTAACCAAAAGTCGCTGTTTTCAACGCGGTAGATCTCGATTGGGGATGATAGTACTGAAGTCCGATGAATGTATGTGCTAAAATGAGAATACGTGAAGACCACGACATGATAGAATCAGCAAAGGCCATTTTACTTTCAATTTCTCAAAAGGAAGGGTAATGACCTCGAGGGTTGTGAGTATAACACACCTTCCCCTTTATGATGGAAGCAGTTTTAACGCAGGAGCTACGCTCATAGAAGTGCATCTGAGATACTGTTATATCAGTGTCTTGTCCCTTCTGCCGTTTAGATACGGATACACACCCACGTACCTATGTTGGTACCGCTAGACACGGGGTTATACAGATACCCGTATACTCAGATACACGTAAAGCCTGAAGACAAGACGAAGCAACTACATTAAATAGATATTCAATATTACTGACAAACTAGAAACGTTACATTACTTCACTACAACGCGTCACCCAAAAGACTGTAGATGGCAATGACAAATTTGCTATTCCGGCCATGATGAAACAAGCCTAATAAGACGTAAACCATACTACCGAGAGACCATTCCTGCGTGTACAAATATAAATAGGGCGGATCAGCCGGATGCCCCAAAAACACTACTCCTCAATGATCTATGCCATGCTTGCCAGATGCCCAATTATCCAGCACGTGCAAACTCTAAGAGTTAAAGACATTGCTACATTACATTATACACGGAGCTCCTCGAAAAACTCCTTGAGATCCTCCTCGATTTCGTGGATCTTGTGAGAAATCTCACCAGCCTTTCCGGAGAGCTCAGAGACACCCTTGACAACAGTACCAGAAACGACGTTGAAGTCATGCTCGATAGCCTTCTCGAGATCCTCAATGCTGAGGGTCTTGTCGGCGGGGTATCGACGACGTAGCCACCCTGCTCAACGATCTTGCTGTAGTTGGAGTAACCACCACCGTTCCAGGCAAGTAGGTTGGGAGTGTCACTGGGAATGTCAGAGAGAGCACCCTTAGTGGCGATGCTGACAATGTTGGACTTCAGCTTCTCAGGAGTAATCTCGGCTAGACCGTACTCGGACTCCTTGCTAGGCTGGAGAGAGAGGAAGTAGGCGAGCAGACCAGCGATGTGAGGCGAGGCCATAGAAGTACCAGAGATTGTGTTGATAGCAGTCTTGCTACCAATCCAAGTCGACTGAATGCTGAGACCGGGTCCGAAGATGTCAACACACTTGCCCCAGTTGGAGAAGTACGCACGGCTGTCATCGAGAGCACTGGCACCAACGGTGACGGCCTTGTCAGCAGCAGCGGGAGAGTACTTGCAAGCGTCGGCGTTGTCATTGCCGGCAGCGACGGCGAAGTGGAGACCAGCGGAAACAGCGGCATTTACAGCCTGGTCCAAGGAAGGAGATTTGCCTCCACCCAGGGACATGTTAGCGGTAGATCCCTTGAAGCCCTTGCGAGAGCCCTTCTTAGCCTTGGCAACTTGCTCCAAGTGCGCTTCAGCAGCCCACTCGACACCCTTCATGACGTCGGACATGGTACCGGATCCGTTAGATCGGAGGACCTTCACGGCATGTACACTAGCCTTCTTGGCGACACCGTACTTCTTACCAGCAACAGTACCGGAACAGTGAGTACCGTGACCATTGCCGTCGACATCTTCGTCGCCGGCGGGAATAGTCTTGCCCCAAGAGGCACGACCTTCGAAGTCGACATGTTCAGTGTTGATACCAGTGTCAATAACGTAAACGTCAACACCCTCGCCACCATCAGCGGCGTAGAGGTACTTGTTGTATGTGCCGAAAGAGAGTGTTTTACGGTGAGAGATACGTGCCAAACCCCATGGCGCGTTCTTCTCTAGGTCCGGCTCTTCGTCGGCAAGAGCGTAGACGACGGAATCTTTCTCGATGAACTCGACCTGTAGTATCGAAGTTAGTCTAACCGCTCCGAATGACTCATGTATTGCAATGCTAGATTGATACTTACATCAGGATGTCTTCGGACCTCTTCGATGGTTGAGTCATCGAAGTGACCAGAGTATCCAAGGAACTCGGATCCGATCTTCAAAGTATGCTTCAAACCCTTGAAGTTGTCAACAACGTCGCCGACAAGCGGGATTTGACCACGCTTGCGGAGCTCTAATCGCTCATCTTCGCGGTCACCATGAACCTTCTGAACCCACGAGTGGTGATCAGCAGCTGATGCTTCGGATACGTGGCTCTTGAATTTGATGATGTATGAGTTGGGGACCTCCTCAGAGGTGGCAGATGACAGGATGGGAGCTGCTCCATCGTGGATGGTCTCGTAGCTGAACGAGGGCGCTGCAGCCGCAGCGCAGGCAAGAGAGAGGGCGATGAAGCCTCTCATATTGATGATTTGTTGATGGGATTGATGGATATTTGCGAACCGATAACAATGCACCAGTAAATGATAAGTCTGCCTGCGACTTTTAAAGGTAAGGAATACGAGGAAATCCGAGAGTCCAAGCTAATGGTGCCCGGGTAGGTGTAGTTATTCACACAAAGATGAGACGCTTTGTGTTGAGTGATGGGAAGATGGGATGATTAGGAGATGGAGGAAAAGGAAGAAGAGAAGAAGGAAGCTCTTGTTGAGCGAAAGCGGGAGAGATAAAAGGTGGCTGCCACAAGCCAAAGCACGCACGAGCTTACATAGTACGGTGACAAGGTACCGACCCTGCGACCGTGTAGTAACCTACACTATGGCTGCCTTCCCCAGCTTGTAGTGGTCCAGGTGACGCACACAGCCGTCGGGCCAACCAGATAAGAGCGGTAATGCTAGCTCGCACTGGGGCTAGCGGCGCAGGCTGACCTTTAGCGCTAACCCTAATAGGCTTAGACCCCCTTGTTGGTGGAAATCCCCGAGTCTTGGGTACATCGTACCTTGGAGGATACCTTGGAGGACAGCAATCCTTCAATCGTCATCTACCGGGTGTTTGTGTTTCCCCTATCTACCTACCTCAATGCTGTGTTCCGACTTGCTCATGATGCAAGTGAATCTTCTTTACCGTTATTTTATTGGTAATATTTCCAGTCTACGACAGCCATAGGGAAAATAGATAACTACCGGAATCGGAACTAAGTCGTACCTACCCTAGGTATGTACAATTCAGCAATGGAGCGGGTCCATCCCAATCGGTTCCGGCTCACGCGGTTGCCGATGAGTACCTAAACAGGTTTAGATAAATTGGATCTGTTGAGAGTTTCGGTGGCAATTGGTCAGTGATAAGGGATGACCACCTTCTCTCCCCTATCTTATCGACCCGGCTTAAGATAGATGTAGCAGTGTAGGTATCAGCATGCATACGTGGATGTCCTACGTTATGCAGCTTTTGGACCCTGAAAGTGCGGAAGTGCTATAGCTTTGCCACCAATACAAAGGCTCACGAGGACGCGATACCAGATTTAATCCATCAATTCATCATGTTCTTTGGCTGTTGAAACAAACGATCTATTCTACAACGAACTCCTGGAACACATCTCATTTGTAATAGTTTTAGTTTAGTTTAGGTACCTACACCTGTTACAAATCCGGTACCTAAACTTAGGAACTTGGGGACTAAGCTCGTAAGATTCACCTCAGATAACGATGGTATGACACAATCGAGCTAGGGGTTGTAAGGTACGAGATTGATTGGCTTGGACTCTACTTTCAGTATCCGAGCTCTATTGACCACTCAACCCACAAGCCCTGCAGCCTTCAATTTACCACCCGGCAACCACCCTGCCACCCCTAAGATCAGCTGCGTGTACTTGACTCAAAACAATAGCTTGGCGTAATGACACGTGCTCTCCTGCTCTACTCAACAACCATTTCCCCCTTTCTAGAAACTGGAGCATTAAAGACCATACATCATACATCATACCGAAGCTGTATTTTACACTATTGAATTGTAGACCGCATTATCAGAAATTAGGATATGTTGCATTAGGAGGATATTCCAAACTTCTTACATGTGAAACCTTATCCACAAAGTGTTCCCCGGATGGGCCAGATGGGTAACACTAACCCCCACCGAAGTCGTTGAAGATGACCCAAGTTACACTCATACCGACTATCTGTTCCCTCCATCATCCGTGCTCACTTGACTTGTTATCGTTCTCATCGTATTACCAATTATTCGTCGGGAGATAATACCTAGGTAGTTACTGAAAAGTTCGGTATGGTTAAGTAAGTACCCGTAAATGATATACAGTTAGCATAGCACAGTGCAACATGTAAATAGCCGTCCGTGACCTGCGTGCGGATGTCTACAGTATTATTATAAATTTGATATTTCCAACGTAACTTACAGCAACACTAGACACTAGGTAGAGTTTCCTACATGCTAAAAAGCCATAACACAGAGTTCGTCAAACTACCCAACTTAACTTGTAAATATGTCTTTATCGTTTAGATATGACAATAAAGAAAGTTGTCTTAGCTAAGATAACCGTAGATACTTATACATATTCTTATCATAGCCGCGCTTGATAAAGCTAAGGTAATTCTTCCTTAAGCTACGCCACTAAGGAGATGCCGAGAATCGGATTTTGGCAGCTTTTATTTTTGAAACTTATGTAACTATTTCCACCTAGTTATTAGTTTGCTATAGTTAGTTAACTACCTTTTAAAGTCAACTCAAATAAGTTTCTGACCCATAGTTAAGCTAGACCTTAGGTGCCAAAGCGATTCTCGGGTATTAGATTTTTAGTTCTGTATCTCATGTAACTTGTGAGATGTAAAATGATTCAAGACTGCCTAGAGATGTACGATCGAATAGTTGTACATTCATGATGCACAATAATCTTTTAAAATTAGGCTTCTTCATTTCAGCAGTAAAGTCTATAATCATCAAAGTGAGGCTAGATATGTGGCAATAGTTTGAAGAGGTTGGGATATTGGGGCATGTAGCTGTCAAGTCTCGACCAATGAGAATTATACATGGCTGGTACTACCGTTCCTCCCATACATAACCAAGTCGTGGTTAAGCATACCCAATTATTATCCCCTTTAGATTCTCTCAACCACCCACCCTATTACATACGCCTGTCAAACGCCATGGACAGAACTATTTACGTGCTGGTATATCCTTCTCGTTTATTCGCTGCGCATTGGTCTTTCTGGCTACCTTACATCAACACCGGCAACCAGCAACTAAACATTGGCGACCGCGTTCATGTAACGGGCGACCGTATGAACGGGTTTCATTATGAATATATCCGCAACTATGATGTTTGCGAGGACGATAGGAACCCCAATGCCTTCCCTATCGGGTTGGTCTCGGAGACACACTTAAGCCAAGCAAACAAGAACGGAACCGCTACCTCGAGCGAAGAGGATCAGTGGAACGTAGAGAATGTTGCTTTCAATGCATTCGATGAAGCCTGTAGGGAGGTGCTAGTACCGGGACCCAGCCTCAACAGAGTAAACAGAGATGTCGGTAGAACCTCTGGAACGCCTTCTAAGAGGTCAGAAGTTAAGGATTGCCAGTGGTGGATTAGAAAAGCTACTTCATATTTAGTCGATGTAGGAATCCTATTGCCATTAGACGAAAGACATGAAGGGGAAAATCCGATCCTAATAGTAAACAAGTTACCAAGGCATTGATAAAGCTAGAAGCTCCCACATACGGTATAGTCTTCCTAGCCGAACCAACATCAATGTCAGGTATGTATACTAGTTTGTGGCAAAGAAGTGTGGCTGTGGACTCTTCAGCCAACCCAAGGGAGGGCTTCTCATGGATAGAACTGCACCGAGGACCAAAGTCACTGCTAGACAAACTGCCTACCAGTATTAAAATGATTCTATCGGAAATGAGAAGTTATCAGTACTAATTAGTTCTGAACACTTACTCGACTCTCTCAGACATGGCCACCGGAAATTCCGCTGACCTAGTGTCCACGGTGGTGCGGGTTGCAGAATTACCCAACGCAGAAAATATGGTATTTCGAGATTCTTCTTTTTTCAAAGAAAGTGGACGTGAGCTTCCATCCCCTGAAGAGATTCGGAAAGAGGATATTAAAGTCAATGACTTTCGCGCGCGGTCATCAAGGCCTCCGCCGATCCCGTTCGAAGAACTAGGACTTGTAGTCAAATACGGTTCAGAGATCACGATAGCAGAAGCGCAGTGTCTTTGGTACTTCAACAAATACATGAAAGATGAAGTTCCGACGCCAGAGTTATACGGGTGGTGTCGTGATAACGGGGAGACATTCATCTATATGGAGCTTATCAATGCCGATACGTTAGAAGACGCGTGGTCGTCACTTAGTCAAGAAGATCAGAACATAATCTGCGAGGAGCTCCGTACGCTTGTGGAAGCATGGCGCAGCCTCCGCCAGGAGACGGAACCATACTATATCGGTAAGATTAAGTGCCTATAGGAAACTGCCTAGAATACTGACAGCCTAAGGTCATATCGGACGTCAAGGAGTAGGCGATATCATCTTCAGTAACGCGGGTGACCCGCAGGCCGGTCCATTCGAAAGCATGACGCAATTCCATGATTTCTTTGCGAGGTATTCCTGTCGTCTGCACCCAGAATGGAACCCGCGGCGAGATTTTCCCGAGCTGGCCGGCTTGACGGACGATAGACCGATAGTATTTACCCACGGCGATCTAGATAGGAGTAACATACTCGTCTTTCCGAGAGATGGTGACTCTCCACCTCGTGTCGCCGCCATTATTGACTGGCATCAATCTGGATGGTACCCAGGTGATTGGGAATGGCTCAAGGCGGAATCAAGATGCGAGGCATTTTGGGAAGGGGGTCGGGATATAGCTTGGTTATTGAAGATCATGAAGCCAGCAGATAGAAATTATCAAGTAGCTTGGGAATTCATCGTCGGCTCATTGGGATTCTAGTTTTACTCAAATAAGAATATATCGGTACCAAAATGGTTGCTTGTATCAACGACTAATTTATGATTCAGAGGTTAGGTAGATGTTAGGTAGCTGTTTTGTTGCTCACGTCAGTGTTCTAGGCCTGTCCGGTTTATGATAGGTAGCAGGTACCCAGATACACAGGTACCTTTGTTCGCCTTATGTCAGCCTTCAGGTTTGACGCTAAGAGCTCCATCAATGGTAGGTACAAGCGCCACACATACTGACACACACATGCACGCACTACATCTTCGACGTACACTCCACCCCCTGAAATAATGTTAGCGCGACCCACTTGTCAGTACGTAACAAGGGTGTTTTAGGACTACACCCCAAGGTGCGATTGGTCCGGTAAAACCCCGGCTAATAGATTCAGCCACAATAATTCTTATCAAACTTATTAAATTTATCAAATAATATTATCTTACCACGTCACGTGACAGTACATAGTTACATTTATCGAAATTTTCGAAATTTTATATTTAATAAAATAGTCGAAAATACGGTTTTTTTTTTTTTTTTTTTTTTTTTTAAAAAAAGGGGTTAAATGACGTTGAATTTGGGGCTTGAGGTGGTGTGGCTTGCCAAAAGCGGGGAGGGGTGTTTGCGGAATTGGAGGCTTGAAAAGAGGCTTAAAAGGAATTCTTACTTGTTACGATACTTGACTATGATTTAGACCAATCTTACGTTATATTTTTTCTAGTTTCCCTTAAGTACTCCTACAGCAAAAAATGCCTGTGCAGTACCTTATAGTATGTTTATGATATGTTTTTTTGACGTACGATAAGTTACTTTTTGTAACGTATACATCTTACTAGCTTGATCTATACGTCACATGGCTTTTCTTTTGTAGACGCACGGACAAGAAACTAACATTATTTCAGGGGGTGTACTGTACCTAACTTCAGGTATATCTGAACAACTAATAAGGCTCCCTACTTCCTGAATGAGGTACCTAGATGTTTAGGTAGTTGAGGCTGACAGCCTAGCCTAGCAACCTTCAAAGGAACAACTTACTGACATTGAATTTAGCTGTAGAGCTTTTAATTCATAGAACAATTAAACCTCACCCATTAACGCAGATCTTTGGGGGGTTTATCAAAGCCATCCCAAATCCTTCCTGCAACGCCGGCATTGATCAAGTAGAACCTCCTAAAATCTTACACTAAGCCAAAACCCGCCGCATTGCCTATTCCCAATTCTCAATTCCCAAACCTCGACGCGCGACAGTTGGTCCTCTAATTCTTCGATGCTCTCTGGTGTGAACGACAGTCTAGACCCCAATAGGGTACTAGCAGTAACAAGATCAACTTTTATAATATGAAGAAAGAAATGACCGTCATTCTCCACCGAACTTTAGTCGTTTGTCACCGTTATCATGTCCACACGGCCGGGTCGTTATCGATCGTCCACCTCCGCGTCAACACCGCTAGCCACCTCTAAAGCTACCGAAGTCCTCCAAGCTCTCTTCGATTCCGTATCATCTACTCTCTCTGCCTCCGTGGGCAACGGATACCCGAAATTCGAGCCGTTACTATCCCAAATACGTCAAGTTCAACAACATCTATCTGCAACTGCCCCACCTAGTTCTGTCCAAGACGATTTTAGACATCTTCGTGGCTTTCACCACCTCCTCGACGTATTACGGTCCTTCTCCGGCTTCTACAACCTTCAAACCCGAGACAATGATGAGAAGAGAAGTTTCTTTCGTCTCCTCAATGCCGTATTTGGTGCTCTTGCTGCTGCCTTCCGTGCGCATCCTGGTAACCGACGGTACTTCCGTACGCGAGTTGAAGGTGGTGGTTGGGATGCCTTAGAACAAATTATAGCGAGTATAGGCCTTGGGGGTAGCGATTCGGACTTATGGACAAGCTGTCAGCTGTTTGGAAAGCTCTTCTCTTTGGCAGTGAATGACGCCGCGCTGGACCAACTATGCTGCTCCGCTACGTTAGACGATGCTGCGCCCTGGGTTCTGGTGGCACCGGATGAGCCTAACACTGGAGAAAATGGTGCAAAGGGTGAGGACCACGATGTGGCTCGCCTAGATGACCATATAGCATCGATCGAAGCGGCGATCAAGAAGACCATCGGTCCCAAGTCAACTTTGCAAAACCCCGAGGTCGTCCGTACTATTGTGGACTTTTGGGAATCTCTACCACGCAATAAGGAAGCTCCAGAAAATACGGCATCCTTGCTGGTACTTAAGGTCTTATCCTCCATTTCGCATGTTTCCAACATCAATATGTGTCTAGTTCATGAAACAGGCGTTTTGTCCCGATTCTTACGATTTGCTTTCGACGGGAATTCCCCTCTTAACGACGCCGAGAGGGATACGGTTCTGTCCATCTGTCGATCTTTGATGCCTTTTGGTGTGAATCGGCTAGTGGACGCACAAGAGCTTTTGCTCAATCCCTCTCTAGACTCGTCAGACTTCTGCTTAGAGGTAATGCGAAAATATGGTGGCCCTCCATACATACAATTCGACTTGACCCAAAATGGTCATTCATCTATTGAATTGCCAAGTTTAGGTCGTCCATTTCCCTCAGTCATCTGCTGGATATACATTTACTGCATGGGTGCGGATCGATCAGTTTGATCCAAAATCACATACCACAATTTTTGGCGCCTTTGACTCAACCCAAACTTGTTTTGTTCTCGCATACCTCGAAAAGATACCCAAAACTTCATTTTACAAACTTCAGTTACTTCACAGCGGCCGAGTGTTAGGTTCAGAACCTTTACATTCAAACAAGGGATATGGTATCATATCGCGGTGGCCCACCGACGACCTAAAACTATGACACCCAGTAGGGCTTCCTTATATGTGAATGGTGAATTCGTTGAACAGATCCGAGCCTCTTACCCTGCTCAGCCGCCGTTATCGAACGGCAGCACGGAGAGTTTTGCATCGTTTACTTCTTCAAGTAACAAAGCCATGCCTGTCCAGGCATTTTTAGGAACCCCGCGTGAGCTTTCTTCTCACCTGGGCACAGGATTAATACATTCAAGATGGTCTCTTGGTACAGCCCATCTTTTTGATGACGTATTAAGTGATGATTTTCTATCAGTGCCCAGTCGTCTGGGAGCTCATTACCAAGGGAACTTCCAAGATTGCCTTGGTGGATTCCAAACTTATACAGCATCCGCTGCTCTAGGCCTCCGTAATGATCTTGTTAGTACTGGGAAAGATGACTCTGACATCATGAAAGTTATTAGGGATAAAGCTAGCCATGTGGTCCCAGAGCAGAAAATCCTTCTCAGTATCCTGCCTTCATCTATCTTTCGCGAAAAAGAGCATTTTGGCGAGTCACAATTATATCGTTCTTTGTCTCGCGGACCTGCTCATACTCTCGTGCAAATGGTGCTTAAAAATGGCACGGGAATAGCTATTAACACAGCCTTACCTTCGATCAACGATGCACTTCTTCGTTCGAACGGTGTGGCGGTATTGACTGGGAATCCTATCGTTGCAACTCCTCAGTTCTTTGATGATGCTCTCTGGCAACTCGCGGGCTTCACGCCACTTGCATTGAAGTTGATCGAGCGGGCTTCCTCGTCCGAAACGCTAGTACGCGCTGTCGAGATGGTATTCCTATGTATCAATTCGAGCTGGCGAAATAGCGAAGCTATGGAGAAGGATGGAGGATACGCAATCTTAGGAATTTTATTAAAAGCTAAGCTTGGTTTTGGCGGACCCGGAAGCGAGGCACTAACTGAGAAGCTTGCGATTTCGAATATCGAAAAGGACAAATTATGCGTCCAGATCCTCAGCCTTGTGCTGGAGTTCGTCGGTTATAAACATCGAGATCCTCTTGAGTCGGTGATCATAAACCCCTTAGCATATCGCATTCTCCTAGTCGATTTTGATGGCTGGAGAAAATGCGGAGCTCTCGTTCAAGAGCTGTATTACAAACAGTTCGTTACTTTTGCCGTGATGAGCAAACATCATCAATACAATAACCGCAGGCTCCTTCGAATGCGTGAGTCACTAAGGGATCTAAGTAAGCGCCCCAATTTACACTAACGATATCGTGCTTTAGGAATTGTGAAGAGGCTCCTCGATGCCGTCAAGTCGGAACCTCTGCTAGAGGCTGTACTCCCCCATTTCATAAGCGCTATTAAAAATATAGTCAAATGCAACTATAACACTGAGGTCCATCAATCACTCGCCCTATTTATTACTTATGCCTTCCACCCAACATCGAGGTCCCTCCCACGTACTCCAAAAGCAACAAACCGGCGACCGTCCCATAATATCCCATTGCGACCTCTAGTCCATGCAAACGGATCGAGTGGGAATGACGTGCGGTTACTTACGAAGAGGGAGGTCGGCATACGCCTCCTGGATATGTATAGCCAGCTACTATGCGAAAAGGGGAACTTAGCAATAATTCGTAAATTTGCTAAGACTGTGACAAATAAGGTACTTGACGCGTGGCCATTACGAAAGGATTCCAAGCTGATGATGGCCCAGTGGCTTTTGTATCTTCTCACAGAAAACGACCCGGAAATCGTAACGTACGGCTGCAAGATACTCGCTAGGCTTTTAGTCACCCATGGGACGGCCTATATCAACAAGTTCTCGGGGAAGACTGGCGGCTTTTGTATCATGGCCCATCGTCTCAAAAGGTGGTGGGATATTGCAACTCTTTGGCCTATCTGCTTCAGCATTCTCTTCGGATACGATGTCGCAGAAATCGACTTCGAGAAGAATTTCGACTTTTTCAGCTTATTAGAAACTTTTGGAAAATGTAAAATAGCCAACCCAGATGCGCTGACGATTATCACGGCCATGATTCAGCATGCACTGAAAGATATTCTCAAAGCTCAGGATGATCCAGCTTCGCCTCCACCTGATTTAAACCAAGCCACAACCAAACATGAGAATATCGGCACAAGACTACGAGCTCGATCAATGTCCCTTCAAAAAGAGCTCGAATCACGGGGTAAGTGTCTTCCTACTTCTGTAGAACTAAACTAAATGTCCTTCAAGAAACAATCGAGCCACGGGCTCAGCGCAACGCCGGAAACGCTGCTGTACTCCAAACGGTCATTCGGTTCATGTCAGATCTACATACACGATCGGCAGATTTCCGAGATTTTGCATTATCCTCGGACTACGTGAGGTTGCTCCTGTCCGGTCTCTACCCTGCTATTGTGAGCACGGATCCAGTCAGTCCTGAAACAGAACTCAATTCCAGGGACTCAACACTCACTTTTGAGGGCGGCGATGTTATCATTCGCCCCATCGGTGGAACCTCAACTGCTGCTCCAGTGATTAGAACGTCGAGCGCGACTGATACGTCGCTACCAGCTACCAAAATTACACATACTCACCGAGGAACTCAATTACGGAAGGCCTCATCTTTCATACTTCTCACATCTCAGAAATCTAGCCAATCTAGTCCAACCCGCCTCGTCCATGTCATGTCACCAAAGAAGAAAATTGCCGATCAAAATATCGGCCATGGGTTAGTCGAAGGGCTTCTCGAGCTTGTTATCAACGTTTTCGTAGACCAGCTACTAGTACGAAAAGAATTCCCAGGCTTCGGCTTATTTCTCAAGGTACCTCCTGGATTCCAAGAACATCAAGCCTACTTCGAGTCCTATGTATTGAAGAGCACCATCGTTCATATATCAACAGCAATCAAGCTTGATTGGAAGGTTCTTAGTGAGCCGAAAGTGCTCACTAATATGGCCAGGTTTAGTCTTCATATGGTTGAAGCAATATTCGAAGGATGGTTCATGAACGGTACCGAATCGATGTTGAACTTTGCGGGACTTTTACTGGAATATCTCCAGAAGCCAGATGTCGCGAAAATGAAAACTGTGAGGCTTTGTAGCCAAGCAGTGACGACTATTCGAGGCTCGTTTCTCAAGCTGATCTTGCTTAGACTTTCAGAAATGGACGACCCACAAAACACCGAGATGGAGGCGAATTTTTCGATGGAGAAGATCCTTTACTGGCAGATGGTTGTATTAGAGTCTTTATCGCCTGATGAGGATTATATGAAGCTCTTCTGGTACCAACTCTATACGAAATTAGTAGATACGAGGCGAGCCGTACGGCTTGCTGCCGTCAATATCTGGCGCATCATGCTCGTGCAGAAGCCAAGCGAATGTTCATCGCTATTTCGATTAACCATGACATCAGTCTCGGACCAATCCCAGATTGTAACAGATTTCCAGAAGCTTACTGAACTTGACACGGACACATTTATCGACTGGGTTGATGAGCATCGACCTTCGCTCGATGCGTTATTTATGGGAGGTCTTTCACGTACCTGGGAAGAATTCGTTAGTTTGGAGAATCAGCGTACGACAGAGACCGCTAAATCGCGATTAGCAAAGCGGAAAGAAACTCTGAAACGATGGCATTCGGAGATGATCGAGCGCGACAATATCCTACTGCGCCATGACATGGCCAATTCCGCCTGGATGAAGTCTATTTACGCGTCTGAACATTTCAAGCACCAGCGTCTTACGCAAGATCAACAAGACGATGTCGTTTTCTATTCATCCTCATTTTCCCATATGCAAAAGGACCTCAACCGCCCAGGGGCTGTATTGTACGATCCTAAGCCTACTAAGTGGAAACTAGATAGGACAGAAGGCCGGAATCGTATGCGCCTCCGGCTTCTACCAGACCTTTCTACCGACCACGATCAGTACCAACCCAAACGTAAAACAGTAGATCAGCCATCAGCTACCACCTCTAAGGGAGAGCCGGTTGATCATCCTCCTACGGCGCCTCCACCAATAAAATCTGCACCCCCATCCATATCTCAAGGGCAGATAAGCGGTCAAGATGAGGTTGCCGAAGATGACTCTAATGATACCCCAGCAGATGGACAGGCAGAAACCAAACCTGGGCAGACAGGTATCCCCGAGGATGACTTTGAGATGGTTGATGACCCGAATGATCCTGATGATGGATTTGAAGACAAGAATAGGAGAGTGATGAGACGCCTGCAACAAGGGGATGCTGTCCAACAAGTTTATAATGTTTCTCGCGTCATTGGTCTTGAAGCATTCGAGGGTATCCTTCTGGTAGGAAAGAACGCCCTTTACTTGATGGACAGTTTCTTCCAGTGTGCGGATGGAGAGATAGTAAACGTTTGGGAAGCGCCCGCCGAAGAGCGCGACCCTTTCTCTCAGATTATAACTGGTGCGAAGTCTAGCGAGAACCGTCAAAGCGTAAGTCGTGCCTCTCAAGATTCCCGCAGTTGGAAGTGGCACGATGTTATAAGTATATCGAAGCGTCGGTTCTTGTTCCGAGATGTGGCTATTGAAGTCTTCTTTACCGACGGTCGCAGTTATCTCTTGACTGCGAGGAATCCGGCGATGAGAGATGACATATTCTCTAAGCTCGCTAACAAGACTCCGCATACCGCGGGAGCTAACTCATTGCCTAATCCGGAGGATGCCTGGCGTCTGGAGTCGCTTAAAGTCTTCGAGGAATCTCCTCAGTCGTTTGGATCAAAATTCGGCAGCATTTTTAACTCTTCCCCCTGGAACCCTCTCATGCGGCGATGGCAACGTGGTGAAATATCCAATTTCCACTATCTGATGCTCATCAACACAATGGCAGGCCGTACGTTTAACGACCTAACCCAATATCCGGTGTTTCCCTGGGTCCTGGCAGACTACACAAGCGAAGAGTTAGACTTGAACAATCCCGCCACTTTCCGAGATTTGTCGAAGCCTATGGGCGCGCAGACCGCACGACGGCAACTTGACTACCAGACTAGATATACTAGTCTCGCTGAGATTGGAGAAACGCCTTTCCATTACGGCACGCACTACTCATCTGCTATGATCGTCGCGTCGTACTTGATCCGATTGCCTCCTTTTGTGCAGTCCTTCATCCTTTTGCAGGGTGGCTCTTTCGACCATGCGGATCGACTTTTCTTCTCCATCGAAGGATCCTGGAAGTCTGCATCACAAGACAACGGATCTGATGTTCGGGAGCTAATACCAGAGTTCTTCTACCTCCCAGACTTTTTAACGAACGTGAACGGATATAACTTCGGCGATCGCCAAGGTTCGGGGGGCCGAGTAAACCACGTTGAGTTACCTCCATGGGCTAAAGGCGACCCGAAAATATTCATTGCGAAACACCGCGAGGCATTAGAGAGCCCTTATGTGAGCCAACACCTCCATAAGTGGATAGATCTGATATTTGGTCACAAGCAACGTGGCGAAGCGGCTGTTGAGAATTTAAACGTATTCCATTATCTTTCGTACTATGGCGCAAAAGATCTTGATAACATAACGGACTCTAACGAACGACATGCTACAACAAGTATCATCCACAATTTCGGGCAAACTCCACATCAAGTCTTCACCAAGCCTCATCCGCCACGAGAAAACGTCTCCTACCCAGTGAAGAGACTGGATACTGCTAGCCATTCTCTTGCCAGGATACCTCACCCCCTTCTTGAAAGCCGCGAGCGGGTGGCCTCCCTAACGTATTCGCCTAAACTAGACCGGCTCCTATGCTCATCCCCTTTCCGCCTCAATCTTCCACCTTTCTTTGATAAATACTTGGAGTGGGGATTCGCGGATAATAGTGTGCGTTTCTACCACACTGAGAACCGGAAGAGCGCGGGTGTTAGCGAAAACCTGCACACAGGCCAAATATCTTGCATCGTCGTCGCTGATTCAAGGACCTTGATCACCGCCGGCGAGGACTGCGTCGTATCTGTGTTTAATATACAGACAACGTCAGGTAAGCCTGTAGAGCTTATGCATCGTTCTTCGTTATTCGGGCACAAGACTCCAGTTACGACGATTGCCGTGTCCCAGGCTTTTAGCACCCTGGTCACGGTTTCGGGAGATGGGCATGCATTCCTCTGGGATATGAACCGTCTTGAGTTTGTGCGAAAACTGCCGAGTACTCGAGCTGTTGAGTGTGCTCGTATCAATGATGTATCTGGAGAGATCATGCTATGTTCGGGTCCGAATGTTACATTATACTCGATCAACGGCGACCTAATACTCGACCAGAACGTATGTTCCGAGCTGGACGACTACGTATATTCTTGTTCTTTCTACGAAGGATCAGGGAACGAGTGGCTGGAGAATTACCTCATCTTCACGGGACACAGGAGAGGCAGAGTAAATATCTGGAAACGGATCATCAAGGGCGGCAAGTGGGCGTTGGAGTTGGTCAGACGACTAGACCACATCGATACGCGCAGTGAGACAGGAACAAATACGGAGGCGGCGATCACATGCATCACCCCGATGCCGCAGCTGGTGTACACCGGAGACGATGACGGACGAGTTGTAAGTTGATATATATACCTACCACCACAGGCACATTGAGGGCGCAATTAGAGCTAACATGAATGATCTAGTACGAATGGAACCTAATCCAACGGGAAAGATAGAGTCTAACCCAAAGAAGGCGGCCATCCGCGGTCCGGTGGAAGATGCGGTCGCAAAGCATTGGTGCATAGACAGGCGTTTGCTTGAGACTTTAGCATTTCTTTCATAACACGCTTTGATGGGTACGGCGCACGTGCGGCAGGAGAGGTCTTCTCTGCCAATTTCTGTTAGGTATCTAACCTAGGTCCGGACTTCTGGATAGATGGATGAATGATTGCCTGTGTAGGTCAGCTGGGCTAGACACCTATGTCACGCCCGATGAGTGAAATGAATAGACGAATAGGTACGCGGCGCGGCGCTGATCGTGCGGAAAATGAATTGAGACTTAGATGAGAGCTATTTTTGACTCGATCGGTTGATTTGTTTGTTCTAGTGAGGCATTATGGAATGTTTCGTCTTGATGTGATAGGTACATTTAATACGTCCCTTTTGAGGGCATTCCGTTCTCACGCTTCAATCCTTGCAAGCCCTGATGACGTAGGGTGCTTAGATTGTGGTTTTGGTCTTAATATATACATGTAGATTCGACTTCTAACCCACGATACTACCCCTATGCCTATTCCCTATTCCTATATTCTGAAGGTCTTGGGCGTCTAGGGGCGCTCAGTCATCGTAGCCCGTTAACGTTTTCCGCGGACCGGTAGGAACTGTAAGAGGGGTATGTTAGCCATGTGCCTTGTATTCTCTGTTCCCCTATCTCTGCATGTCTCCCTCTCTCTTTCCTATATCCATATCCATATCCATTCTTTACGTTCTTGATTATGGGGTATTCAAGTGGCAGTGTAGTAGTAGTAGCAACATACCGGGATACGTCAGGGGGATAGGCGCAGCGCGCTCGTAGCCGAAGCGCTTCATGGCGGGCGGAACGGTAGCGAGCATGAGGGGCCCCGCGGCGCCGATGACGACGGACCAGAAGTACGCGGGGCGCTCGCGGGCGGCCCAGCGACAGTACCGGAGGGGACCGGCGAAGAAGGCGGGTGTGGGAGCCGACATGGTTCGGATCGTTTTGTTTTCGGGTCTGGTTCGCGGAAGGAATTATTATTATTAGCTGGGGTGAGGGCTGAAGGAGATGTAAGTTTAGTGGTGGTGTACTTAATTGACCTCTAGCAAAGGGTGACGAGGATATTATCAGAGAGGTGGCCGGCGATTGCGAGTTTTGAAGGTAAAGCTGAGGTTGTGAAGAAGCTCCGATGCGATTGGACTTGCGGGATGACATGGGTGGTCTGTGCGGGATAGAGGTACCGATGTACTTTTCGAGTTACATGTATAAGGTACTTCACTTACATACGTCTAACAATTAATGACGAACGCGTTGGTGAGAGTGACATTCATAAATATTTAACAGGATTTATATGAGATGTACTATTGGCATATAATGCATTTAGAAAATAAATATATTTATATATTATCGCTTCCAACTCAGTTGCCGTTCTACAAATTTCCCATGGCTCAGCGATGTATACAGCATACCAATGGACCAACTTGATATTGTGTCAACCTACCAGCCATCGTCGAAAATGAACTTTGAAGAGATTAAAAATAGTTTCTTGCGATATAATGCTATTTCGTTATGCTCTGATTCATTCCAAAGCCAGCCAACTTCAGCGTTGGTAAATGACGATAGTCTCATCCTTCTCGGCCGACTCGGACGAGAGCTAGAACCATATATAGGGTAGGTATCTTGACCAGACGAATTCGGAAATCTTGAAATTATACTACCCAGATGATTTTTCTTATCTACCAATTTATAGTAATCCTACGTTACCAACCCTTGTACACTAACTACTATGAAGATCCTCATCGTCGGCGCTAGCGGATCCATTGGAGGTGAAGTTCTCCTTCACTGCCTCGCTCACCCAGACATTTCGAATGTGGTTGCGTTTGTACGCCGCGACTTACCTACAGATGTATCTAGTCATCCAAAGCTTGAATCCGTCATAATTAAGGATTTCTCAAAATGGCCAAAAGAGGTATTACACGCCCACTCGGACGCTGTCGGCATGGTTTGGTAAGTGTGATATTAACAGCGAAACCCTTTAAATACATACGAGTTATTTACCACCAGTGCGCCTATAGGAACATGGGAACAAATACAGGGAACATCCTCGCCGACCTAGAGTACCCCCTAACCTTCATAGAAAGCATGGGACGAATGCTCGAATCAAAGCCCAATAGGACCCCCTTTAAATATGTCCATCTAAGCGGCAAATTCGTCCGTCAGAACCAAGAGGAGAAGTTGTGCTTCCTAGAAGAAGCACGGAAGATGAAAGTATGTATGGTCCGATCAATTAGATGTTTCTCATATCTGACCTTCTTAGGGCCGGCTTGAGACCAGATCTCTCGCATACGCAGATAACCACCCTGCCACGTGGAAGACCTTTATCGTTAGGCCGGGAGGTGTTGCGACTAAGGGGTTGCTGGTACCTGGAATCATTGCTTCAGTATTGGGCGAGAATTTGTGTGTTCGAGTTGAAGAGCTGGCTGCATTTATGACATACCTTGCTATTGACGGCCAGGAGGAAGACTCTGTCATTGAAAACACGCGTATCGTGAGAAAAGGGAAAGAGTTATTAGAACAACTTAAAAACAGCACCAAGCCTTGATAGATATGAATGAGGCTAGAATATCCCTATAATTATTGCATTTGCGTTTTATCTCCTACTTTTGGACCTAAAAAGTAATCGTTGTCTATATAAAATAGATCGTATCGTAACTTGTATAGAATCTTATTTTTACAGGATAGTCGAATCTATTCAAACACCAAGAGTAACCTCCTTGTGCAATAACTCCTTGCTAAACTTCAGTATGTCAGACGCCGGTTGTTTTGTTGTTAGTAACAGGTGAACCAGGCGCGAGGCTGGACTTTCTACATCGAGCGCTGGTTGAATCGAAGATGCAATGATATCTCCCAGCCCAGACTTGGTCGCGCTAGAGGTATTTTCAGTAGCTCCAACGGCGTTATGATCATTGGGTATTCTAAGAGTAGAGGGGGTATTCGGATCAATGTTGCTCATTGTAAATATGGTATTCTCTGAGCTAGTAACGATATCTAGCATGGTGGAGAGAATCTCGTAGCTCTGTCTTGCTACGTGGTCTCTACTTCCAACTTCGAAAGAGACTTCGAAAGAGTTGATGACTTGCTCAATCAAAGCCCGGTCTGAATCGTATCTAGAAGCAGTCATATGCTTTTCATGATACTGGAGCTGGACTTTAGCGAGGAGAAGAACTACTGCTGCATAAAAGGCCGATTGCTCAACAGTTCTACAACGGGATAGTTGGTCTTTAGCGTGCTGCAGTCCAAGGTACCGATGGATCGTGAATCTGGACGCTTCTATACAGCTTTCGAGGCTATCCAACGAGCTTTTCCTGTCCTTACCGAACGCGACGGGCAAGTGTGCAAATATTCGTGCTTGATAAAACCACAGCTGATATATAAGGCGATTGGGTTCCCTGGCTGAATCGAGAGATCGATCTTGACGGAATGACGGGGCTCTCCACCAGGAAGTAGGTATCGAGTCTTGTAACTTATTCAATGTCTCATCTATCTCGCCGAGGTTATTACGGTCTTCCCCAAGGCCGATAGCATTCCTCTGTGCAATGCGTGAAATGATCAAGCAGATACGGCGTTGGACGTTAGCGTCTTCATCTGCGAGTGGATCTACCCAGGTCCCGTCGTCAGGACCAAAAGGGGCAATACCAAGTCCAGGCTCAAGGCCAAGGAGAAGGCTACAGTAACAATCACCGCAGACAGCCGAGAGCCACAGGCGTCGTTGAAGTGCTATATCGCTACGGGATGAATTGCGAGAGAGAGGTGAGAAACTGTTTTGGAACCCCTTTAATCTGGCAATGTCGATAACCCTTCTAAAGATCATCCACGCTTTTCGAATCGCACCATCGTTGAGATAAATCAAGCTTAGCAGAGTCAGGCACTCTATGCCGTCTAATGAATAAGCTTCCTCTTCATGGGATAGAACAAATAATTTGACTCGGTCTACAATTAATTCAATCGTCTTCTCGATGCTTTCAGGCCCTATGAATTGCATATCAAAACGAGGCGGGAGTTGTTGCATGTATAGTGCGAATAAGAGTAATATCTTAGCAATATGTATGGCACTGCCGTTTGAAATGGCGGTTATGTCTAAGAGTTGAAGGGTATCGTTTGGTCTAAGGACAGTCCCAAGGGGTATTTCCGCTCCCCATAGCGAAGCAGTACTGTTTGTGGTTATGATGACTGCATCTTGTACAGAAGGCAGAAGGGCCACAAGCTGTTGCTTTTCATCCGGCACATTTCCTGATTGATGAAAAGCAACGCTATAATTGTCAATGGGAGTAAGATTGCCGTCTACCGTTGATTGAAACAACTGACATAGTCTAAGGATTTGGAACTCTCAACTAAAATTTGCTAGATAAAACTTACAAAATCGTCCCAGAGAGAGGTGGGAACTGTAGGCTCGCCCTCAAATGCAGCCTCTGCCGGCTGAGACTGTCCTTGAGTCTCAACTAGCCTTTTCAAAAGAGATTCGATGCGCTCTAATCTTGCTTCTTGTCCTTCCGTATTAACAGAAATAGGGGGGCTTTCATTATTCAACTCCGATTCAGGTGGTTGAATAGTACATTGAGTACCGCTCTTTATGCATTCAGCACAAGTATCAACCTTCTCATCGGTAAGCTGGCATTTGACCTTGCGTTTTCTACCTAGTAGAATAAGTCAATTTGGAATAGGGGATAGAATTCAAAAATTAGGCAGTTATGCGCACATTGATAACAGCTTCGTGTACTTCGCCGTAATCGTTTACGAGAGGGGCCCGCCTCCATTTCAAAATGCGTATCTGAAATTCTACATGGTATACTAATTAAAAAGAGAAAACTGCTTGTGTAGTGATTATGAGGACTAACGGCGTGAATCGTGAATCTGAGCAAGCACAACAATGAAATGTTTATGTCATTCCCGTTCCGTGTATATGATGTACCCAGTGTACATAGGTTAGGTACTTGGGTTAGGTACTTTGGTACTCGGAAAATCGGAGTGTGCTCTGCCGGTGCTAGGTACCTACCTTAGGTAACCTATTGAATGTTAAGGTACTGATAGGGCGACGTAATCGTAGGACCCATGTACATTTAGAAGCTTGGCAGGTACAGGGCTACGGGCTACGTATACCAGACCTCCAAAAAATCGGCAGCAAGTACGAAGTTTTGGAGACAGCTGGTCCGATCCAAAACTTCTAACACGTAGAACTAGAAATTTAACGGATATTAGGATCCCATGCGCGGCTATTTTTCTGCTGTCGCCCTCCTTTTCTTCCTCTCCTGTTCTCCTTAAAGTCAATTGACCCATAGAGACACCACCAAGATGAAGTCGTTAATATCCTTCGTCGTCCTCTTCTTTGTGGCCTTCGTCCATGCGATTAGCTCTAGCGGGAATAGGTTGCTGGTCGTTCTTGAGGACGTCGCCGAGAAGGAGGGTTACTCTAAGTTCTTAGGTGATTTAGAAGGTAAGTAAAGCTACTGTTCAATTCGAATGCCTCATTTTATTATTTAATTTAATACTAACATAATATAATAATCATAGGTCGAGGATTTCAGATCAATTACGAAACTCCAAAGAGCGAAAGCCTAAGCTTATTCCACCTGGGCGAGAAGTCTTATGACCATGTCGTATTTCTTCCAACTATGTCAAAAGGTACATTTTGTCGCATAGCAACCACGCCAGATGGTTTTTGAATAGCGCAACTGACAGAGTGAATAGGACTTGGCCCAAACTTAACACCCAAAATACTTCTCGATTTTATCAACGCTAATGGCAACATCCTCCTTGCCCTCTCAGCCTCTCAACCAGCTCCAACATCTATTGTCTCTCTACTTCTCGAATTAGACATTCACCTGCCCTCTGATCGACAGGGTCTCGTAGTCGACCACTTCAACTACGACGTTCTGTCTGCCGCAGAGAAGCATGACGTGCTCTTGCTACCACCCCAGGTGTTCTTCGCCCAGACATTAAGGATTTCTTCAGCCCAGTCTCCGCAGACGGCGGACTTATCGCCTTCCCAAGCGGTACAGGCCAGGCCCTTGGCTCAGGTGCCCTCCTCACGCCGATCCTCCGCGCTCCCTCCACATCTTACAGCTACCATCCGAAAGAACAGGCCGAAGTCGTCGATGAGCTCTTCGCAAGCGGGACCCAGCTCTCCCTTGTGAGCACCTTCCAAGCCCGCAACTCGGCTCGCTTTACAGTTGTCGGCTCCGCTGAGATGTTGAGCAATAAGTGGTTCGACGCTAAGGTCAAGAAGATCGGCGAGAAGAAGGAAGTCAGCACTGTTAACCGCGAATTCGCCAAGCGATTAGCGGGCTGGACTTTAAGGAGATTGGTGTTTTGAGAGTGAACTGGATCGAGCACCACCTGAACGAAGTTGGCCAGAGCAACGCCAGCAACCCTAAGATCTATCGCATCAAGAACGACGTGGTATGTCTTTTCCCAAGCTTTATACCATGACATGCCCCTTACTAATATGGCCTAGACTTACTCTATTTCCCTTTCCGAGTACTCTTGGGACAAATATATTCCCTTCACTGTTACGGACAACGACGAGCTGCAGCTGGAATTCAGCATGTTGTCCCCCTTCCACCGCCTCCAGCTGAATCCTACCATCTCATCCGAGGATAGTACGACGTACTCGGTGTCATTCAAGCTACCGGACCAGCACGGAATTTTCAACTTCAAGGTTAACTACAAGCGCCCCTTCTACACCAATGTCGAGGAGAAGAACACAGTCTCCGTCCGGCACTTCGCCCACGACGAGTGGCCCCGCAGCTACGTCATCAGCGGTGCTTGGCCCTGGATCGCGGGTATCGCCGCTACCGTTACCGGATGGTTGGGTTTCTGCGCTCTCTGGCTGTATAGCAAGCCTGCGACTACCTCGGACAGCAAGAAGAGGCAGTAAGTGAACGTAATATGATGACGGATGTAGGTGTCTTAGATATATAGGCACCAAGGCAGATACGAATGAAAGCAATTGACGTAATTATGGTGGTACCCAGATCTTTGTGACTGATTGTGTACCTGTGGAATACGAGGTATGGTACAATACGTGCGATGCAGGCTTCAGGTCATATTTTCCAGGGACCAGGAAATATTACGAGGACGAAGGGGGTGGTGGATGTATAGCCATGGCACGATAAAAATAATTCTCATACAGTGACTCCCTTCCCCGGGAGACTGGGGCTAGAGGTAGCTAGTAATAAGTTGCTAGTAGTGAACGTATAATAAAAGTCCACTCGTGGTACCTGCCCAGACACAATACCAGATCCTTCATATTCTCTAGATCTTACTAGCGAGCATCGTCAAGTCACATCTTGATATGTTACAGGAGTAGTTTTGCGTTTCTAAGCAAACATTCGACAATGTAGAAAGGATATTTATTAACCTTAACAGCCAGCGTTATTGTAATGCCGCATTTAGGGATGTGACGCTGCAACTAGATGGTTTTGCTCCCATAACTGTAATATTCAACCCGTCCAGAGAAAGTGAATTATAAAATATTTCTATACGTGACTTTGCGTTTTCCGAAGTCCTAATTCATTGCGTCGTGATTCATATATCGTTATAGCACTAAGTGTCCATAACAGACAATATATAAGCCAAGCCTTCGGCCAGGCAGCCATGGCTTCTACTTCCTCCACAACCGCAACAATTTTCACCTCTGTAGCAAACTAATCAAAACAAAACAAACAAGACAAGACAATGTGTTGGACGTATACACTTGTCTACGTCTGCTGGGACTGCATCCAGACCGGCTGCGCCGTGCCGAGTGCTTGCCTAATAGTTGAACCCGGCGAGTGGGATCCAGTGCATGGGGGTTACAACGACGAAGGCATGCTCTGTCCGGGACGCTATATTGGACCAGGTTTGGACGGTCAGCTCACAACAAACCCCCCCATGAACTGTCCAGACTTGCATAACGCTCCCTTCTTCCCACGGATGACCTACGCCAATAGAGGTGGACCGCCAATCCTAAGAATTTATAGTGGCGCTAGGGATGGAAACATCGTACGTAATCCTCCAGCGTACCGTTTCTGGATATGCAACGATCATTACCATAGGTACACAGCATTGAGCTCCCGCAGACTTGCGGGATACGACATGGCGCGTCAGATGGACCAGACTCAAACAAGTCGCCGCGGTAGGCAAAGACACATGACATACGGGTCGTTTACAGGAGGGGAACTCGGAACGAGGTAAAAAGATTAGGTAGTTAGACCTCCTCCGATGAGTATCTAGCGGCCTTATGCCTAGGTAAATTTAGCAGATAAGAATATAACTAATGATAATCCGCGATCATTTTAAAGAAACCTGATGGAAATGTAAACCTTGCGGTAGGAGGAATCGTATTGCTATATTCAATAACCTGGCCACTTCTTACTAATGTTCCTTCACCAACATCTTGCGCTCAGCAACACTGTCTCTTTCAATGGAATACTAGGACTTCCTAGTCTCAAGATACGTCTTAATGCAACATATATATACCCTCAGATTAGCTCTCAAGTTCTCACTGACAACCATTCCCTCGCCCTGTTTCCGCACGATGACGAAAGCAGAGTTCGTTCAGGCTGCCTGCAAATTTGGCTTTTTGGAAATTGGTCATCACCGGGTATTCTTAAGTTGTATCGCTGCTAGTGCAGCTAAGAAAAGGAGAACCTGATAGCAATGACAATCAGACTAACCCCGTCATCGTTAGATTAAGCAGCCCTCCCAGACACTCAGCAAGGCTCCGATTGAAAACTATGAGGGACTTCATCGAATGTATGTCATTCTCACCGTGTGCTATTTGTCGTCATTGCCCCGCGCGCTGAGATGCCTGAAAAGACTGAGTGGTCCAAGAGATGGGAAGTCGATGGCATGTTAAGAGGTGTGTATCTCCTAGCTCAGATCTCTGTTCTTGAGTCTTGTCATTCGCCGTAGGCCTAAGAGAAGGTCTTGCGGCTCCAACAGTCTTTGTGACAAGTTTCTTCACAGCTAGGCCACGAACTACGTTCATGTATGAGATATCGATGGTGCTGGTTGGTAGTTGCTTGTAAGTTGATGCTAAACACTTGTCTGCTTAAGTCGAAATCTCATATAAGAGTCATCGTATTGGGACTATTGGGAAAGCCCAGTGTTTTTAGAGAGATTGATGAACTGATAATATGAAAATGAACGATTAGGTTTGTTGCTGTTACTGTTTCTGTTGTGAAGCACAGCTAACCATCGTACACTTAACTTGCGAGAGGCTGTTATAAGCCTGTATGTAGATACGTGTTTCAATAGAATGATAGTTAAGACCTGATAGTGTAATTATATTCAGCATTAGGTTTTCTGAGGCGATGAATGGAAGCGATAGAAATGGCAATATTGTCATGCCTATTAGGAAAAAGTTGAAATGATTAGAATTTGGAGCATTCACGCTGAAAGTGCGAGATACATATACATAATGATACCTCCCTTAAGGTACCTCTTTTTAATTAATAGAAAGAGCGCACTGAGCTGCTGAAGGTCGCGTCGCGTTTTATAGCCATATGATTGGTTGATTTAGGTCGGTACTAGCTGCGAGGTCCCCACCTTATTATGGATCCTCTCAGCCTCAACGGAAACAAGGCTGAGAAATTTCACTGTGCTCGTTGCTCATCAGTGCCCAATAAATACATACATCCAACCCTTTTTCAACAATCAGCATTTTCTCCGCAGGTTAACTACATTAAGAGCCATTTTCATAGGATAGAGTAGTCAATATGGTATGTATAGGCAATTTAATGCACACAATGAACTCTATGAAGTCCAAAATTAACCCTTGAATAGGCGCGTAACTCGGAGAAAGCCCAGTCGATGCTCTTTCGCTTTCGCGAAGCGCAAGCTGCGGACTTAGGTATTATCGATGCGGGACGAGCACGGCGACCCAAGGTTATTACAGAAGTGGACTCGATCCCGGCCTGCGAAAAATGGAGGGGACAAACACTCAAGGAAATCAGCCGGAAGATGTCCCGGATCCAAGAGACATCTCTTAGCGACTACCAGATCCGAGATCTCAATGACGAAATCAATAAGCTCATGCGAGAGAAGCATATGTGGGAGGTACAAATACGGAATCTAGGAGGCCCTAATTATATGCGTGGCGGCGGTAAAGTCTACGATGAAATGGGTAGGGAGATACCGGGGGGAGGCAAGGGGTATAGGTATTTCGGGCGAGCGAAGGAATTACCTGGCGTGAAAGAACTGCTTGAAGCCGCCGCGCAGAAGAAGCTACAGGATTCAGAGAAACCATTAGAAGCACGCGAGGACTTGAGGAAAGCAGTCGACGCTAAGTATTACGGGTATGCACCCGATGAAGAAGACGATGCATTACTTGAATATGAGGCCGAGAAGGAGCGTGAGGCATTTGAGGAGTTATTGAAGCGAGGGAAGGCAGAACCTCCCCCAGGATGGGAGCCACTACCTGGTGACGCAGGAGATGGCAAAGCTTGGGAGTTGCCTACGCTAGAGGAGGTGCAACAAGAGCTTATAGAAAGGAGAAGGCGGAAGCTGCTCGATCAGATTCAATAGGTACCTCTCGCCCGTTTCTTCCCACTATGTTTATTCAAATCACTTCTCTATACCCAGATTGAAGAGGCATTGGAGAAAGTATCATCAACTGCATTTTTCAGCATCTTTCTAGGGTCTTTCGTTACGGCTTCCAGCATCTCGTTCGTTAATATACCAAATACCCCTTTACACACCCAATCAGTCAAGATATTACATTGCAAATAAAAAAACATAGATATTGGCGTATTTGAGGGCAAATCGGACCCATGATGTCCCGTCAATACGATCGGAATCCCTCACCAGTTATCTCTCCCCCACCCTCTCTCCCATCCCTTCAGAATACCTCTGATGAACGGGTATCTATGGAAGAACGATGGGATCAACATCTTCACAATCGTCAAGTCGGGACTGCAGGGAGCGGAATTCCAGCTATAGTCGAACAGCAACATCGGTGCCATGGACAATCCCAGGGTCTATCGACTGCTATAGAACATCCACTAAGCCCGAAGCCGATTCGGTTTCAGCGTCATAGACTGCTGGGCGAACAAAATCCCCTCGCCATAATAGGATTTCTGGGGGACTATGCAGAAGAAAACGAGTCGATCGAGTATTACGAACCAGAGGCTTCCGCATACCAATACAGCGGACAACGAGACAACTCCAGGTCGCTCTGTTCGCCGTCATACTTGCCGTTCGTCTTGCCCTCGTCTCTAAAGTTACTATAGTTTTTTTTTTTTTCTTAAGCTAACCCTGCGTCGCTCAATAGATATAAAGAATCATATTCGCCATCCTCTACAGAGACGACCGAACTCGCCAATGAAGCGTTCGACTGTGCCTCTCGTGTAGAGGATGATAGGTCAGTAAGCAATCTGGGCCAGGAGACAAGCGACGTGCACAGGCAACCAATGGATATTTCATTGTACGATTTGGTGAAGACGATTATTCGTAAAGTTTATGCACTCACTGCTGCAACCACTAACGCTATGACTCAAACTACTCTATTCCGTAATAGTGCCGATGCTCACGCCCGTACTGATGGTAACGCTAAGGGCTCTATTGGTGGTGCTCGAAACAATATCAACGATGATGGTAGGAATGGTCCTTCTAGGGCAAACCCCATTGCCAGTGAAAGCGTGAAGGGAAACACTGGCGTTTTTACTCAATCTCTTAGTAACTATGTCCGATTATACGAACCCATCCATTCCGTGGCCGAAAACCCTACTGGCTTTCGTCAAGGTAGTAATAATACCAGAAGGAGAGACAGTACTTTTGCGGCCCCTGCCTTTAGCGTTCCCAGCCACTTACTCGCTACAGATGGGCATGCGCGGACACCGAGTGGAGCTGATACGGAATTGTCGACTCCTACATCTGTTAGTGCTGCAGAAAATACAAGTCCTACGAGAACCCCAGATCCTACCAGGGCCCCCACTCCTGTCAGCGTCTCAACCGATGTATCGGCTTCCAGCCGTAGAGAAGTCACGTTCGCAGACCCTCTTACAAGTGTCCGTCTTATTCCGCGTCGCCCCTCGCCACCAGAATGCTGCTCTGGCCATACATTGAGAAATTATATATCCTTTCCAAGCCTGAAAAGAGACAATCAACGTAAACGACGCAACAGCAACTCATCAAACGTTGTAGATGCTGTGGTTTCCGGGGCGTCCGTCGAGACGCAAGAAGAAACATCGGCCTCTGGTTCGAGCGGAGAGGGTGCCTCGACTAATTCCGCTGATCCGCAGGCGCAAAGCGCGGACGGATCTGGCGAGGAAAGCCAAGCTTCGGCTCCGAGACCCAATGGTCACGAGTACATGTTGACGATGGGGGATGTACTCGATTACTCTTCCGTTGATCGACCTCCGCCCGGATGGGTGCGGCCGCTGCCCTCGCTACAAATGCCGGAGGAAGAATGGATCGAATGGGGTGACGCTATTCCCCAGCCGCCCCCGGATGTCGAGCAGGCTGGCATACCCGCGGCCCCAAGGCTATCTACTCCAAGACGTATGGCAAGTGGGTTTTTAGGTTATGGGAGGTAGTTCTTCTCGTTGTCTTGCCTCGAACAGATTACATGTCTCGCTATACCTTGCCTCATCCTTGCTATACCTCCGATGCTCTGGACTCTCGTCCAGATTATTAGACTATCTGACAACTAAATACCCGCCGTCCTGTCTCGAGGTAAATTCCCCTGGGTTGATTTCTGCGGGATGGTGCCGGGATTTTATAGGGGATAAGGTAACTAATCGATAGAGATACGGGTTGTTATTGGGTTTGGGGATCACTAGACTTTGTAAACAGCGCCTTTTTGTTTTGAAGGAATATAATGTCATGGCTAGCGTTAAGGTAAACTAGGAGATCATACAGGCCTTTCAAGTTGTTTACTGTAGAATACTACCACTGGCTAGAGTAGATTAGAGAAATCGAGTCTGCCTCCTTGTGCTCTGCCGGATATCCCCAGCCCTTCCCGAACCTTTTAATATTGTTTGTTTATCTAGTATATTTATTTCTGTTAAAATTCGCAGCTATATAGCGAACTATCCAAGAGCCAGAAACCGAAACCGTGCCGTGTCTAGCATAAATACGAAATACGCAATCTGAAATCCAAAGCTAAAGCTAAAGTCGTACCATATCGTATCATCAAATCAAAACAAGATACCCGAGTTATCGTGATTCTCATCCATCCATCTAACAGTCCTTCTTCCAATGCTCCTTAACCCAGCCGGCAATAACGTCTGTTAGCGTACTGTTTGTATACACCTTTACGTCGTCCGTGTCATAATCGCCACCGCTAAACTTAAGTGCGGTGATGACCCACGGCTGGACGTAGTCGATGAAAACCAGGTCTACGGTCTCGGGATCCGGAGCGGGTGCCGTATCGTTACCGTCACTGGGGGCAGAGGGAAAGGAGATCTTGGATTGGATACAGTTTGGTACAGCGTAGAACTTGATAGGTGAGTGCACGGCATCGTCGCCGTCGTCGCCAAGGTCATCGCGTGTAGTGTATCCACCTATGAGCTCAGGATCATCTTCGCCTTTGTCCCCGTCTCTCCTACTCAAGCCTTTTGCGCCTGATAGCGGCTTCTGTAAGGCACCTTCTTGCAAGAATAACGGGCGTTTTCCCTCATCATCGGTCGTGGCGGTCGCCGCTTCGAAGAAAGGACCACGCGGAACCGCCTGCTCGGGAATCGTCAAGTACTGCGTGTTAAGAGCGCCATCGAATACAGGGCCGCCGCTATTAAGTAGATTGAGGACCTTGCTAGCGACGGCGTAGGGTACATCAGGGATATAGTTGAACTTGCTAATGAAGGGCGAGATGAGGTACGTCGAGTCCTTAGTAAACGCGCCCTTGAAGATATCAAAGCGAAGAGCGCCCGTGTTAACGATAGCCAAGCGTGGGACGTCTTTCCTCTCTTCATTTACGATGCTGTCGGGAAGGACTTGCGTCTCGAGCCAGCTGAATATGCTAGAGTCGCTAGGGTATGGAGCACGACTCATCCAGAGGTCTTGCGGCGCGCAGCCAAATGAGTCATCGAGGTTAAGAGCTTTGCGTCCCTCAGCGATGAGTCTAGAGACATTGCGGCCGTGTTCGGTGGGGAAGGTGGTTTCGTTTAGGCCGGTGTGATAGTGTAGACCAAAGAGATTGTTGTCGATGTAGCGCCTCTTAAATGTGACTGTTGCTTCAGTAGAGAGTGCGCTTCCACTCTTCTTTTTGACACCATCGATAGATAAAAACCCGATGGTCTCGAAATACCGACCGCTAGCAATCGCGTATGCCTTGTCATCAAATTTCCTCGCATCTCGTACATGTGCGTGGCCACCGAGGAATGCGATAGGGGTGTACCAGTTCTCGTCTCTAATGACCTTGAAGATCTGTTCGAACTCCTTCATGCGAAGGCCAACGTGACCAACGACGAGAAATAGATCAGGCTTTTCTCTTATGGCATTTTGGAACCATTCCTCCTTCATAGCCTCTTCGACGGGCTGTACAACGCTATTGTTTGCATTCCGATCAAAGTTAAACAAGAATCCAAGAGCGACAACATTATAACCGAGGTTCTTGGTTGTGAACTTGATGTAGCGTTGGGCTTGAGGTATCTGGTTACCGGTCTCGGGCTCAATATAGTCGAGGTTAGAAGCGATGTAAGAATGCTTGAACTTCGGAACAGTTGTATTATGTTCTCGCGCGACTGAGGTTTCTTGGTATAGCTCGTGGTTTCCGGTGCAGAGAGCGTCGACGGTTTGTTCGCCAAAGATGTCATAGGAATATTTGCCTTTCGGATTAGAAGCGTCGTATAGGCCGTTTCCTTCGATCCTATCACCAGTATCGATGACTAGTAGATCTACACCTTTCTCATCTGCCTTCTTTTTCATATGGGTCGTGAATGAAATGTAGTCACCCCAGTCGGCCGAGTATTGCGGTCTAATAGTAAACAAAGGTTAGCAATAGTCAGTCAACTAATATATACATATTTATCAAAGTTATCTCACTCTTGTAGATGACCGCCGAGCCAACCGTGTATATCTGTGGTATGGATGAAATTGATCTGACCCCATTCGAGATCTCTCATCGGAGCAGCGACCGGCGCGGGAGCTCCAGGCTGAGAAGACCTAGCGACTGCCGCCAGGGACGCGACGAGGATAATCCTTGGAATCATTTTGATTTATTGATGATACGAAGTATGCCCATAGCCATCAAGACTCAGACATGTAAAGGGCAACCTTAAGGTTATGTAGGTTGTAAGTGCCCCTGTTTTAGTGGTTGTACAGTGGTAGTACGGGTGACTTATCAACCTACGGGAAGACCTCTGCTGTTAACCGTCGACCGTCCGGGTACCTGCCAAGCTTTAAGATGCGTCACCGGTCACAGCTGGACGGGCGGGAGCTTCTGCTGCAACCCGATAAGAGCTCTGGAGCTACTTCGTACAGAAATGGATCCACTACTCTAACCTAGCGCTAAAGATAGCGGATCCGGTACCTGTAGCTCGCCAGCCCACATTCTATAGTGTCTTATCGATAACCAGCACCGTACAAGAAACGCACTTCAAAACGCCAAAAAGATACAAACTACATAAAACTCTCAGCTTTAGGTAGAATGCCGAATATCGCCGGGACCACATGTCTACATATGTTAGGCATTTTCAAACCAGAGCCGCCCATAGGGTGATCTCTTCAAGATGGAGGGCCGGCATTGTACAGAGTCACTGCCTTCACCAAGTCACGGCAAACACAGACCCCTCTATAAAGAACGAGCCGCCTATCGAAGGCAATGGGCAGACAAACCGCCTCGCAGTCAAAGACAATATTTCTGCTCTAGGTTTCTCGACAACATGTGCGTCTAATATTCTTGCCGGGAATAATATTCCCTTTGATGCCACTATAGTCAAGCAGTTGAGGCAGAGGGGCTCAGCTGTGACAGCCAAAGCCGGTATGGATGAGTTCGGCATGGGCACGCACTCCACAACATCCGCATTTGAGGATATTCACAATGTATGCGGTCTGGAGAAGTATTCAGCTGGAGGTAGTTCTGGAGGTAGTGCTGTTGCTGTAAGAAAAGGAGATGCCGAGTTAGCTCTCGGTACCGATACGGGAGGATCCGTTCGCATGCCCGCCGCATATACCGGTACTGTCGGGTTCAAACCATCATATGGCATGCTGTCCCGCTGGGGTGTTGTTCCCTACGCAAATTCCCTGGATACCGTTGGACTACTCGCCAGAACGGTGGACCCGATAGGTGCAGCCATTGTAGGGCAAAACCTCTACCAAGAACACGATCCTAATGACCCAACGTCTCTACCTCCTCACGTGCGCCAAAGATGTACGGCAGAGCGAAGAGGCTACGACTCGTGGAACCCAGCCCATGAGGGCACGATAGAAGGCTTGACCTTTGGAATCCCGATAGAATACAACATCGAGGAGCTCGATCCCCGCATACGCCAAGGCTGGTTGATGGCTGCCCAAAAGATTGAAGAACTAGGGGGACGTGTCGTTCCTGTATCATTACCGTCTACGAAAAACGCCCTTTCTGCATACTATGTGATAGCACCGGCCGAGGCATCATCTAATCTTGCCAAGTACGATGGCATTCGCTACGGCCAACGAAATAGTGAACAAGCTAGTGATTCATTCGAAGGCATCTTATATGCAAAAACGAGAGAGACTGGTTTTGGAAGCGAAGTAAAGCGTCGCATTCTACTGGGATCATACACTCTCAGCTCAGAAGCTATGGATAACTACTTCATACAAGCCCAAAAGGTCCGCCGGCTCGTTAGGAGAGACTTCGACCGGGTCTTCAAGCTATCAAATCCGCTTGAAGACCAACAATCTTTCGACCTCAGCGAGATGGAAGATACAATACATCTGGAAAACAAATTCGGCCCTGCCCAAGTCGATTTCCTTCTGTGTCCTACCGCACCGACAACCCCACCCTTACTCGAGGACGTCATGAAACAGACGCCCTTAGATTCTTACATGAATGATGTCTTCACGGTACCTGCAAGTCTCGCTGGATTGCCCGCCATCAGTGTCCCCATGGATATCCCTGTTGATCCTACTAAGAAGGAACAAAAGCTGCTAAGCTTTGGAGGCATGCAACTCATCGGTCAATATTGGGATGATGCACGACTGCTCTCCGTAGCCGATATCCTGGCACCCCGTATCTTGCAGCAAACCCTATTTTGAGTTCTGGGACATCCCAACGCTAGAAGCTAGGCGAAGGATACCATAAACTCCCTATTGAGGAACCATAAAGGCTACCAACGAATATAGAGTTAGAGAATCTGTACGATATAATACCCCACAAACAAGGTCCCTCCTAACTCTTATCATCCCCTAATATTATGAGGGTTAGTCAACTTCGTACTCTAATTCCGTGAAGTTCCGTAGTAAATCGCATGGTTTCCATGTTCAAGGCCAAGCGCGTAACTCGTCGTAGTCTTCTCTTCATCGGTCATCTCTACCAGACCCGCCGCTAGAATCGACGTCCATGCCACTTCGTGATCGATCCCTGCCACGAGACCTCGAGTCTGCTCCCCTGCTCGACCCAGAAGTCGACCTCCTACGCCCCCTATCTGAAAGCTCCCCTTCCTCAACCAGCCCCTCATCATCACTATCCGCTCCCGCATCCCCATTAGCGCCGCCATTCATATCAACATCCTCATCTTCCAATAAATCCTCAATATCGCCGAGCGGGCTAGTCCTCGGCTCCAGTAATTCCAAGTCCTCAAGGACTTCGCGCTTAGGCATCTGCCACAAACTCGTAGCGCAGACACGATCTTTCGTCAACAAGTCATCCACAAACTGGTCCACGTACGTCAGACTCGTGCCCGCGCGCCCCTTCCGCCGCAACTTCCGCCTATCCTCCAAGAACGGCTCGAGGATCGAATACACGGTCTCAGCGCGGCGCGTCAGGCGAACGTAAAAACACGCCAGCGCGCGCAGGTACTTGAACTTGTCGCCTCCGTACTTCAGATACTCAGCGAGGACGGCGTCGTCGGGCGCCAGCTGCAGGAGCTTGAAGGCGAGGCAGAGAAAGGGGCTCGGCTTCTGGTTCGCGCCGTGGGTGCCGCCGACGAAGGACACGTGGTCGACGACGCGGTCGACGATGTCCGCTTCGTTCACCCCGAAACACTGCTCCTTCCAGAAGTAGCTGTCGACGATGCGCTCGCGCACCGCTTTCTCCATGATTGTGGCGGGGTTGAGACCGTTGGGCGCGAGGGAGGCGTTCGAGCCGCGCTCGTCGAGGAAGCGCCGCTCGTCGGCGCGGTGGGTGTCGTGGCCCATGGCTATTGAGGGAGTGGGGGGGAGCTGAGGGTGTAGTTACTGGGTTGGATGTTCTAATTCGTAGGCCTGAGGTACTGTTCGCGTAGTTGAAGGTATGGTAAGGTGATGCTGGCAAGTGAAGTGAATAAAGTTGAATTATTGCTTTTCTTATTGTTGCAACTTCCGTACTTCGATCGTATTCTCTTATCGATTACTTGGGGAACTTCATAGCTTTATCGATAAGGTATTTACAAGGGGCTTGACATTCAGCCCTATGATTGTAACAACTCAATCCAGATGAATCAACATCGGCCTTGAAGTGGCTAGGATAGACCACTCAGATCTGAGTAATCTTATACTGGTAAGAAAATTGCCCATAGTACGGGTCCATAACAAAAGCCTCTCTACTATGTGCTTTGACTGACATATTTTAAACCTGTACCTTACGTCTCATCGAGATCGGATAGCCTCTTGGCTCCAAAGTGTATTTACTCTAGACGTAAATGTTGAGCGCTCGGACCTGTCATGTACTCTACAGCGTGGTGTCACAACATCTGTAGGGAGTTCTCACAAACATTCCCGGCCCTCCAATGTCCACAGAATTAATTTTCGAAGCAAAGAAAAATCTTCGTTTCGGTTCCAGGAGACTCCACTAATAGGGCAAAATAAGGGTGTCACTAAAAAAAGAGGGCTTTAAGTGTAAAAACTGAATGCTAGACTATATTTCGTTACTCGACGTTTCACAAGATGACAAGTCAGTTTATGTCTTGCTCCCTAATTATGTTCTTATATAGGTAGTCGTGACACCATAGCATAGGTAGATAATGGTACATATTTAGAAAAAGGTTTATATTTAAGGAGGCATATGCGAGCTCCCGTAAATGTGTGGGTTAGATACTGGAGCCTTCGGTGTCTTCTATGTCTGGTTTCCTTACATATATAAACTCAACGTTTCGAATTGTGTGTATATATTTGCCAAGGCCCATTCGTATGATAGACAGAAACGGTATTACATGATAGGTCCCGGACCAGGTCTATCCTTGTGTCACGGGGAACGTCTCTTGTAACATATAGGCAGGTGAGTAGAATAGAAGACCAGGGGCCATGTAACGATATTAGATAGGCCAAGAAGCTTCACAGCGGCTATCATCGCCTAGCAATTCCCACCGGTTTCCGGAGGGACAAGTTGTAACCAATCCTTCTATTATTCGCATAGCGCAACTCCAACCGAAGGGCTATTAGCCTCTCTCCTTGGATCTTCCGGATCGACATCCGTGAACCACTTACCACTCTATCGGATAAGATTCAGTACTAACTAGGACCATTTGGATCTCATATGACATAGGTAATGTCCCAATCTAAATTTCACTTAATCAATAGTCTCCTCCTTTCTTACCTCCCTTACTTCCTCAAGTCCGTGCGTCTCATATATCGTCAACCCGTTTTTTTGCGGCTGACGACAAATTCTTGCTTTGGCCCGAATGTTCAAGATCCCTGAACACATTAGAATCTGATCATAGAGTTAGGTAATGCTTAGGTGGCGGATTGTCCGTCTCCTTCCGCGTCTGAGTGAACTGGTCACTGTTATCGACCTGAACCTTGTCCGATCCTCTGTCTTAGAACCGGAAGCCCTACCCGGAGCCACCTATGCGAATTTGTGATTCACAAACAAAAACCCTATACTGGGGCTGTAACAAAGCGTCTGCGAATCAACGCGTCTTATGTTGGTTAACCCTAATCTATATCGACGACGAGCTGCATGATCTGAGATATCTAGGCTCGGGGACTAAGATCCGTGCCCATGCGGGTGTTACGACGGCAACGCATGTCTGCCGTTTCGTACTTACACCGGGGAAGTTACCAGCTGCTTCTGAAGTCATAGCGTTTTTTCTTTATTACACATTACCAAGAATTAAAATTTTTATGATTAGGCATACAACCGACTACACTCGTCCCGCAGAGCTGGTTCTGGGTATTACCGGTACCGTTTTATAGGCTGAGCAGACTGTCCGTGTGTAGTGTTGTGGCCGAATGCGGTCAGGGCTACCATGGTAATTCATGAGTTCCCATATCCCAAGAGAAGAATATTTGTATCAACTAAAGAAGGGAGTGATATTTGATTCTGTCATAGGTAGTTTACGGCTGATATTGAGGCATCGAACCTTTTTCTATATAGGATATCTGCAATCCGCCTCCTAGGGTTGTGCTTTTTCAACTTCAACGCCTCAAACTTAGAACTAAAGAACACACCATGGCGAATTCCGTTCCAATCAGTGTACCGGAAGGCATCGGTGCTGAAACACTGGCCGCGACTTTAATTCTGGGTATCGTCTCCTGCGTCACTGTCATCCTACGACTCTGTGTAAGGGTCAGGAAAGGGGCCGTCGGCTGCGACGATTACCTAATGGTGATAGGTCTCGTAAGTTCTCGGTTACCAAATTTGATACGGAGCAGACAGGAGTTATTCACCTTTGGTGGCCGTAGCTAACGGTGAAGCCATTTTGCTACAGATCGCCTACATTTACTGCTGCATCGTCGCTTATCTGGGCTGCATGTCAGGTTTCGGAGAGAAAGACGATGTCATTTTTCGGATAGACCCGACAGGCGAGATGAAAAGGAACGGGATGAGATGTATGTTTTGATGCACCCAGTTATATTGCAGCATCTTCAAGCGATCAGTAACTCACTGGTATTCTATCTAGGGGTATTTTATTACGAGACCGGTTATGTGATGTCTCTTCCGCCCATCAAGATTAGTATTTGTGTTGCTCTTCTACGGGTCACTACAGATATGCGTTATACTATCCCCTTGTGGCTCATTATAATCACCACTACTGTTGCATCCGCCTCAGGCATTGGGATCATAGTAACCCAGTGCAAACCTATCACCGCCAACTGGGACCTGAGCACTGGCGGGTGCGACAGTCTTGACCGCATTGGCACTATGTATATTGCCATGTCAGTTATTTCCATCGTAACTGACTGGGCTTGTGCGATTGTTCCTGCATTTCTTCTATGGAAATTAAATATGAAGCCAAAGGTCAAGGCCTCGCTCATATTTGTCTTGTCGCTCGGGGCTATGTATGATGTCCCACCCCCTTTTTCTTTAGAGATTCTTATTTTCATATATTAGGACTAGACTAACTCATATTTCCTTTTCCAGGGCCAGTATAGCAACCTGCATTCGGCTACCATATGTGCACGAATACGTTAACGCTCACACAAAACATAATAATGGCCTCTGTATGTAACATTTTTCCCACGCCCTACTCGCGTATTGGTAACTAACTGCTGTATAGATAAGGGGGGCCGCATAATCATGTGGTCTATTGTTGAGTGCGGTATTGGTATTATTGCGGGCTCTCTCCCGCCGCTACGTCCGCTACTTGTAAGACTCGGCTTAGGGCTTGGTTCGACGGCTAAAGATCCGGATTCCGAGCCTCAGGCCAACATATCCTCTACTCTCAATGTTTATAAAAATAGGGAGGCATCCACGGCTAATACTAATTCCGTACGGCTCGGGAGCGTGAAGCGGGCAAACCGAGGTGAGTCGCTAGTAACGACTTGCCAGGGGGGGACTCAGCCGCGTGCAGAGTGGTGGGATAACGTTTGCGATAGCACTTGCGACTCTGACGATTCCTCGAGCCATAAACTTATCATTGTGAAGGATACGCGGATAAATATTAAATATGATAATGTATAACTAGGGGCTAAATCTAGGGGGGAAGTAAAGCGCATAGCAATCGTATAAACGTGCGGAGAGGTTATATCTGGTTTGGTCTTGGATGGGTTTAAAAAGGGGCTGTGTCCAGCATGTTGGCAGATGGGTACTGCGGATAGGAATCAACAAAGGGGCGTTTGGGGAAAGAGTCAATATCTAAAATTCTATATACGTTGACGACTTGGCTACTCGGAGCTGATTGCAACTATTTCTAGTGACAATATGCTTCGGGGGCTGTCGAGGACTAACCAACACCAACACGGTGTTTATTCCGTGGATTTTCTCTTACCTATCATCCTTTGATTTCAGCTGACGACGCAAGGGGCTCCCAGCACAAAATCTCATATTTCCCAACCAACTAGATCCCCAGAAGAGTTCCTAACTAGGAACATGTTGGTTCCACCCTTGTAAGGCTCTGTTGGTATTGTACAAGCCACGATAGCGTAAAGTGCAGCCCCCATGCAGCGCCGAGGAGGCTCGATACCGGCCAAGCGTAACTTCCCTGGAATACCGCCGCTAGTATCCTTACTTTCGGCGTCTAGTATAAGGAAAATGGCGAATTCGATTGCTCTTTGTCAAAATTCTCGTGGTACGCTCATTTAAGGCTGTCTTTTGACGAATTTTGTTACTCTTTACCTTACCATGCGCGTCCATTATCCTGAAGCACAAAACCAATAGCAGATACAGTATTTATGAAGACAATATGATGGCTCTTGAGGTCTATCGCCGAGATGGGTTCGTCCAAGTCGAAGATATCCCCACGCCTGACCCTGGCTTGATGAAGGTTCTGGTTTGCTTAGGCGTACCTAGTAGCGCTTAACCAAATTGATTATATATTTATTAAACAAATCGCAGTGGTGTAAGAAAGGCGTGTTATAGATTTGGGCTTCGTAGAAACCGTAGTGGACGTCGAGGAGGTATTGAAAATTGAGATGGATAAACGAGCTAAGATTGGAACTCATTTTGTTGGATTCGTTCAGGGGGGTAGGTGGCAAGAAGTTCTTAAGGGCTAATTTAGTACTGACAAAACTATTTAAAATATAGTACGCTTCACGAATGATCGCCTTGGCGCTTTTGCCGAGTACGTGGCTATGGAATATGACTTGGTACCAACCCAACTAAGCCTCGAACTGGCTTCCATTACCACCAATGGTTTGGCCGTAATCTAACCTATTTTCGGTCACCTGGGGACCCCTGGCCCTTATGGAACAACTTAGGAAAGGGAGACGCCTTCGATGGCCGCAAGCTAGAAGACTGCCCCGATAGCGTCTTTATATATGGCTCGAGCACTTCCCTTGAGTTGTATTTGGCACAGGTGATCAAACTGGCTGAGGACGACTAGACAGCCAATCCGTCTCATTGGTGCTACTAGCGCCTCTAGACACGCTCTACTAAAGCATAAAGCCATACAGCTGCGATGTACTCGTTGACTACCAGGATGAAATTTTGTCTGATCAAATGCAGGCCGCTACAGGCGGCAAGGGAGTTGAGATTGCTATGGATTGCATATTAGAGGGGATAGCACGTTCTACCCGAAGAGCGGTAGACTTGCTATCTTCCTCTTAGCAGAGGCTGGGGCTTAGACTTGAGCAATATGCGTACTAAGCTACTCTACAGTGCTTTATGGGAGTGTCTCGGTGTTGACATTGAATTCTTCGGTACCCATTCCCACTCTCCGTTATTATTACTTACCATATAAAGAGATGAGGTGTTAAACAATGATTCCATATGAATTAAAGCTACCGGCGAAGCCGGAAGCTCGAAAACTAGTAGACAGATTCTTTCAATACGTCAGGTCAGGCGTTGAGAAAGGAGAAGTCATGCTCGAGCCTCATCCTATACGGATAATGCCAGGCGGTATTGAGAAAATAGTTCCGGGTGGATTTCAGCTGATTAGCCCATTGCTGGCAAGCAGTCGAACTTGGAGCACCCGGACTGAAGGATATATGCAGCTAGTTAGCATGGAAAAGGTAGTCTATTCTCTCAAGTAGGAAGATAATGGTGAAGGCCGAAATCGAATAGATCCTAGCTTCAGGGGATTACGATGCTTGCCGGCCACGGCTAGATGTTACCAGTTAGCACGGAGCTCTCCCATCCGCTGATTATGATATTTTAATACAGAAATAATACCGAACATCGGATAATCGGCATGCGCGATGTAGTACACGACATGATGCTAAGTAGTAGGACAGTCAGAGCTGAGCTGTGTCCAACAAGATACGCGACGAGCGTGACCTTGACGAGTCCAAGGTCTACATCAAGTTTGACAGTCTAGATTACCATGTGCAACATTACGCACGAAAATGGATACGGGGAGAAATAAGACATATTTGGACTTGCTTGAATCGGTATATCCCTTTTAGAATAAAGGCTGCCTACCTATGTAGAGTTACCCATACGTGTGTGTAGTTCTCAAGCTTGTAGACAAAAGATGGCTAGCATGATGGTATTGGAGATGCACGAAGAATTAAATAGCTAGGAAATACTACCAATTGTATCTTTCTCGGTGTATTTAATGAATTCGTCGCAAGGATGTTATCCTAAGATCTGCAATCGGGATCGGATCGGATCGCCAAGCCGGGACCCCGGCCGAGATGGCTGATGCGCGTTGCCCGGGAAACACGAGATTCGTGACAAAACAGGAAACCGGTTCTCAAAAGATGGCTCTTTGCCAACAGTTTCCAGGTGTTCAACTTATTGTTAATCGCTACATAAATTGCTATCTTCACGTTATTTCGGTATTTCCTAAATTTCTATATTTTATATATATCAACTTCACACCCTATTTCGAACGAGAATGCTTTTGACATCGTCGCAGGTCTCGGTTGTAATTTCGTCAGGAATTGGTATGGATGAACCCCTCCCAAATCGGGTAAACAGCCTAAAACAATTGCAACGGTCAAACTGACAATGATCTGCGTTTTTTTTTCTAGTTGTCTTGTGCACGGCGGCATTGTTCTTCAGCGGCTATGTGATCCAACAGCGAACACTGCGCGACCTACGAGCAGCCATCAAACCCAACCGGATACCCCGACCGAGTCCCAAAGTCTACTTCCCAGGCCACCACAACTCGCCTAGCCAGCTAGAGGACACGATAAACGATTCACGGCTGCGGCACGGCCGTAGAAAACATAGCGCAGAGAACGAAGAAGATGTCGTCATTGTGCGGCCCACAGTGCTGGAGGAAAAATTAGAGCAGGAAGAGCCGGCTGGGTCGGAGAAGGATGATGCTGCTGGGGCATTTGTGGGAACACCTAACGATGTGGAAGAAACTACTACTACACCCGAGAAGAAGAAGCCAGAAGAGAAGCCAGTTAGTAGAGCTGAGAGGAGGCGATTGATTAAAGAAGAGATAAAACGGTTGTCAGAAGGACAAGAGCGAGTATATTATCAACGAAGACTATGGTAACTACTCTGTCGTTCTATTATTCTCTCATATCTCAAAACTACTATATCTACTGGGTACTATGGGCATACGCATTGGGATTGGTGGGAATAGGGGCCTTTTAGAGAATCTGGTGGTTGGGGTCTTAGTGGATTTTCAGGCACGACATATCATGAATAAAGGGTTTGCGACGTAGGGATTTGTACGAATAGTTTATGGGACAACGGTTATGGTTATAGTTACTATATTCAAATCCAGGCGGATCTTTGGCCTTATTAAACAAGCAAAGTCTTTAGAGGCATAATGTAACAGAAACCTCGAGTTGAGCCTAGTGTGATTGTAATAGTAAAGCTCCTTAAATTTACGTTAATTGAAAATATCAACTCGAAACTTTCATACATGTCTAATACCTCGTCTATTTCGACTCGTCTAAACCGTACCTTTTAGGGTTGCAATGAAGCAGTGTCATCTGCACCTAACTGAGGGCCTTAGATCTGTAGGGGTTGCGAATCAAGTCTCACGCGAACGATGCAGGTGATTGGTTTCCAGATAAGGACGTCGAATCCGGGTACGCTCAAGCTGGATCCGGGGCAGATTGGCGACGGCCAGTAGATTGCATATAGGTGGGCTTATGGTTACTACCGAGCCGAGGGAGTTGTTTAATATGTTTAATACGTGTATTTGGGAACGTGTAAAAAGCGGACTCGCTGTGTGTTTGGCATACTGTGTGTATATAGTTCGCCTTTGGTCTAATAGTCTAGACCCGCCAACTCAATGGCGGTAGTCGCATTTGTGAGGCTGTGTTTTATAGTAGGCTAACTAACACGGCATACTCTCGGCTTCACAAGTCAAGACGGCTAGGCTAAGTCTTTTGCCGGAGCAGCGGAGACATCGGAGACATCGGAGACGTCAGAAGCTATTATAGACAGTATTGATTTTTTAAGAGTTGAATATTTAATGTGAAAATCCGAAGAGTAATAAATTGCCCACGACGTAATAGAAGGAATAGTAATGGTGATACTTCGGCTTTAAGTGATGTAATAGCTATACGACGTGGTTCCCCAGGGTCCATGTTCCAGTAACTTTTTCTTGTTTCTCATGCATAAGACGGGTGTATACCTGCATTGGTAAATTATCAACTCCGGGTTGACCTATTATGAAACCGAAGTTATAACTGACGATAACTAACTAATTAAATATTGTAAGGTACCCGTGTTATAATATTAGACAGCAGAAAAGATATGGTGTCCTATTTAAACTCTTAATGTTGATTCGTGCTGACATCTCGTATAGAGTGATAATTACGAGTTCCTGTTAATTGCTGAGCTGTTCTCGCTTCCCAATCATGCCTGAGCAGGTTTCTAGGCGGGCCGTCGTGCATTACTAGGACATGCACGCGAAGATCTAGCCAGGAACACCAAAGCTCCGAGTCGTCAGTCGTCAGAAGTGGATATTGTTATCATGTATAGCCCTACATACTGTACGGTTTAAAAAAAAAAAAAGTAATAAAACTTATTGGTGATCAACTGATGTAACCGTTTGGATGTATAATATTATGATTCTCATAGACCCGTTGATTTCGTCATTCTCAGCCATTCTCAGCCTTGAATAGAAATGCGGTATTATTATTCAAGTGATAGGTAAGAGATGACAGGATATTTATACCCCTGCCTTAGAGCCTACTTACCTAGGTACATAAATACCCCGCTACATCGCGACAATCTGAGGCCGATAGACCCCGCTGGTCTTGCCCTGCCTGCTTGAAAAGTGAGCTTTCTTTTCGTTGCGGTCAAGATAATAAGAAACAGTCTTAACTCTTCTAAGACTCCGTTTAGCTTTAGTTACAATACCCCTCACCCAATCATTATCCGTGACCGGGGTAATGTGGAGATGATAAGATAAGTTATAGCCAATTAGATGAATAGTCGCCTACTCAGATATGTATAGTGGGGTCTGCTGAACTGTCGTAATTCCTGTATACCTTAGTCGTAATATCGGGCTCTTGCTCCTCTTCCGTTGTTCCAACTTACATGTACCCAAGCCAAGCGGCATGCATGTCCTTTCTCCCACAAACCACGCATATGGGGAGCCTCGATAGCTTTGATAGTACCCGGAAATCGGCAAGTTACTTAGGTAAATATTCTCCAATCTTCGTATCCTCTTCTCCACGAACTCCACGAACTACCCTCTCTTAGTACTACTGTACGGAGAAACACAGTCGGCGGGGAACTCGCGGGTGACGCAGCTCGGCCCTGGATAGAAGGTAGCACGACAGCGAGACCCAAGAGTGAGACCGAACGGGGCCAGTAGAAATCTTGCATATGTAAACCCCATCCGTCGTGGTGGGTGGTGGGTGGTGAATGGTGGATGGTTGTATGGTTGTATGGGTTGTGTGCCTCACTCCGTTTCCGTTCTTGTCCTCCCATACCATCCCTATCTTAGAAGTTCTTCTTCTGCAACTCTCACGTGTGAATACACCACATACACCACATACGCTTCATAACACCCCTCGCACCACACCTTACACACCTTACACACTACGCCTCATCTACCTCTTCAAGCTTTCTCTAGCTTGAACCCTACTTCCCTACATACGTATCTGGGGAACGAAGCTGAGTGGTGGTGTGCTCGCCTTGGTCGTGACTATTGTTCGTCATTGTGAATCCTACTTACATCGGTCTTTTGTTTAAGTCAAAGCTGTCATCCCTGGCCTAACTTCCGCCGGGGAGAGCTATCTTGTCTCAGGTTGTTATCTGGCTTAATTTCATGGTTGCGAATTTCTGATTCATTTAATTTTAATATTTCGGTTCTCACACCGAGTGTCAGGCTTGAATGATAAACGAGTTATTTGATCAGATGTGCGGATTGCTCTCACCGAACCTACCTCCCTAACATTCACCACTCCGTCACCTTCGTTTGCGATATTCAAATTCCTAGTCAACATAATGGCAACCGAAACAGCTATTCACAACGGGCCATCCCGTTTGGAGCTTCTTAGCCCCGAAGATTTTGAGACGGCTTCTATTCGTTCAGCCGCTCCCTCTTATAGTGAGGCACTTCTTTCATAGGTAGATAGCAGATGTTCGGTAAGAAGAGCTAACAAAGAGACTTATTCTAGTGTCCGAGGCACCTTCGTATCACTCAACGATACCAACAAACGAAAGCGTACCTGAGTACACGCCACCCGAGCCGCGAGGCTCGCCGTTGGCATCTCCGCCACGCTATACATCCATGCTAAACCCGTCCTCAACGCCGACTCCCATGACCTCAACTTTTGCGCCGGGAGCAGGCTTACCACGGATACCCTCTCCGCGCCGCCGCAACGAGGTACCGCATCTCGCTCATTTCCAGGTCCCGAGCTGGTCCTCGATGAGCAGCAACCCTACAGCTCGCCACTACCAAAGAGTCGCCCATCGTCGCGTATCCGCTGCCAACGGAGGACTCCACGGCTGGGGAGGGGTCGAAAGCGCCTTGAGGTCAGCGGTCCAGCGCATCAACGCCGCAGCCGCAGCCGACGACGCTGACCCCTATAAGGTGCGACCTCTTGAAGATCCGTACCTGGTTGGAGAGGAAGCGGCTGCAAGGGCTCGAAACGAGAGGCTAGCAAGACAGAATGGAGATGATGTTTTGATCCGTGAGGACCGACATTGGGATTGGTTTTTGGGTTGGTCTACCTGCTCCTTGGGCCCTGATAGCAGTTCATAATCCTTGTACGAGAGTGCTGACCTTTTCGAATTATTAGGCCAGACGAGAGCCGCAGAGGAGCGCGAGCGAAGTTGGAGCAGCTTCCGCACTAACGTCGAGAGTCGTGGCAGATTCGCTCGCCGCTTCGGTCGATGAAATACTTGTAGAACATACCACGTGAGAATTATTTCTGTCGAAATCTCATTGCGATATCGAGCTTTCCAACTCTTCTGAGGGATTATGGCTATGGCTGTACTAGTCGTATTGCACTTCTTTTCGTTCCTTTTTCCGCTTCCTTTTTATGTCGTCTTCACCACATGCATTTGGGCGGCGCTACCGTTTTGGCGTCAACTAAGCAAGTTAGACAGGTTCTGGGGCATCTCTTTTCTGGTTGGGTTTCGACATTCGGGATGTCCATGCGGATGAATGGATGAGGTCATGAGATATGTTGCGAGGGCATTGATTCTTCATTTCTTTCTGCATTCCTTAGGCTTTGTTGCAGTAGCCAACTCCTATTTAGCATCAATTTAACACAAATTCGAATAAACTTGCTCATAAGTGCATTCTCGCCTGTAGTTCAAAATACATATCTTATTCATCAATGGAGGCCTTGGCCGTATATCTGACCGAGTATTGACCTGCCAGCCGTCAACGATTCTAATGGTTTAACCACCCTTAGTTCTACATACCCGTAAAACGCCATTGACCATGTAGCTACTGATTACACTTTGTCCTTACAGACTGAGTTTGCTGATGCTTCTTTATGTGAACACTTCGTGACCACTGTGAAATATGGATTGTTCGAGTTCGAATGACTTAGCCCTTGCTCTTGGTGTTGAGGATAAGAGCTACGATGAGACTATTTGCGGTGAGTAACAATACTTCGCTATACTATAGAGGTCTAGACTTACCCATAGAGACCTAGAACTTCACCGAAAATAAGGATCAGGACCATGCCAACGAATATTCTCGACTGCTCCATGTACGCGCGGACACCCTTGTCACCAACGACTCCAATGCAGTATCCAGCGGCCAAGCCCGTGAACCCGACTGCGAGTCCACATCCCAAGTGCATGAAGCCCCTATTTTAGACGTTAGTTTCACCCGACCTTTTCTATTCGTTGAACCGTAGTTATGGAGACGTACGTGAATAGGCTGTAGCTCTGTCGCGATGGGGGATCCATGTCTCCGGCGATTAGGACGGCGATGACGAGTGAGTAAACGGCGATAATTCCGGACATGACGACGGGGATCAGACACTGCGGGAATCATTATATTAGAGAGCTGATTACGACGGCAAAGAAAGCCGGTATAGAGTAAGCTGGACTGGGCTTTAACAAACCTTCATAATCAGGTCTGGCCTGAAGGTACCCACGCCTGCGATACCAATACCCGATTTCGCTGTTCCGTATGCTGCCCCAATGCCTATATTATAATTGTCTTAGCACGCGATATCATTAAGGGACGATGCGCTATTCGGGGATCGTACATCCGAAGATCATGGCGGACGCAATACCGGCCTACATCATTGAAGATATTATTAGTAAGGATACTTTGAGGTGAGCTCCAAGTTAACGGAACTGATGGGAACGTCGAGCTTACCATGCCGAAGAAGGGGGCGAACTTGGGCGCCATCTCTGATTCCGCCATGATGGATATGGTTGTTGAATATTCACAAACTGTTGTGGGAAAAGATGAATAAATGGGCTCGCGAAGTATAGAGAGTTTGTCGTCGCCGAACCTGTCGAGCCTCGAAGGAGTATGAAGCTAAACCAGCTGAACTGCCTTGAACCAAACGCGGCTTTCGAATAACCTTACTGACCCGGGACCACGTGATTGTCTGATTACATTACATCTACCTAGGTACTTAGGTACTTAACGGCTTTATGGCTCAACTGAGATCAGCCAATCAATAACCAGTTACCCCACAAATACCGACTTTTATTTATACGTTTACGCATTGTCAGTCAATTATGCATGAGCTATCCTTTCTAGCCTAGAAATAAGCTTTGATACATACTTACCAGCCATAATTCTATATAGTTTTAGGTACCGTTCTGATCTTTTTCAGTCTTGATGAATTAGTCCCCGAAACGGTTTCAATGGCTTAATTTAATGGACGATACCTAGCATTCGAGTCAAGGCGATATATTACATATGTACCTACCTAAGGTACATAGGCTATCTTTTAAGGGGAAGTCGTATTCGTTCAAGTGAATGCGAATGCACAGGGGGAAGATGACCTGTAGCACGCCTCTGTTACAGCAAGATGTTGAAGTCGTCATCTGGGCTGCACCAGTTGCATATGTTGATATGCAGGCTGTAGATTCACTTTCCGTTAGTTATGTGTTGTAAAATATGGTTCATGACGGGACCAATTGATTTGTTCGTCGGTTGTATTCCCGTCGAACTTTAATACGGTCAAACTTAAAGACGTACACGCTATTTGCACCTTCTACAGTCGCGAACACGTAAGATATTTATCTGTCTTTTTTTTTTTTTTTTTATATATATATATATATAGTGATGTTCAATGTTTCTTATAGGGAAGGTAGTTACTATCCTATTACACTATTACATACTATGTACATGTATGTATTGACATGCACGTAATTGCTTGTGACCATTAAGGTACCTGATATTTGTTCGTAACTCCTTATTATCTTTATGTACCTATCAATTCCGAGCCGACGATAACCCGGGCCTATTGTTAGTCCAGCCCAGGTGCCGGGATCCAGTCTTAGCAGTTTGAAGCAGACACCAATTGTCCTTGCTCTTCTGATCCTTGATCATATCAATCAGTGTACAGACTTACCTTTACCGTACAGCGCCCATTCAAATCCTACCTAACCCGACCTCTCCCTTCCTGTCCCTAAAAACCCACCTATTCGATTCGATGCCGACGTCTTGCCCATCGCTCCCCTCCAAATCACTTGTTATCCCGTTCCACTAGCGATTTGCATCCAATTATTAACTTAGCGGGAGCCAGGTCATTTTTTAGGCGAAAGGGGAAAGGAGAGGAAAAGAAAAAAAAAAAAACTTCTGGAAGAACTAAATACAAGAAGTTGGAAGAAGCAGGATATCGCTCGCACATCAAGGCCGTCCACCCACGGCGGTGAGTCCGTCGTCAGTGTCGGCAATCACCCCTTTATCCCTATTTGAGGACTTATCCTTTTAGTCTCTTGTCTAGGCTCCCGGCCGCCTAGGCTCTTGTAAGAGTAAGTGACGTGACGTCGGCACCCCTGGATCTTAAGATTGATACGAAAGCTGCACCTGCGTATGCGAAGTGGTGTTTGTACGACTTGACCGGCACCGCCGTGCAATTCGACAATTTTCTTTCCGTTTTTAAACCCCGAGCGACGAATCTGTTGCTGACTACGTAACCTCACCCTTTTTTTAGGACTACGAGAATGGCTGATTACACATACGACCAACGGCGATATGGCCCGGCCTCGAATAATCAGCGAGATGCCGCATTCTCCAACATTTTTGGTTCCGCCCCTCCTCCGGGACGAACTGGGACTATGACCTCGTCGTCGCAAGGCTATACACCGAACTCGCAGCCACAAGAGGGTAGAACCCAAACTATGTCATCCGTGTCGAGCATGCAGCACGATATGCAACGACGACCCCCTCCCAGACCCCAACAACAAAGGGGTTATGAAGAAACTGGCCGAACTAGAACTATGGATACTAGTATGGCTAATGGTTACTATCAAAGCCAGCGAAACCCGTCTGGAGGTTATCCCCCTATGCCAGCACAGTATGGAAGACCGCAGCCTCCGGGACCGAACCAAAGACCTTATCCTGGCCCTCCGCCGCAGGGACAGCCTCGATTCGATCCGAGAGCACCTGCCCCGTCGGGATATCCTCCACGAAACCCAGCTCCTCGAATGTACCAAGGAGGGCCCGGTTCTGCTCCTGCTATGCGTGATGACCCGTATAGATCTCAGTCTCTCGCCAGCATGCCACGGCAACCGGCATATCAGCAACCGCCCTATCAAAACCCGCCAAACAATTTCCGTGCTCCTCCGCAGACTACAATGTCGTCCCGCACAACCGCACAAGGTCGAGTAGTCCCAGAGCGCCACGACGATCGATCGATGTCGATGACTGGTTATCCTCCTGATCGCGATGCTCACCAGATGATGAGCGGCCGAGTAATTCCCAACCGTATGAGGGCACCCTCGAACGAGAACCCCACGGTGAACGGGAATGCAGGCGGATACCCCTCGTTCAATGGATACACGGCCGCGCCGGGCACTGCAACGAGGACAATGAGCATGGCATCCTCAACTGTTGGCGGGGACCATAGTCGCACCATGTCAATGGCTAGTACCATTGTCCCTGAGACTTCGGAGCAAGCTCGACAGCAGCTTTCGCAGCAGACGCAACAGCTAGCACATCGACCATCCCTATCGAGATCAATCGAGGGTGAACGACCTCCCACCGCTAAGATTCGGCCGCCGTTGGTCTACCCTGCCCTTCTCTCGAGAGTCGCCGAATGCTTCCGCCAAAAGATCATTACGGGCGACCGGACGAAGAACGAGTTGACGTATAAAAACGCGTTCAGCGGTTCCGAAGCTGTCGACGTTCTATCGTACATCATTAGAACTACAGATAGGAATCTGGCCTTGCTACTTGGTCGAGCTCTAGATGCGCAGAAATTCTTCCACGATGTCACTTACGAGCACCGATTACGAGATTCGTCGTCTGAGATGTATCAGTTCAGAGAAACTCTAATGGATGAGCCAGAAGAGAAGCACCCAGTTAATGGTGTATTCGTTTTACTTTCCGAATGCTACTCTCCCACATGCACAAGGGATCAGCTCTGCTACTCGATTGCTTGCCCACGACGATTAGAACAGGTGTCTCGACTCAACCTTAAGCCGCAGGTTGGCCTTAGGAAAGATCAGGACGCCACTATCAACGATGATGCGGACCAGACAGACGAGCAGAAGCTCTGGATCAACACTGTTCCCAAAGAGATTGCTGAAAGTGTCGGCGACAGGGAGAAGAAGAGGCAAGAAGTTATTTCCGAGATTTGTTACACCGAAAGAGACTTCGTCAAGGATCTCGAGTATCTCAGGGATTTCTGGATCTTGCCGTTACGCTCGAAGGGTTCCCCTATTCCCGCCGCAAGGAGGGAAAAGGTTGTGCAGAATATTTTCAGCAACATTATCGACCATCCTAGCATTCACTCTGTCAGTTCAAGATTTGCCAAGGCTTTGACAGAAAGACAACAAAAGAACCCCGTAGTCAAGAATCTCGGCGATATCTTCTTGGAAATCGTTCCTCAGTTCGAGCCTTTTATCCTGTACGGTTCCAAGCAACTCGAAGCCAAGTTCGAGTTCGAAAACGAGCGATCGAGCAATACTTACTTTGCCAAATTTGTCGAGGAGATTGAGAGGAGGAAAGAGTCGAGGAAGTTGGAGTTGAACGGTTATTTGACCAAGCCGACAACGCGACTTGCCCGTTATCCCCTACTCCTCGAGAACGTCTTGAAATATACTGAAGACGGTAACCCAGACAAGGAGGATATCCCCAAAGTTCTTGTTATGATTCGTGACTTGCTGAGCAGGGTTAACGCCGAGTCTGGCAAAGCTGAAAACCGCTTTAACCTACGTCGTCTACACGAGCAACTGAAGTTCCGCCCAGCTGACCGAGTCGATCTTAAACTGACAGAAGATGGCCGAGAACTAGTATTCAAAACACAGTTCAAGAAGTCGCCCACAGACCCTACGGACATCACAGCTTTCCTGTTTGACCACGCTGTTCTTCTAGTGCGGATAAAGCAAGTTGGCAAGGGTGAAGAAGTGAAAGCTTATAGAAGAGTAAGTGATTGGCCATGTCTAGTATGTCAGAATTTAGTGGCTAATCTTAACTACCTAGCCTATCCCATTAGAGCTACTCTCGATTAAAGAAATGGACGAAGTCATCCCTCAGGCAGGAGTAAAACGGGCGTCCTCGAATCTGCCTTTCCGCGGCAAAGATTCCGACAAGAAGGCCACGGAAGGTTGGCCTATCACTTTCCGACATCTAGGCAAGAATTACTACGAGCAAGTTTTGTACGCATCGAATCAAACAGCTAGGAAAAAGTGGCTCGAGTTCATCGACTCAGCTCAGCAGCGTCTCCGAGCAAGAGCCGACTTCTTTAACGTTAACACTCTCTCTTCTAATTTCTTCCAAGCTGGCAACCTTGTCAACGCTGTTACACCTTTCGGTAAGGAGTACCAGATGCGCCACGTGTTTGACATTTACTAACTACATTAATAGATGGTGGTCGTAAACTAATTATTGGCACCGATCATGGCATTTATGTGTCAGATCGAAAGGTTAAAGACCAGGTGCCCAAGCGCGTTATCGAAGCACAGCACGTTACCCAAGTTGATGTGTTGGAAGAATATGGTCTGCTACTGGTCTTATCGAATAAGACATTGTCATCATATTCGCTTGCAGCTTTGGATCCGAACGAGCCTGCACTTGCGAAGAGGCCTAAGAAGATCCAAAGTAATTGTAACTTCTTCAAAACAGGTATCTGTCTAGGTAGGCATCTGGTCTGTTGCGTCAAGTCTAGTGCACTTTCAACTACGATCAAGGTGTACGAACCCAACGACTCGATGAGCAAGGGCAAGAAACAAAAAGGATTTGGCAAGATGTTTAACGCTGGTCAGGATGAGCTAAAGGCGTTTAAAGAGTTCTACATCCCAACCGAATCCTCATCTGTCCACTTCCTTAAGAGCAAGCTCTGTGTGGCATGTGCCAGAGGATTCGAAGTCGTTTCTCTTGAAACACTCGAAACGCAATCGCTACTAGATCAGGCTGATACTTCGCTCGACTTCGTTGCAAGGAAGGAAGGTGTGAAACCGATCCACATAGAACGACTCAACGGAGAGTTCCTTCTCAACTACTCCGAGTTCTCGTTCTTCGTCAACCGGAATGGCTGGAGAGCAAGGCCAGAATGGCGTATTGACTGGGAGGGAACACCACAAGCATTCGCCCTATCTTACCCATGGATCTTGGCATTTGAGCCAAATTTCATTGAGCTCAGGAACATTGAAAGTGGAGCAGTCCATATTGTTCCACATAAGAACATCCGGATGCTGCACAGTAGTACACATGAGGTGAGTTAAAGGCTCGAACACTATAATAAGGTACAATTACTAACCCTACGTAGATCTTATTCGCCTACGAAGATGAAGCGGGTGGTGACGTGGTAGCTGCTCTGGACTTCTGGAAAAACAATCGGAAGTCTGAGATGCTCGCGCCTTGAATTCTATTTCCGTACTATACCTATTAATCGAGACCATAAAGCAGGCATTTCGTCTGCTCGTAAGCCATGCCTAGCTATCATCTGATCATTTGGGGTTTCAGCTCGGCCCAGACCGTGTAGGACCAGGGGATACTGGATAAGCATGCAAATTCATATATGCGGCCGGGAGTGTGTCTCGTTGTCTATCTGGCCAGCATATTTCATTTTCCTTTCTACCTCAGTTTTTGAGAATGTCTTCAGTAGCGAGGAATTAGTTTTTAATTGTGCCCTAAGCTTCCGGATTACAGATCGGCTACGGACTTTGGATTTTGCTGGAGCCCATAGCAACTAACTTTCTGACGTGTACTTCAAGGTGAAGAAGAAGAATCTGGAAGGAGGGGGGCTCGTTATACGCCACAGTCTGCGCTGCGTTTGGTGAAGCTGAGTTACGACAAGTAATAGCGAGCGACCTGTCGTGAGATGAGAAGGGAAGAGGAGGAAAGACAGAGAGAGGCGACTCGGGAGGTTCGCCTGGGATTTCGGGAAGGGGAAAGGGAGGATGTGTCTAGAAACTACCTAGTAGGAAATCCCTACCGTAATCACAACAAGACCCGAAAGACTATGGACCCAAAAAACCCCCTCAAGGCTTGGGAAGACGACGTGCTACGTTCTTCGCTCGTGTTCTAGATCTGTGCTCGCGGAGTGTTCGTGTTTTGGTCCTACTTAAAGAAGTGCAAAAAGCTTACAAGGCTGGGATTCCTTGGCCTAGCGACTAGACTAGAATTGTTCTTTCTTGTCCAGCTATGCCTTGCTCCCTATCCGAGAGGTGTAGGTAGTATTATTGTATGAATGTGTATCTATGGGAACTTAGAGCCGATATATCCGCCCTAGCCGGTTCCCTGACTCGAGTGTCAACCAAGCTGCCGGAAGAATTGGGCTAGCACTATCTAATTATCAGGGCCATAAGTTTAAGATAGCCAGTATTTTTCATATGTTAGACGTGGGTAGATAGCTTAGGTAGCTTGGGTGGGTAGTCTAGCTGTAAGGGAGCGCCCCTTGGGACCCGAGGATGATGTTAGTCGACGGGAAGCAAGCTCCGAAGATCGCGCTATAGATATGTCGATCTTCGAGCTTGAGCTTGAGCTTGACGAGATTTAGACTCGTAAGGTTTAGCGGAAAGTCAAGGGATAGAATACCCATAAGTTTTTTATTTTTATTTTTCTTATTAGTTATCTTTTCTTTTTTTTTTTTTTCTGAAGGTATCCATTTAAGATATGTAGTGACGATGTGAGACAGAAGTTTTCTGTGGATATGTAAGGTAGCGTTCTGGGCTTTGCTTCACATGCGTGGCTAGCTGGTTGGTTGGGTGCTGGTGGTATGGTGGCATACACGCGTCTCACCGAGTCAAAACTGTCTTTGGCTTCGGTAACGCAAGCCGGCAGCGCAAGTACAAAGGTAAAGCAAAGGGCACTCTTCCCTCATCCGGCCGATATGCGGGAGATGCGGGTTAGTTTCGATATCGGTATCTAGGTTTCCTTTAGTTTCGCAATTTATCATCCACCTATTCGACGTATGCCGTTGTTCTTGGAGGATGGGGATTTTTTTATTGTCTGTGTCTGGAGAGCCTCGTACGTTGTCTGATGTCGTCGATGGTGTATCACCTCCGACAGTTCTTATTCGCCAGACCTGTTATTCCTCGGCGCTCGAAGATCTTGGTCTAGAATCGTTGCACTAGGGAGATATAGGTAGGTACAATAAGATAACTTATAGATTATGCTAAATTGGGGAGATGGGTTGCAATAGGTACGATGCAACGCGGCACCGCTCGACTTATACCTATAGGTCAGGTACGTGCGTGCGTGTAAGATGTAGGTATGTATGCACATGTAAGTAATGTATGTGTATGTATAAGAGGTAGTTATATTTGCATACATATATATATCTACTTAGGTAACTTATAGAAGAACCCGTTGAACCTTTACTATCCATTGCAACCGCCGCATCGGGTCTACTTATCTGAGTTTTCTGCCGTCGACTACTTTGGAGGGGCGTCCCGGCATATAAGGGGCTGGGAGCTTATCTCGACATATTAGAGCGGCAGTGTATGCGATGGTGCGATGTTACGCTTGACATCATCGTTAGGTTGGCGGAAGACGTCTCCTCCTAAATCGCAAAGCTACGGAGTTCTAGAACGAATTTCGGGGATTTCCCTCCTAGACCGAGTAATGCAATAGTTGCCAACGAAATTTAGTATTTGGCGTTTACTGCGTTACCTACTTCTATATATGTGTACCACGTAATAGGTATGGTATATAGGTATGTAGGGTGTATAACGTATAGAATGCTTCTAGTACGTGCGTTGATCGTGCGACGAGCCGGTATGAGATCGCAGCACGGGGTTAACTTAAAATACTCCGAGAGGTCGCATGGTGAAACGGCGAAAATCAAGACGGATGCTTGCGGCATTCGTTCCCAGCCATCATCAAGAAGATTACCTTCTCAAAGTAGTATATCACTAGAAAGAAAAAATCATCAGACGAACAGGTCGTGCGAGGCAAAAGGCCCAGCCCGTAGGAGATGGACGCACCTAACGTATATACACGTATATGTATATACATATATAGGTATATAACACGTGTATGTCCTAAAGAGTACAGACAACCAGCCCTTCCTAGATGGGCAACCTTGGCGACGCTATCGGCTTAGCTCCTTCGCATCGTAAACTACATCCTTACAACCCTTGCGTAAAAGAAATAGCCCATAGGATAGCTCCTCGTTCGTATGCTAGATGGGAAAAGTAAGCGTGGCGAGCAAACGTACATAACGTACCGAGTTGTCGGGGCCTTCGCTCCAGCGTACGTACGGGCAAGGAGGGAGGAGATGGGACTCGTCCAGAGACCCGGGAAGGACGGGCTCGTGGATCCACACGCCCCCCAGGTTTTGAGTTCGACGGGACAAGGTCCGTTTGGGTCGGAGGGGGGCTCGTGCTGAGTGGTTGCTGCTGTGGAACTCTCCAGGGAAGAGCTGAGCAAACCATCATGATGAATCGGAGCATCGGGGGGGTCGAGCTAAGCTACATAGCTACCTCTTAAGCTACCTAGGTAGCTATTCTATGTATGATACGTACTCTCATCACTTATATGCATCCATCCACACAGATACCTACAATATTCCTTATCTAACGCAGTAGTTTGTCCAGATATAAGAAGGGGGCTTCTCTCTCTCCCACATCTGAAGCTTCATGCTCCTCGGAAGTCTCTTCACCTTCACATGCCGATACCAGAAACTTAACTTTACTTAAATATTTCAACTTGTAATAGAATACTGAAAACATTACTTTGCCTAAACGACTTTAGAATCCATCGAGCTAGCCTTTGATATACAGATTTCATCTATACTTTCAACACAATTCTCGAACTTCATCCAGTGTTGGAAAATCAAATACAACTGATCAATATGCATTGCTATTGCGCAAACTACTATGTTAGTAGTCCTCCGAGTTTTCTTTCTGTGAAAGATAGCGTCATTAACATAGCCGAAAATAGGGATCGGTCAATTGCCAGAACAAAGTCGCCCATTTTGGCCAGCGGTGTAAACTATGCACAGTACGTCTCAATAATTATATCCAAGAATTGAATTCTATAAGAAATATTCTCTGACCTGGTAATTGAAAATAGGTGCTGAATGAGGGTCATCCGACAAAGCAAGACCTTTTCAAGATAACATCCAACGACTACGCATATGACAGCGAGGCCGCCGACGAGGACGACTCGAGTCCGGACGAGCACGAGCACCGGACTCGAGACCATAGTAAGAGCTCGTCCAAGTGAACCGAGTCGCATCGATCGAATCACACTAGGACGCTCCTATAAGATGCGGTGTTACGATAGGCGCAGATGACGAATACGACATTCTTTCCAATCATCAGACTTTCGACTGGGATCAACAAGGAAGAAAAAAATAAACTAAACTAATAACTTTCAGCAAAATAGGGGGGGAGGCAATGGCTACGCTAACTTAAGCTAAGCTCTTTTTTTTCCACTGATGACGAGAGGACAATGCTTGGGCAACAGAAGCCGAATAGAAGGACTTAGAAGCCGGGACGAGTCCTACAGTAGCAGAGACAATGACACAATGCGCGGTGGGCGCTCGCGGCGCTCCGAACAGGGCAACTGTTCTCGAATGTCTCGAATCCTTCCTTACGATAGTACGGGTGCTAGGTGTTGTGGGCGTTTCTGTAGGGTCATACATACACACATATATTTTGCTGTTACTTGCTACTGTTACGTGTACTAGGTTGGGCAGATCAGGATGGGATTCTCGAAGGGGGGACACGGAGGGAAAAGTGACGGCGTCGGACTAGGCTATGTCGTTCTAATGAAATTTCTCACCTTCGCTTCTTCTTCTTCTTCTTCTTTTCTTCTGTTGCTCTTGTTCTTTGTTGTGTTTAAAACATGACCTAGGTCGGAGTTTTGCGATTCGCGTGTGCGGTGACATGTGGAGCTGTAAGCTGTTTGTGTACCGAACGTAACGCAGGTATATACGTATATATGCATGTGTATGCTCGCGCGAGGATTGGCGCTAGGATCGTGGAGATTTGGTGCTACGGGTGGTGGGTAGGACAGGAGTTCCTGTGTGAGTGCGGCGATGGTAAGCAATGTGTAAGCGATGATGATGAGTGTCTCATATGGGCATGCCAATGGAGATTCGAATAGTCCATACAGATAGTCCATATGCTCGGAAGGTCGAGTATGTCCGCGCTGGGATCGAGATTCAGGGGGTAATGCAGGTCCCATGCTAATACCGATAGTCATTTATATGTGTAAATATGATTCGCATTAGGTTACGCACTTTTAACGGATATACATATATACATGCACATACACTGGTATCATCCTCTTCAACACATTTCGCCATATACTCCCCATCCCCGTACGCCGAATCATCTTCAGTAGCAACTCATCTCAACAGAACGGACAGCCGCCATGTTTCACCACACAGCTCCTATGATTAGCCACCAGTAGTGCCACGCTTACTTGTGACCTTGCAGATGCCACTCAAAGGCTTTCCTGAACAGTTCCCCGCCATTCTTCTCCACAGTCTCCCCATGGCACGGCACGATGATCTCGGGTTCCCACGCGGCGATCCTTCGCACGCTCTCGTTAAAGCCCGCGCGATCCCCCGCCCCGTTACTAATCCCATACCACAGGAACCGCTTCAACCCCTTTGCTTCCCCATCCGTACTGTTGAGGGACAGGAATATCCGGTTCAGCAGCCCGTGCGAACTCTTCTCCGCCTCGGGCACCCTCGAGTACTGCTCCGTCGCAGGAAGATTAAATAGTAGGTCTGCTTGTATCAGCGCGCGGTCCGGCTTGTAGAAGAGCACGACCTCCTTGTTCGGGTGCGCGTCCACAAACTCGACCTCAAAGTCAGCTGCGAACTCGTCGCTGACTCCAGCGGCATCCCGTCGGTTTGACGGGTCCCACGTGAATGCGAAGGGCTCGTGTCCGATGCGCGGGTCATCTTTGACCTTCTCGCGCTTCTCCTGCAGACCCTTGGGCCCGAGGAGTTTGGCGTCGGGATACGCGCGCGCCCACTCGGACAGGAAGATATGGTGCTCTAGGTCCCCTGCGATGATGTACCCGACGCGACCGCCTAGCTCGTTGACTTTGGCTTGCGTCTCGGGAGTCAGGGCTACGGGGGAGTACACTGCGAGGGTACCAGAGGTAAGACGTACTGGAGTTGGTTAGCGAGTATACTTGACCCAGAGACGAAGGACTCGAGAATTTTCTTACTTATGGTACCGCGCCCGCCCACGCGAAGGATGCCGAATCGAGCAAATGGCACGGAGACTGTCACGATGTTCGGCGTGATGTTCCGGATAACAGCTACCTCACTCGGGTTGGAGGGTACTAGTTTAGAAGACATGTTGCGGGAGCAGGTGAGTTGTGTCCGGCTTGGTTGGATTCTCGTTTGTGTGAATGATATTCTTTGAGTGTTTGAATGAATTGTCTTCAACTTCTTGGTGTTGGTTATTGTCAGGTAGCCTCTAGATACGAAGTTGTAGTGACGTCGTGGAACTTGTGTGACAAAGAATGTTTGTCTTGAAGGTTTATTGATATTAAAGGAATCAACAGTAGTTTTAATGTTCTCAACCGAGATCGATTAATATTCATTCTTATAAGGTTTCATCCTTTTTTTTTTTTTTTTTCTTTTGTGAACTGTCACCTTATTTAACATGCACACTCTTCTTAGTGACTTGCATTACTTATATTTGAGTATTTGGAATTTAATCTCATGATGCTATTTGTAGAAGATTTATACTTGTGATAGGTAGATAGGTAATTTTAGGTGTTACTAAGCTCTTGCTTAGTGAAGTCTTCTGAAACTGTCACCGACGCACCGTTGACATCATAAGACCGTGGAACCCGTGGGACCCGTGGGACCCTCAACGGTGCGAACTATGGTACGTTTATAGTGTAAATCACGCTATGCACGGTGCAGATTGCTTTAGTGGCAGCAGCAGTCGGTATCGTTTCAACTTAAAACTCAATTCCAAATCATTTCTCATCAACTTAAAAGACACTATACTCCATATCTTCCGAAACAGCTGACAAATAAATAACAGACTAAGTATTATGCGCCGAAAACAGCAAGATCAAATATCAATTAGTTAAACAAAATAAAACTATGTTGTTCATACACCACCCTTATCCCATCACGTACCTCGATCAACCCCCTTTAGTCAAGGTACAGCACATGGATAAAGGTAACAAAAGAGCCTCAAGACTGGCTTTTTCTATCGACAAGTGACCACAAGTCCATACTAGATCTTAGGTACTTAATCAATGTTTCCATGTCCACCACACGCCAGCCGTCAACGTGGCAATGAACTCCCAAACTAGATTCCACGATGGCTCCCTGATGCAGATAGCCGGTCGGTCCATCACACCCACGAACAGAGCTCTCTTCGACGGCGTATTTGCCGCCCTCCATATCGCCAATTCCCGTCCCTGCGCCAAGAGCGTAATGAGTAGCATAGCCATCACTGCGAGATTGCCAATCGCTACGGCGTTCCACCGGTCGCGCCAGAACAGCTGGGCAATACCAGCCCACTTGTCGCGCCATGCCGCCCAGCTCATCATTATCGCAGCTTGGTGCGCTTCTGCCGTGGCTCGGTTCGCCTCTGCCGCGGCTCGGTTCTGCCACGCGGTTTGCGCCTCGGCCTCGGCCTGAGCACGTGCGGCATCGGCGGCAGCAGTAGTGGCAGCAGCGGCGGCGTCGGCTGCTCGCGCGGCTTGCTCGTAGGCTTCGCGGGCGCGGCGGGAACCCTCGTTGAACTCGGGCAGGATGTCCTCGAACCAGTCGATCTCCCGAGTCAGGGTGCCGATGACGCCGTTCATACGCTCGATCTCGCGCGCGATGCCCGTCGCGCGACGCTTGGCTACCTCCGTCTCCGGGGTGTCCGGGTTGCGACGGATCTCCACGTTGGCGGCGTTGAGGCGGACCGCGTACTGGTCGCGCGTGTTCTGGTTTTGCTTGAGCTGCTCCTTGAACTGCCCGTCTAGTTCCTGGCACTTCGCCGTCACCCTGCTGGCCACTTCGTCCCAGAACCTGGCGAGGCCGTCGCGCGACTCGTTCGTCTGGCCTTGCTTGGCCTTGAACTCGGCTTCCAGCCCTTCGATGCGCGCTTGGTGCGCGGTGGCCACGGCGCGTGCGTCGCTCTCGCACTTGGCCTCTTGGGCGCTCAGGTTGCTCTCCAGATCCTTAACTGCTTGGTCCAGGGCGGCACGGGCCTCTCGCTCGGCTTCGAGGTCTTTCTCTGCTTGCTCGAGGAGGCGGCGGAGCTCGCTGATCTCGTCTGCCGTTGGATTCTTCTTGAGTTCATCGCGCGTTTGTTCGAGCTCCCGCTCGAGTCTTGCGATCTCGTCTGCCAGGTCGGCCTTCTCCTTCTCGCATTTCTGGATTGCGGCGTCGGAGTCGGCTACTGAGGGACTGCTGGATTTGCTACCGGAGCTTTGCTTGAGTCGCGCCACCTCGGCATTCGCCTTGTTGAGTTCGTCCTCGAGCTTCTTGACATCCTGGCCCTTAGCCTTGAGCTGGGTCTCCAGCTCCTTTTCTCGCTTGGCAAGGGTGCTTACTTGGGTTTCCAGGCGAGCGACTACCTTGGTGAGGCCATCAGCCTTGAGATTAGCCTCCTTGAACTGTCTCTCTAGGTCATCACGCTCGGTCTTGAGCTGCTTGACTTCTAGTTCGAGAGCGCTATGGTCGCCTCGAAGCTCCGCGAGTTCCTCTTCAAGCTCTAGGACTAACTCTTTGTCTTCTATGGCACCGAGCTCGTTGTCGAGGGTATCTCCACTACCTCTCTGTGACAAGATCGAGGATGTGCTCTTTGAACTCCTGAAGCTTCCGCTTCTAATCCTAACAAATTCGGCTAGTTTCTTCTCCAGCTTCACGATCTCTCTTTCTCTTCCCTCCAATTTGTGCCGAATGTCTTTTTCTCTCACAAGGCTTTCGGCAATGTACTTCTCGAGATCGCGAATCTTGTCGTTGAGATTTTTGTTAGTGGTGTTTGCCTTTTTCAGCTCCTCCTCTTTCAGCTCGTATTTAGCTTGGGTACTGCGTCCGAGCGACGTCTCAGCTTCGAGATCTTTACTCTTTTCTAGAATCGTGTCCCTTGCGCGCTTCAGTTGTGCATCGACTCCATACTTTTCTTTCTCTAACTTTTTATAATTCGCCTGCAATGCTTCATAGTTGTCCTCGATTCGTTTCGTGTCCTGTAAGTACTTGGCATCTTTCGCCTTCATCTGCTCTTCTAGTATCTCAATTTTCTTTTTCTTCTTGTCACGTTCTGACTCGACATGTGTTACCTGGCTGTTGAGTTCTTCTTTTGTTCTTGATATTTGATCCATATATCGTGCCTCAGCATCGACAAGTACTTTCTCCGCATCCTTCAGTTCCTTTAAAGCTATATCCCTTTTCTGCGTTACTAATTTAAGTTCATTTTGAGTGTTTTTTAAAGATGTCTCTAGGGCATCTTCTCGCCCTTTAGCCAAATTGGGTACCAAGTCATTCAATAACTCGCGTATAATTGTCTCGACGCTGTCTTTGTCGAAACTAGTATTATATGTAATGGCTTTCTTATCATCGAGCAGCTTCGCGTTTATCTTTTCAGCGACGATTCTGAGCTCGTCGCTCCACTGGGGTGCGGTTACTAGCGCCATGACGATGCCACGAGATGTTCGCAAGCAACAGAATAGGAAAACTGACGGTGTACACGCGACGAGGTGGAAAGCTTGCCTGAGCTTGACAGCACTTTTGTTCGTATTGCGGCACAAAGGAGTTGGCAGTAAAAGGTCTGCGTCCGGCGGTACCGTATATTTCGGCTTTGTCTACGTTTCTGTTGCGAATTGTCTATGCGAATTTTAAGGTGCCTACTTCAAGGCTTAGTAAGTTATCACCACGTAACGTGAGGTAATATATGTCGTCCTTTGGATTCGTTCCCTACTCCTTTCTCAAATCCGGTATGATCCTTTCACGTCGCTATTCGGTTGCTGAAAACGGAGGACAAACCCTTTCTTATCAAGACTGTAGTTGTATCAATAAGCGTAGTTAACGATTTGTCGTTCTGAAGAGCTCTTGTGGCATATTTGTAATTCGTGGCTTCCCCAGAACAAGAATACAATACCTTATGCACAGCACATAAGTTCGTAGTTGGTGAGCTGTTTAATTTCTATATCTTTGTTAAGCATATTATGTCTTCTTTGTGATATCAGGTAGGTGATATAGAATAGTAGCGCATCATCAAGCGGTTGCAGTTACAATCTCCTTGCAGTGACATAAACATTGTTCGCCACATGCAAACTGTATGTGCCTCTCATACACGTCCATTTATTTACGTGGCGGCGATGAAGTAATAGTGTATCTATCTAGATAGACGGTCATTTATGCCACTAAAGATATTTTAAGACTTCTATAGAGTTATACATTCTAATAAAAGCTTCCGTAGGTAGTAGGTACATTAAACCATATATAAATGACAGAATCCATAAACAATATAGCTAGCAGCATATGAAGTAGTCTTAGCTTCTCGCTTCTAGGCAATCTGTCGTCTGGTGATTGAGAACTACTACATCCCAGAACGAGATCAATGTGATTACTGTACTCTACTGTGGACATCGGCGTTGGGAATATATACATAAAAACGCCGCCCCATGATATAACAAAGCAACTTCCCTTGGACCGCCCAACCGCGACTACTTAGCCCCGTTCCTCTCGGCAGCCAGTCCGATATGCTTCGAATGCAGCTCCTCGACGGCGGGTATAATCAGGCTCTCAATTTCCATTTCGGGTTCGCCCTCCGGCAGCGTCGCCGGGTCTAGCGGCTTGTTCTCCCCGCTCTTCTGGTCTGCAGCGCCGACGAGTTCCTCGGCACCGCTCAGCGTCTTCTTGCGCCGGTTGATGGGGACGCGGATCCACTTGTCGTCCTGGTTGGGCGCGACGAAGACGACCTCCCACTTGCGTGTGGCCAGCAGGTTTCCGACGACGAGGTGGTGCTGGTACCGCTCGAGCGAGTACTTGGCCTTGTGCACGAGGATCGCCGGGTCGGTCTCCAGCTTGAACGAGACGATCATGCCCTCGGGCGCCCAGCCGTCTACGAGGTTTTTGAGGAATTTGGGCACGGGGTCTAAGTCGACGATGAGACGCTTGCTCCGGGGCACTGCTGGCGACGAGTCGAAATTGTCAAAGGCCTCCTCTTCTTGGCTCGCTGGGTCCCTAGGTTCCTTTGTTACTGTGGTCGGCCCTTGCTGTTTCTTGAGCATATCTGTGGCGTCCGTGCTTTGAATCTTGTGTTCCGACATGCGGTCTGCCGGCACAAAGAAGTCGCTTACAGCCGCGGCTAGATACAACAGGCCGTTTGGGCCCAGTGGGCGCATCAGCTGGGCTACTTCACGAAGCTCGTGCAGATAATCGGTAATAGTGACGAAAGGAAGCATCAGTAGGAGGTTCTGCCTCTTAGCAGCGTTATACTTGCGTAACACACGTAGCATCTTGTCTTGATGCGCTGGGTTTGCGACAACGCTTCCATCTGGATCCTCGTGTAGGAAGTCTAAAAAGCAGTCGGTAGAATGACTATAATGACGACTGTACGGAAGTAAACTGAACTGTCTATGCAGGAAGATAACAGCATATCCAGACTCTAGAAAGTATTCGGCCGAGGTAGCACCTCGTGTGCCGGCGCTGAAGTTGTCAATAAAGCGCACTGTATTCTTTTCGAGAGGCACGGTAGTCCCGCCGGAGGTGACGAGGACGACACGCCTGTTCGCCGCCGCATGTTGATTTATGAATGATTTAGCGGCGGCAACATGTTGTGGTAAGGCCTTAGGGGGCGGGTTGGAGCTGAAATAGGCATTTTCAACCACATCATGTGATGAGGCGGATGTGTTGGTAGTGTTGCTCGACATTGTGTCTTGACTTGAAGTGGAAGATATAGATGGCGACCTGGTAGAAAAGCGAGATTCTCCTAGATTAAATGCGAGACTTAAAGGATGTGACGAGTCTTGTTCTTTTCTGGATGTGTAAGCGCTCTGGAGGCCTGAGTTTAAGGTCTGCAACGCCATTGTGTTAGCGAAGACAGGATCGATGTTGGTGGAGTAATGCAGCAGACCACTGATATGTGGATAGATAGATGGATGGATATATGTATGTTGAGTGGACATAAAGACCATGCGTTGTTAGTATTAGAATAATGAAATATGAGAGTTGATTAGTGGGCAGGCGACACAATGGTGATATGTAGGTGCTGCCGAAGCTGGCGCGGCATGGCGTGACTGATAGTAATCACCGGCACTCCGGGGAATTTAGGCGAGGCAAGACCGAAACCTCGGCCCCCGGCTCCGGGTCAGCCGTGCGGAGGGCCGCTTGTCCGGGTTGATATTGTCTCGATAGGAAGCAAAATAAAACAAAATATCTTGAGAGTGCATTACATGTGCCTACGAATTGGACTTTCGAACCCATAAAGCTACAAGGCCATCGCCATCAAATAAAAATAAACTTACTATAGGATTAACCTCGAAGCCAAACAGCGGGGATGAGTCTTATCGGTAGTGTGGAAATTGCCGCAAAATCGGTTGAGGCTTTTTGGTGAGAACAAGGCTTGTTAATACGTATCTGAATGATAAGTATTTCGGAGATAAATGTGCGCTATCATGCAGCTATGAAACATGCAGGACACAGTAAGCCTTCAGCTTGGACGAGATATTACAAGCTGTATGGGTCGTCAACAAGTGTTAATCAACCAGCAACTTTTGTCTTCGCCGCTGACGTGAGTTCTGTGGGGTTATGCATCGGATGAAGGGAGATCAACCTCGAAGCTTTAGACCCAAGAGAGAGGAAATGGGGGTTTGGTGCGGAGATCCCTGCAGCTCTTTTTGTGTTTCTCTTCAGGTACTTTTTTCTAGGTTAGGTACTTATATAAGATAAGATCTACGCGTCTCCGCTAGGACTCGGCCGTGCTACCGCTAATCGCTAACCAGGCTCAACCTTATTTCTCAATCAAACAGAATTGAGATTTTAATTCTAAGGTTCTATTGGATACAAAATCTAGTAGGTAGCATTTCAAACAAGCTAGGATACACATAGATAGATTGGATACCTAAAGCTTTGAGCTTACCAAATCCGGTAGCGATCGGGTATGGTAAGGTCTAGAATAGGCCTATAAAAGAAAGAATGACCCAGTTACGACATTATTATTAATCTTGTTAGTAGCTGCAATGTTTAAACTCTATTGTAAGTATTATATTACCTATTACATGACTACCTACCTAACTTTATATAGGGTCCACATCCATCACCTCCTTTCGATTACACACACGTGGGTATATGAACTTCTAGTTCTTTCCATCCTATACTCCACTCAACATTCACTCGCATGTAAGTACTAGCCCTAATACATCGATTTTACCCTGTCGCCTTATTCTCCTCTCTTATTGTTTTCTATATCCAAAATTATTAATTTTCTAACTTAATGATCGCTTGTCTAAGATTACCTCTTAATTAGGTGTTCTAAATGACCCTATCCTTAACCTGTAACCTGCCCCTTAGAGGCTCCCCATCCGTAGCTGCGTTAAGTATAGACAAGAGATACGGGAAATCCCAAGTATCTACCAAAATACATACAATATCCATTAACCAATTTCTTTTAAACCCCATGAATTTTCCGAATCCCCTCTATCTTTGAATGTGCCGTGCCCCAAAATCTTATTCCCAACCCGGCCGAATACCTGATACCGAGCAATTATTTTGAGGCACCTGGCCCTTTCACACCATCCGAGGCGAAGGAGAACCTCAGATAGCTAAATTCACCATGTCTAGAAGTTAGCCCAAAGTCCCCATCCCACTTTCTCCGCCCTGGCCGCGTACATCGCGACGACAGAGATAATCTGGGTGAGCCCCGTAAATACAATAAGGCCCCAATAATTACCATCGGCAGCCTTGACGATGGAACCTGCAACGGGAAGGCCGAGCAGGACTGCAATAGAAACGATAGTGTAACAGGTAGCATAATATCTACCATAGTGCTGCGTGTGGCATAACTTTCCCACGCAGACTGGAGTGAGACTGATATTGTTACCAGTCGAAAAACCAAACATAACGGCAAATATAACGAGGCCCGGGGTCGTGTGCCCGAATGGCAACCACACGACATAACAAGCAATGATCGTACCGCAAAGAGAGAGCATATTCGTGTTAAAAGGACCGATTTTATCCGCCCACCAGCCGGGCAATGCACGCCCAAACACCGACGCAGCATTGAGAATAGGCAGAATCTGGAAGGAAAAATCTTCGCTAAAGCCGTTCGCGAGTGCGTAACTCGAGATATAGGCGAGTGGAATGAGAAGCCCGAACTCCAGGAAGAAAACTGCGATGGTAAGGAGCAAAAATGATTTCTCCTTTAGGATACGAAAGTCTGGATGGGGACTCGCGTTCTTGGCTGGAGGCAACCGCCTCTTAACTAAAAGACTTGCAAAAGTAAGTAAGAAAAGGCAAATGAAACCTAGGATGCGGATTGTCCATCCCCATCCCACCTGGTCGAAGAGACTTTGCATTAATAGTGGGAAGATTACGCCGCCTAGCCCGCCGCCCGTGCTTGCGAGCCCAGAGGCAAACCCACGGCGCTCATTGAAAAAGTGCCCAATGGCCGTGAGGCATGGAGTGAATAGAAATGATGTTGCTATTCCATTAAGAATGCCCCAAGTGAGCATGAAATGCCAATATTCTGAAGAAAAGTTAGCAAGCGTATTCCCCACGGGGTAAGATGAAGAAACAAGGGGATGACAGAACATACCTGTACAAATGCTGAGCAGCATAACACTTGCGACAACAATTAAACCACCCGGCCCAACCAACCATCTAGGTCCGTATTTGTCAAAAAGAGGCCCGATATAGACACCGCAGAGAAAACATAAAGCCGTATACATGGAAAAGATCCACCCAACAGTACTCTCATCGTAGTCGGAGAGCTGATGCGTTGCAACATACGTCTGGAGTGTTGCAATACTATTCATCAGCCCCAAGGAGGCAAGAAGACCACACCACGATCCAAAGACGACAATCCATGCCTCTAAGCCGCCTTCTGGGTATGTTTCATCCCCGAGGAGCGTCTCCCTCCCGGTATTAGTGTTGGTCTTGTCGACGGCTTGCCCATCGCCCTGTGCAAAGAAATCAGGCTTCTGCTCTGCGTCAAAGTATCCTTGATCCTTTTCAAGGTAAGCCGAATTAGGGGTCTCTGCGACAGGGGACTGTTGTGGGAAATGTTCGGCTTTTTCTATATCGTCCATTGCGCCGAGTCTATCTTATATATAGGCAAGACTGGTAGACTGGTATTATCAAGTGTTATTAGAAAACTCTTAAGAATCATAGTTTTTTTTTTCTTTCTGTCGGGCATATCTACCAGCTTTTTTATATAATAGCTATAGACTGTTCCGGACCCAGATGTTAGCACATTTTTGACATCGATGACTATCTGGATCCACATTAGCGTTCGATCTCGACCGAAAGCCAGGAACATCAAGGTTACCATCCGTCCTCGGAGGCAACAGACCGCACTTTTCTAACCCCGCCAGAACCCACTTTGGCCAGTCGTCGAGCGACAAGGTGTGCAAGACGTGATATCGCGCTTTTTTTGCATATAGATTACGTCTCGAAAATTCGTACTACACATCCGCTAGAGACCCAATCACCTCCACAAAACCTTTAACTACCGGTCTACCCCTGGCCTATAGTGATACCCAACGCTCCAGACTTAGGTATCTAGGACCAACAGACCTTTTGATAAGCTATCTTTCTTACCAGGAATCGTCTCTGCTGCAGGCACCAGCAACGATGGGACGGCGCGTTCCTCCTCTGGGTAGCAGGTAGCCAGGGGGATACTAGGATTTAGCCAAAGCGTAACAACCAAGCTCTGCACTTTTATCAGCATCCATGGTGTCCAGCTAGCAACCGCCGCACTTCCAACTAATAGGAATGGGTCCGACTCCAACTCCAACGGCCAACCGCGAGAATAGTTTAGATGGTTATTGAATTTCGATAGGCTCAATCTTGATCGTCTTCCACTTCCTCCATCGAAACTTTTTGGGGCCCTGTTGTCGTACTGAGTTCTGACGCGTCATTTTGGGCTAGAGTAGTTTTGAGGTAGCCTTCTTTCTCCAAACGGTCTGCCTCTTCAGGTTCCATCAGACCACCGTGGCCTTTGCTCTTTTCCATCTTCATCCGAACTGCCGTAGGCACGAATGCGCTAACAGCTTCCTTACGCAAATCGCGTACTATCGGCTTCGCTTCATATACCGTCTTGGATTCTACCGGCGCAGACGACGGCGCTTGCTTTTCTTGGCCGCCTAGCGGTGTATCGTTTGCATTCCGTGCTGCCCTGCGTTTCGCATACCATTTATCTAGTATCTCCTTCGGAATTGGCGGCGGCGTGTCTCGCGGCATAGGTATACTTTTGACGTCTTCCGGTACGTCGCTATCACTGCTTAGGCCATCATCGCCGCCTCTTCTTCGCTTGCCCAGCACATTACTGTTTCCTTGGCTGTCACCTCTATAGCCGCCACTGTGGCCGAAAGACGGCGCCTTATCGCCCAGTGCTTCTCTAGCCTTTGTAACCGCTTTCAAGTCGCGTTCCAACCCTTCCAGTACAGATTCTTCGTGCTTGGTAAGTTTTCCGCCGCTAGAGGTGATTTTCTTCAGGTCGTCGATCTGTTTTTGTATCCTCTCGGGGTTTCGCTTTGCGAGTTTCTCGTTCCGGCGGGCGGCGGCTTCTGCTTTGCCTATAGGTCAAACTATTAGTATGTACTCAACATTGCCGACGGTCATTAATGCATAATGGTATGGCAATACCTTTCTTGAGTGCCTTGGCCTTTTCAGCTTTGCGCTGAGCCTGCACGGGGTTGAAATTCTTTTCCTTAGGCATGGTAGTCAAACAACAAAGTATATACAGCTATTAGAACGGATCGATTGTCGTTAGAAAATGCGTTGCACTTCAGGGCGAATCGTGTGGAAATGCGGGTTGGGGACAGGGGCCATTGAAGTAGGTACGTAGTTGTGAAATATGGGTTCTTGCAGGATATTTCAGCCTTGTGCAGCGCTATTGCATCACATCAATGCACAGTGTGGTATTTTATGAATTAAAACGGTATTCCTATTCCCCATCGATAACTAGACGATAGGACGATAAGCAGATATAGCCTGGGCAATCAGGACAATCAGAGCAATTCCAGCAGGGCGGCGTAGCGGGAACGGAAATTGAACAGGGGATAGCGCTAGGGCAGTCGGGACTATTCTAGGTTAGTTACATACGGTACGTACATACTGGGTATCCAACCGTAGCACGCAGCCGTAGCACGGAGCACTAAGCAGGGGAGGGGAAGGGAAGGGAGATCTCAATTGCCCAGGTTCAAATCCAGGTCAGCCAGGTCAGCCAGGTCAGCCAGGTCAGCCAGGTCAGCCAGGTCAGCCAGGTGCGCACAGCAAAAAGCTTAGGTGTTTCGAAGTTCTAGCGGCAGAGCGGCTGCCGGGGTGACAATGTTGACTTTACATATCTCAAATGTACAATACATAACTTGATCTATTATTGTTCCCCAAGAATTCAAGACCCCGCCATCCTCTCATCGCAACCCAATCGCGACGCTATCCCACCTTTCATTCTTCCACCCGGCATGTAATAGAAAGAAAAGAAAAAAACAAGCATCATTTGGTTGTTAGTGATCAACCATAGTGCGTGGAGTTTGGATCTTTTTTTTTCTTGCATCTTGCATAATCCCCCGAATGAAAATTGGTGTTTTATTTTATCAATTTGGATCCATCTTCATCTTTCTATCAACTGCTCCCACGACAAGCCCCTCCCTTGGCTCCCCGGGCTTCGTGTTTATTCGGTCGATCTTCGACATCTCAACACAAGCAGTTGCTTTAACTTTCTTCATTGGTGCCTTTAACCATGGCAAGCTTCCTATCCACCATGTTTCCTTCTCCGGGCCCAAAAGACATCAAGTCGCCCGTCTCAGACGTTCCAGGAACACCGACCAAGAATTCATTCATCACTCCCGTCTCGACACCTCAGGGTAGCCCGAGCAAGAAAACATTACCTCCAGGAGCCAATGAACTCCCAAGCACATTCGATGCATTGAAGCTTAACCCCGTCTCGCTGGATAGCCCAGTCAGACTTGGAAGGCCTCAGAATGGGGCCAGCCCTTTATCGCCAGCCAAAAGCAACATCCAACCAGCTGACGATGGATACTTCCCGGCTGCGTCCCCCACTGTGGATAACAGCATAATTCATAAGGCAGGAGAATCCGCGGGAACGCCTTTGAAGAAGCAGGGACAGGAGAACACGCCGCCGTCTAGAATCCCGGTGCGAGACTCCGTCTATCAGCACAACCAAGCTGCGATATCACGCGCAGAGCTCTATCAGCTCCGAGATAATCGGCCAATGGGGACCAAGAGATTTAACACGTCTCGCGGTCTTACCCCCGAAGAGATGGAGCTTCTGAAGAAGCCCAACGTCCGCCGTCTGGTTAATGTCACCCAACTGTGTAAGATTATCTTGCTCGGTTAATTATACCTACACTACTAACTACTTGAAGACTTCCTGGATTACTACTTCGATCTGCTCACCTATGTTGGCTCCAGACAGTCACGGCTGAACGCCTTTAAGGCTGAGGTACCAGCCCCTCCGGAAACTGATCAAGAAGAGTACAACCAGTTGTGGCAGAAGTACACCGGTAGAGAGCGGGCAAACCTCCGCAAGCGTCGTATACGCCTTCGACAGGGTGATTTCCAAATTTTGACTCAGGTGGGTCAAGGAGGTTACGGGCAAGTGTTCCTGGCCCAGAAAAAGGATACCAAGGAGGTGTGCGCCTTGAAAGTCATGAACAAGAAGCTGCTCTTTAAGTTGGACGAGATCCGCCATGTCCTCACGGAGAGAGATATCCTTACCACTGCCAATAGCGAGTGGCTCGTCCGCCTCCTATACTCGTTCCAAGACGACAAGAATATTTACCTTGCCATGGAATACGTACCTGGTGGAGACTTCAGAACGCTCCTCAATAACACGGGCGTCTTATCCAACCGTCACGCTCGCTTCTACATCGCCGAGATGTTCTGCTCCGTGGATGCGCTTCACAAGTTGGGCTATATTCATCGAGATTTGAAGCCGGAGAACTTCCTTATTGATTCCACGGGTCACGTCAAACTGACCGATTTTGGTCTGGCGGCTGGCAATGTTGCATCTTCGAAAATTAATTCGATGCGTATCAGGCTTGAGAAGGCATCTGAGACTGACGTACCATTTGGTAAGGCTATGGACAAACGAACCGTAGCAGAACGCCGAGAAGGTTATCAAACCATGCGTGAGAGGGACACGAATTATGCGAAATCCATAGTAGGATCACCAGATTACATGGCTCCGGAGGTACTACGTGGCGAGGAGTACGATTACACCGTCGACTATTGGAGTTTAGGATGCATGTTATTCGAAGCTCTCACTGGATTTCCTCCCTTTGCCGGCTCTACCGCCGATGAGACGTGGCACAATCTGAAGCATTGGAAGGAGGTGCTCAAGCGACCCGTCTGGGAGGATCCGAACTATTTCTTAAGTACCCGTACCTGGAACTTTATCACTACGTAAGTTTTGCGCAAGTGTTAGCTTGAGACCAACGCTAACTGGTTGTAGGTGTATCAATTCGAGATCCAAGCGTTTTTCCAACATTAAGGATATCTTCGAGCATCATTACTTTGCCGAGGTAGATTGGAACACCCTAAGAGAGTCGAAAGCTCCGTTTGTCCCCGAGCTGGATTCGGAGACAGACGCAGGGTACTTTGATGATTTCACCAACGAAGCTGATATGGCCAAGTATAAAGAAGTCCATGACAAACAACAGGCTCTTGAAAGCATGGCCGATCGAGAAGAGCAGATGAGCAAGGGCCTCTTCGTTGGGTTTACGTTCCGTCATCGCAAACCTGCCACGGAGGATGGCAGCCCACGGAAGCGGATCCAGACTGACGAGACGTTTGGAACGATGCTCTAGGGTAGGCGTCCGCTGTCTAAATTCAAGAGGCGGTGACCCCACCTCGTTTAAGCTTAACGGTTCTTTTTTTGTTCTTCGCCGCCACGCGATATTCATATGATTCGACGGTGATGGGTTGTTTTTAGACAATACCCAAGATGTTGTCACACGATAACGTGGTTTGTGCCACATTTTCTTTGTTCTTGTTTTTTTTTCTTCGGTAAGTGGCTCCTCGAAGAGCTGGCTATTGATTGAAGAAGGGCGTTTTCGGGTCTTGTGCATATTGTATTAGGAGTTCTATTTAGGGGCTTAATGGAGGGCATTACGCGTCTAATGTCGGCACGGTTGTTCCGAGGGAATTCATAGGGCTCTGACGCCGAGAGGGAAGGGAGTAGCACCAGTCGTGTACAACAGTGTCGCAATAGACTGTTTTTTTTTTGTTTCAGCCTCAGGTGTAGCCTACCATGTACCATCTTCATTGCCTTGTCAAACTGGCTGTCCTGATGAGCATATGCTTACGTCCTCAATATTGAGATCTCGGAAATATCGAAGATGATCGACAGTTTACACGTCAGTTTTTTTGATACGGATATCGTAGGCTTTCTATAATGATGAAGAAAGCTTTGCTTCCACGTATGTGTAAGTTCGATTCTACAATACTCTTTGCGAATGTATTTCAACTCAAGCTCTAAAAGAAAGAAAAAAAACGTTCGTCACGTAATAGATAAGGTTAAATATTGTCTATATTTAGGAATATCCGAACCTTTAATGCTAAGGACGGGAATTAGTAGAGAGCTGAGAGCACAACAGAGCGGTAAGTCAAGGAAACCCTCGTGCTTTCGGGACCGGAAATCTGTCAGACTTACCCGTTTGAGGACTACAATGCCAGCGAGGCCAGCGCTGATTGGTTACAAATATGCTTCACCAAGCTCGCCCTCGGACGTCCCCAATGCTTAACCCCGCGCAAACGCAAACAAACCTCCATTCAGAAGAGATAACTTAGCCTTGCATGCATCACTGACGAAGCTTAATAGTACTCAGCCACCCAGTTTCGGGTAGATGAGAGTGAGTGATCGAATGTGACTACGTTCGATCCAAGATCGTACAATGTATATGCCGTCATACAATGTGAACTAGGTGTAGGAAAGTCGATCTGCGAGTTGCCTTGCATTCAGTTAACTTAGACACAGACGAGCTAAGTAGGTAATCTTCATGGTAAAGTCGGCGATATACTGTAGGCGATTACGACTCCTACACCTGGAACTAATACCTATATCCAGCCCAGGCTTACGCGACCTGCGTAGTAGTGCTCGTAGGACGGCATATCCTAAGCCGATCCTCTACCAACCACGTTCACGCTCTCTTCCCCGGATAAGGTCGTACATAGGCGTTGTGCTATTTTCTTCCCTCGCTGGCGGCGAGTTGCTGCTGCGTGGACGCGCGGCTTCCAGGGCTGGACACACGCATACGGGATCTGCAACCAGCACGAAGCGGTGCAGGGAAGGGAATAGGTCTTCTGGAAGCTTACATTTCCTGCTGCTAAACTCAGCCCGAAGTTGTCCTAACCCTATTTTTTTTCTTTTCTCTTTCCTTTTCCCTTCTCCACACCCCAAAACCAAGGTAATTGTATGTAATAGCCGAGCCAATGTTCGCAAGTGCGTTTCTTGGAAGAGGAGAAGAGGATGATCATGCGCGCCCACCGCCCCCGAAAATTAGAGTATGCAGCAAACAAGCAAGCTGGGTAGGGGAAGGCGAAGGCGAGGGCGATGACGAACGGTCTTCGCAGCCCTGGCGTTAGGCTCGCCCGTCCTGGTTACGTGACGGCCCTTGACATACATGGCACAAAAGTCTCAACTGCTGACCCGTCCGGTCTTTGTTCGGCCACGCCAGCTCTGGGCTGACCGGAGTGGAGAGAGAGAAGCATATAAGTATATGCTCTCGTGTTTTTTCTTACGTGCCTTTCCCTCGAATCCACCTCGTATCTCCACGTGCTTGGCATCTTCTTATACATACCGTACGTACTCGAGGAGGCATATACCATCTGCTTGGCATATGAAGTTGGGAGCAATTAGATTATTACGGGCCAGAGATATACGAGATATACGTTCATACCACCACTTACGAAGATGAAGACTTCAACTGTCGCCATCATCTTGGCGCCTACAGCTGCCTCCGCGCAGTGGTGGAAAGGAGCCCCGGGTTGTGCTGTGAGTTCTTGTCTCTCTTCCTACTCATTCTCGCCCTTCCCTTCTTCTATCTTACATATCCCTCCCTCTTACCTTACACTCCCCTGCCTATCATACCAACTCATCCACTAATCCCACCCCCTAAAAGCAATCCTGCCTCTCCTCCGCCTGGTCAAGCACCACCGCCACCGTATCCAGCGACTGGCCCGCGCAGTCCGAGTACTGCGACGCGGACCACGGCAGCAGCATCAACTCGTGCATCAGCAGCGCCTGCGCCACATCCTCCTCCTCCACCGCCTTCGAGTCCTACACCTCCCTCTCCAGCTCCTTGTGCTCCCGCTTCTCCGAGTGCACCTCCGCCGGCAGCACCGGCCTCCGCACAGTCACCTACTCCGCCGGCCCCGTGACCTGGGCAGCACCCGGCGGTTGGGGGGGCGGTTCCAAGGCCTTCGGCGGCCCATTCGGCGGTAACAACAACAACAACAACGGGCCGCCCAACGCGTCGGCCATCTCGTCGGCCGTCGACTCGTACCGGCAGTACTGGAGCGAGTGGGCGTCTGCCTTCGAGTCGTCGCGGACGTGGACGGGGGGCGTGGCGACGGTGACGGGGTGCGCGTTCGACGGGTCGCCGTGGTTCGTCGGGCCGGGGTGCGGGTGGAACGGGCTGGGCGGGTTCAACGGCTGGGTCGGTTGGGGGTCGGGGTGGAGCTGGGGCCCGACGACCACGGAGACGGTGACGTTCACCACGACGGATACCGCGGGCGCGACGACCACGGGGACGGGGCTCGCGGCTGTGGCGCTGGCGGTGAGCGGCACGCTGACTACGTCTACGACGCTGAGCACGCCGACGGCGACGGAGGCGACGGAGAGCGCCGGGGCGGCGGCGGGGAGGATGGGGACGGGGGCCGAGGGGTCGATTGTTACGGGGATGATGGGGGTTGCGTTGGGTGCGATTTTGGTTATCGCTGGGATGTTGTAAGGGGGACCAATTTATTTATTATCCTATATTGCTATGCTTGTATACCCCTTTTCGGATATAGGGGTTAGGATTATTTAATTGGCCCTTTACGAGCTTCGCTCTCTTGGATAATATAAGGGATGGAAGGGGACATGAAATAATGTCGTGGGTATGAGAATGGGTTTATGATGCGTCGATGATATAATATGGTAAAAGACGAGGCGTTAACGTAAGGAGATATAATGCGATAGGAAGAAAAACGATTAATGAAACTACCTCCGATTCAGTATGAACTATTACTTGAGCGTCGCTCATGCATGCTGTCTTCTATGCTTATTTTGCTACTATTACAGGCCCAGGGGAACGAATGGTATGGAGTGATTTAATTACATTAGCTTCAACATCTACATTATGCCACGCCTAGTGCTCCTCGTCATCGGACGGGAACAGAATGCTCGTTCCGACCGTAGTAGCCGACGAAGGCGAAACGCTCTCCTCTCTCATCTCATTACCGCGGCTTTCTTCTCCCACCGTGTATATCGTGGCCCTGGATAGCCGATAACCAGCTTGTCCCACGGGTGTGCTGGGTGGCAGCGGCTGCATTCCTACTTCTTCCATTCCTCCTCGCGCAGATCCAGACGGCCCTTCAAATCGGGGGTATTGAGAATCTCTTCGCGCTCGCGGTATCGTAGGTGAGTCCTTAAGCGCCGGCGGCATAATCAGCGCTTTTCCGCCCTGGTTTGCTGCCTCGCCGGGCCCCTGAGTTGGGATTCTCGGCAACGGGCGGGGAACCACTCGCTTTCCACCGTCTCCATGCGGACCGTGACTAGCTCTCGCTCTCGAGGTAGGTGTAGGCGAAAGCAGCACCGACTCGAGAGACTGGTGCTGCTGATGGCGTCTCGGTGGCGTAGGGGGTAGCGGCATGGAAGGGGGCCCGCTGGCAGGCGGCTGGAAGGTCGTCGATATCTTGCGTCTGTGCCAGGCGCGATCGCCTAGCGTGGCTTCGGGGCGGGCCGCGGGAGCTGGGCTCGGCACGCTGGGCTTCGCGTTGAAGTCGAAGTCGAACTGACCGGTAGATGCTGCGGATGGCGTCAGGGGTTGGTTTCGCCACTGGACTGCTGAGCTGGTGGCGGATGGGGGCGGTCCCAAAGGCGACGGGGGTGGCGCGGGCATGGCAGGGCCGGCGCGGACTTCGTCCATTAGTTTGTTGTACAGGGTATCGCGGTTAGAGGAGGGTGACGACACTGTTGAGATTCGTGCAGAGTGCTCAGGGTGACGAAGACGGGTGCCGGATTCGAGGGCGGGTGTTGTGGGCACAAAGTATGCGCCGTCTGTTGATGCGCCAGTACGAAGATCATCATCCCCTTTTACGTGTTCGCGCTCCTCCTTAGCTACGTGCCCTGATTCCTTACTCAAGCGGTGCAGCTGATGTCCTGTAGTGTCGATCGCGCTTGGGATTGGGCGTTGCGGGAGCTGCTTGTCGTTATCCTTGAGCTGACCTTCGGGCACTACTTCTGTACGTGCGGCCTGTTGAAGCTTCTTCCGTTTATAAGCTCGGACACATAGAACTATGAAGGCTGCCAAGATAACAGCGCCTGAAACACTTCCTGTTATCGCAGCGACGGTAGGTCCCGTGGCCGGCGTGTCAGGATCATCCGATGATGTTGATGATGTTGGAAGAGGCGGCGAGGACGGTACGACTGCCTTGCCTGTTGTCTCCTGTGAATCCCCTAGGGCTTTGGTCTCGGTAGGCTCTAGACCATCTGTAGCTTTGGAAAATGTATTTGTATCGATACCGGAAGATAGTGAAGTTCCTAGAGGAGTAGGCTCGCTCTCATCTCCTTTTCCTTGGCTGGAACTGTCATCCTGGGAATTATCTTGACTTGTTACTGTATCACTATCGCTGGCAGTGATGAAGCGATATACGGCGACTGTGTCCTTTCCTCCGCATGAGAGGCCTGAGTCGCCTGTACAGGGCATGTCGCAATCCCCGAGAGTAAGTTTATGAGCTTCTGCTACCAGTTTCAATCCGCAGAAACACTCGCTGATACGCGATTCATTAGTATTACTTGCATAGGTGGGATGGCTAGGATATTGCTAGAAATGTGGTAGAAATTAATGATTTACCTTCCGTTACTCAGTCCAACGAGTCCATAATGATCCGAAGTCTTCTTCGGTGGTTCCAGTGTTGTGCAGGCTTCGAGGCAAGCACTGGTCGTTAACTTGTCGGGAGGTACATTGGTCGGGATGGCATAGTCGTCTTCGTTTCCGAAGAGAATACCTCCTGAGGCACCCGCTCCTCGACTATAGCATCCCAATAAGGAATACATCGAGTCCCGTGGTGCTGCAGCAGGATTGTATGCTATCGTCGTCGTGATGGTAATGGTTGGGATGTGTAAAACAGGTGAACCCAATATTCCCAGTTCTGAAGTGCTTCCACCTATCCATTCATTGTCACATTGTGATTGAAAGAGCAGCCTAGTCCACAACAAAGCTTGAAGCCAGGTCCGCTTAAAATTTAAGGTTGCCGAGAATATTGTCGACATCGTCCTGACGATGGGTGTTTACTTTGCAATGAGCCATGATGCCTAGGTAACCCCAGTAGGGCAGCATAACTTGTTAAGGTCCCATCAATCCCCATCGTCTCTGGGTCGACCTATACACAAAGGGATGGTTGACGACATCAAGTCGAACAAAGAGCCGTGCCTCGCTTGCGGCTTTGTGAGCCTATTCTGCTCAATTGAGAAAGCCATTTTTCACCAATGGGATAAACCTGACGACTTAGGGGTTATCCCGTTCACCAATCCTATCATAGAAGCTTTACTTCTATCTAACTAATAGCTCTTAAAGCTGGAAACTCGGGGGTATGAGCGTCAGCATCAAGGAGATGACCTAGAGTAGAATGGCAAAGATGGATGGCTTAGCAGCTTTATGAGATTGAATAAGACTTGGGACAAGCAAGTGTCCGTGTTCACATTCCTCGAGATAAGGTAGTGATTGCGTGATAGGAAAGATAAGAATAGATCGACAAGAGGGAGAGCCTCTGGCTGAGCCCCCTACCGTTTCGAACAATCTAGCGGTCGAGTAGTTGTAGATATCTCTATCTAGATCTATTCTAGATACACTATCGCCAACCACACTCATGCATATGTATACCCCAGGATACGTACGTAAGACATTGAAGGACCGGATAGATTTAATCATAGCTTATGAGGTTTCTGGAGCTCAGACAGGAGCTGGGGTTTTATTTTTTTGGTGGAGAAAGACCTTGATGGCGCAATTAGACGACATTCTGACTCGGATTTGCGACTTATTAGGTAACAAATTGCCCAGTAGCTCTCGTGACAGGTTACCTAAAACAATATAAATTCTACGCCTCTCCCATCTAGCTGGAAGCTTGGACTCTAAAGCTCTTGTGCTATCTGATGAACTTTTCATACTATGGGAACAATGATAGAGGCTGTATAAACCCCTGGTCACCTGCCTCATTCGAACTCCCTTCAAAGATAGGCAAATGTAGTCACTTACAGTAGACTCGAGAGATGGACTCTAATCTACCGTCTATATCTTTCAGGAGGGCCCCCGTTTCGTTCAGACTTACAGCTCGATCTCTGACCCGTCAAGCCTACCAGCAGCTCTCATTTTCAGTGCCGTGGACGATAAGGGAAAGTCGTATACAAGTTGGAGCTCTCTGTCGCATTATTTACACGTCCGTGATGATTGGTCAATGGTTCGACTGTTTGGCGCGGGGTCTTACCTGAGGGATCAGCGCTTTGCGGTGACGCTCGAAGGAACGACAAAAACATCACCCGCTCGAAAGCCACTCCACGTTTGTCTGACGAGAAGCAGGAGATGATGGGTAGCACGACATCATTCCTACACGGGAGATCACTAGCCAGATGACCTCACCATCAACCGGCGCTTTTTTCCTCCCCTAACCCCAACTCGATTCCTCGTTGCAACTTCGAATTCGAGAGATCATTTGGTCTCCCCCCGCGCCTAGTGGACCAGCTGACGACCCTGCCGCGTCTCTCCTCCCTTGGAAAAACCCCCCACGCCGAGTCATTTCGTTTATTGGACGACCCCGGTCTAGCTAACGATGCTGTCGGCGGCTAGAATGGGAAACCGAGGCCGGGCCACACGAGGGAGAAAAAAAAGGAAGGGAAAGGAAAATTTCCAAAACCTGGAAAAAGGATACTTGCTCACGTGGTTTTTGGCCTTTACAACTAATCCGTCTCGGTCAAATACGTTAATGCCTGTTCTGCTTGCATTGAGTGATTGCCAACCCTAACCAGTTCTAGACCATTCAAGAACCGGGCCTACCATTTGTTGTTTTTGCCTCTGGAGAGGCTTTCGGGTCGGCTATGTGAACTCTCGAGCGCAGCTGCGGGGACGTTTCTGAGTATTTACGACTCCTCGGATCGGATGCAGCAAACGCTAAATCCGGGGAGGAGGCAGACGAAATCCAGAAGGCGGTCGATTTAGTACCACCGAGATCATCGGGACCTAGAGCCTAACCTCCTTGTCTAGTGGTTCGGTACCGGATTCTGGTAGGTATTGTAGTGCAATTGTTGGCAGTTTGTCACGAGGACTGGCGGGAATACAGAGTGTTGATTGGTGGTGAGCGCTCGGTCTTTCTCGACTGCACTATTTCCTATGGCCTGCATCGTATTGTATTTGTAAATCATCCCTGGGCTTAGGAGACCAGCGGCTCGGTAAGACTAGACTCTGTTGGATGTGGCCTATATACAGCTGGGTATAGTACAAAGCTTAGTTAAAATAATGTCATCGTGCTCTTCACCTTAAGCCACGTCTATTTCACAGCCCACGATGGCCTATTTCGGTAGTGCGACCGAGGTAGAGGGTCTGGATAGACTCAACTTGACCTTCGCGGCAACTACCGGCCCTAGTCTGGGCATAAGAACCAGTGGTATCGATTTTGATTACATCAGGTGTGTTATACATAGTATACTGCGCGTAACTGATAAGACCCCCTGGGAACGAAGCCGTCACTAGCAATTGAGGCTATTTTGGACTGTCGACCCACTCCACTGGGTTTTCAGGGTCCTAGCAAGTTCACGAACTCGTGAAATGCAGGGCATGCCAGGCTGCCTGGACTAGTTGCTCCTTGAGGCACTCCGTGACATTGCGCTACGACGAATGTGGCGATCCCGAATTGTAAGTTGCGACGGTCGCCTATTGGAAGGAGAGAAACGTTGGCATACAGCCATATTACTACCTCCCGTGTTCAAAGTTGGGGACTAAAAGGGGAAATATATGAGAAGCCGACTTCAAAAGCTTCTGTTACAATGAATATGCATGGTTCCAGACGCAGCCAAGTTGTCGAATGAGGGACATTGAATAGACATCAAAGACATTAATAAGGATATGCAACGGTCGTTGTAATAGGCGCTATATTTTATGGTCCCATCTTACTTACACCGGGGATGTAGGCGGATGGTGCTTAGCACTATGTATGTAATTTCAAGGATTTGACATGTGACAACTTTCCTGTCTTCAATGAGGTAGGTATTGTATATCGACTTACCGTTGGGCTTCTAAACAGGGAAAAGAGACGGCAACTCACATATCCCACACCCTAAAGATGAAAGCTCGTCGTGCATATATTGCGGTAGGAATTTAATTCACTTACGAGTGTCCGGGTTCCAAGTTCCTGCTGCTGCGCAACAGAAGACGACGATCTTGCGCCCTGGGCTTGCAACGCTGAAGATTTCGAAGTCCGATCTGAGATCATGACTGGCTACCCTACCAGCCTCTCTTCTTCAGGTCATGGCCGAACCTCACCAATGCAGCTAACGATCAACTGAGGGGGGCCCCGGCCCACTACCACGCGAACGGAAAGTGACCGTTAGACCTTGGCGACTTCACTAAAGGGTTTAGCCATGGCAATAATGCTAGCAAGTCAACGGGCTGTTTCGTCATAATTGTTTCAAACGGCGGGGAGCCGGGGCCATCCTCCAAAGAGGCTTCGCCTAAGGAAAGCCGTGTGGGAAAGTTGCGAGGCTGAATTCCATTTCTGCCGTGTTGGTCAGGCCGTTATTTAACGAAGATGGGCAGCATTGAAGTTTGAAGGGGGAAAAATAGCGGATAGTACCACTACGAGGGTAGATATGGCTATGGTATGAGAGAGAGACGCAGGTTCATACGAGATCTGTTGACCAAAAATAGAATGAATGAACGCTGCTGTTATGGTGGAGTTCGTGATTCGACTGCATTACATTATATGGTAGTGGACGGCTATTGAGCTCTCATGGTCAGTATTGCCGTGAGCTTGTCAGCTTTAGATGATCCGTCATCCACGGTCTCGCTTGCTGTCTCCCACACTTGGTGAGAGAGAGGCTTGGGTGGGGATTTAAATGGCCCGTGGGCTGGGCCCTTGCTTTACTTGTCTTGCGACATCTTTAGCTTAGGGTTCGTACAAAAGTGTGGGGGTTCGTTCATCTGGTCCATGTAAGACTATTGACCCTGGTTTCTAACCCTTGGCTCGACCCTTGGCTTGGACCGCATTGCGCGTCCCGCGTACTCTTTACTTTAGCGGTACAGAGCACAGCTCTCATCCGTTGCGAACCCTTTCCCACATCTGCAAGACCGTCGAGGTGTAAGATGCTGTGACTGGTCTGGGTCCCTTCGACATCGGAACTCGCTGGCCCGGTTCTGAATCGCAAAGCTCAATCCCCTCTTAAGGCTCCGAGTCCGACTACACATCGGACCATAGTATAGGCTGGTGTTCAGCTTGGTGCTAGAAATCTCCCGTTTCACATAGACACCGGCGAAGGATTTTTCTTCTTCTTTACTAGGACCTTTCCAGATGTCACGGAAGCAAGATGAAGGGGGATTTGATGCTGTCCATGTGATCTTCCCATCTTTACCGTGTGAGCTATCAACTTATGGGAACCCCCACCTCGGTGAAATTCTCGCTTCTCGACGGGATGACGAGTAGTCTCTCTCCAAAGACGACGTTGCTGTAATACATCCCGCGGCGGATGTTCGAAATGTCTAAGCTGGCGGTCCGAGAGCACAGCGGGTTACTTAAAGTCAGACGTCTAGAGCTGCCCATGTAGTTTGAAGGGCCCGCTAGGTTAAATAAATACATTGAAAGTCAATTGGCGCCGTTTATGCTGCTTGGTCATCCTGAGGCTGGTGACACGACCTCATGCACAGTTCTTTGCCGTCGAATTGGAAAATGAGACACCTTTCCAAGCTACCCTCCCACAAATTATTAATGGACAAAGCCAACACCATCAATAGATGACAGTACGCTTTTAGAAATGAGCTTTGTCAATTGCGGCTTCGGAGCTCAAGCTTGACTAACCGCCCATAATACATAGTAGTAGGAGTGAGACAAGAACTGCTATCCCCATCCCTCATCCCCATCCCCATGTCTTTGTGTGAATATAACGCTCGAGTTTTCTCTAAGCCGTTCGTAGGAGGTCTTCTTACCGGCTTTTCCCGAGACCCATAAAGACTCCTTACTAAGTGAGCATAGCGTCGATACTAGCCCACATGTAGGGTCCGAGTTAGTGTATTAAGAATATCTGAGCCGCGAAAGCATATGAAGCTTGAATTCGAGTCTAACGAGTCTAATTAGCACCCAGAGTAGCAGTTGGTTTCTTTCCCGCCACTCCACAAGTCGGCGCTAGACCGGACGATACTCTCACGATATATCACGATCCGAACGAGGACTATCCTTGCCTTATCATTTTAGCGTTACGACGTCGATGCAGCTTGAAGTCACTAAAGGCTCGACTAAAAGTGACTGATCTTACATTTTCATCTTAGATGTTGACGTACCTGACGTCTTAGCAGCGCTCGTCACTTAACCAAAGCAGATAGATACATACTTCCGACGTAGGTATTAATCGTATGGGGTGGTCTGCATCGTAACTAATGGGATGAACCGTACCGGATATTTTGTTACTGTGTGTACAATGCTAACTGCTAGCATGACTCGAGGGACGCTGCAGACATTACAGTTGGACAATGAACGATGAAGAGGGGCAGAGATTGTAAAGCTAGAGGAAAGCGAAGGTCGGAAGTATTTGGTACGCGGCGAATACCTGACGCAGGACTGCAGCTGCTTGATGTAACATAAAAAATATATACCTAGCACGGCGGAATGTACCCTTAGAAATTTACGAATTACATACATGTAGGATCTCTCTTCTTTTCTTTTTTTTATGGACGCACAAGTAACGGTCACAATCCTCTTCCAATTTTGCCTGTTTGTTTTCCCCTTGGCGTATAACATCATCTCATAATAACTTAACTATGTATACGTAGTAGTTAACTTTTATTACTCGTGTCATCAGTTAATGGGTAGTTCTTTACGTGCGGGTAATTATATAAGTACACCAACATGATCGTGTCTGGTCTGTCTAATGTTAGAATTGGTACTTGGGGTAGGGCTACAACTAGGTATGAAATATTATTGGGCGGAGGTAGAACTCTAAGGTACCAACAATTCTGGATAGAAGTTGTAAGGATACGCCTAAGTACAACACTTAAGCATCCACATATACGTATTTGTTGGTACCCTACAGATAGATGTACGTATATGAATATAGCGGACTGAATATAGTGGACCTAGGTACCATGGGAATCGCCTAACCTTGTCGCATAACGACCTGGGCAATAGCGACCTGGGTAAGCTTCTCTATGCAGTATGTAACTCGACAATGTCTCTCGAGTCGTTCTAAATATGCACTTTCTTCAAATCTAACAACTTCCCAAAGACCCTAAAACCCCACGTCTAACCGTCTAACCGTCTAACCCTCTACTCAGAGAGAGTATAACATAACATAACTTACCATAGTTATCGTAATTAAAAATAACTAAACCACAGGAGCGAATCTTCAAACACAAGACTCGAAACAGTATACAAACTTCCAATACACGCCCTCTCTTCTCGGGTTTTTTTTTTTTAATTTCGGTGCAGATCCACCCTCGCCAGAAACTCGCTTCGGCTGCATAGAGCTTTTGGGGTCTTATGTGCGGAGGCAGTCGAAGGAATCCCTCGAGTTCCAATTGTCGCTGTGGGATTGGTCCAGGATCAGCCATCAAGAATCATCAATCCCAAGCCCAAGCCCAAGCCATCCAAAGCCCTTCCTAGCAACAACAAAGCCGCAGAAGCACCCGTTGCCCACTGTTGCCCACTGGGGGGGTCGCTGGAACCGTGGATCGCCGGGTCCCATGGATGTTAGCACCGGAATCATTCCAAGCCTAGTCTAGCCCAAGTAGCTCTACTGCGCTTCTGCTGCGAGAGAAAAACCCAGGCCCTACCTGTCCTGCCTGTCCATTTCACTTTCAAGGAAATTTACCAGCATCTGCAACTTGCATTTGCATCCACCTCCATTACAAAGTCTGAGGGTGCACCCACACCCATGTCACCTAGGCAAAGCCGAACCAAACTGCCTGATGAGTGACCATCCAATCCACCCAACCCGCTCTGTGGAATTGTAAAGGGCAATGCGACAGTGAACTGCCCGAGTTGCTATTGTTATCGTTTCTCTACTCTACTGTAGTTGTCGCCCTTACTACCACTCCTCTGCCCTCCACAACCCTCGACCGGGAGGTGCCATACATCACACTTCGATCTTGCAAGCACGAGAGAGAGAGGTCGAACGAACTAATTAGGAAGGGAGAGAAAATCCAACTAATTGCGCGCCCGACTTACAAGTTTAGCGCTGGACTGCAACAAGTTCCCACGTTTTATCTCGTGTGATTTAGAAGCTGTTCGCTATCCTCCTAGGCGCTAGGACCCGAGATACAAACTTTAGAACATAGCGTTCGGCTTGTGAAGGAACTTGGGCTAACAGCCCAAACCTTGGAACGTGGGGAAACTTGGAAGGTGAACCGTAATACCTACGAAATCACTTCTCCAACGACCCCGTACAAAAAAAAAAGAAAGTTCTTCGACCCGACTTTCTTTTTTTCCCTTTCGCCCCTCCTACGATAATGGCCGCTAGCACAATGTCGCCGATAGCGACTTCGAGTCCTTCGACAGCCATGAATCCCACAACGACAGAGCACGACTTTCGCTTCCCGCGAAGGCCCTTTGAGTCGGCCGCCGAACCGGCCCAGACGAGTAAGAGGAACACTGATGAGAACAGTCCTGGCGACCTGCGCATACATGAGCTTAACTTAGATTTCACAAAATCAGATGCCCGCCCAGCATTATTCGATTTTCTACAAACCTCGATTTTCCCAACTTTCCAGAACGGTATATCCGGAAACGACGAGAGTCTGGAGCAGATGCAGCGAAACGACCCGCTCGCAACACAAATTTGGAGGTTCTTTCGCAACACGAAACAGAACTTGCCCAGCCAAGAGCGCATGGAAAATTTAACGTGGCGCATGATGCACTTGAATTTACAGAAAATACGGCAGGAAGATGCTCGGTATGTTGGTTGTTATATCATGTTGTGTAGGCGCATCGCGATTCTAATCGTCTCCACAGTCGCAACGCTGCTCGCGAATTCGGCAACGCTATGAGTGTTACCAATGCCCCAAGTGGTATCGCACAGCTTCGAAAAACCTCAGATCAGAGCGTAATACATACGGATCCCATGAACCTTGACGATTTTATATTTTCCGAGAGCGTTGCAACGCCGGCCGGATTCACGGCGACACCATCGCCGGACGCGACCAAACAGGAGACGGAAAAATTGGTCCACACCACGGCCGCTGCTATCCCTATCAAATCTCGCAAAGCACCCTCGCAACATTTCGTCCCCCAGTCGGTTCCTGTTCCCGCTCACCAGAGAAATCAGGACGAGTTTGCCTACGTCACTCGGCATCATAGAAAGACCAGCATTGACGATAGACGAGTGAGTAAAGCTGAGGCGCCTTTGTTTGCTATACCACAACAAGACATAATGTCTAATATCTTGCTTTCTCCCTTGATTTATTTCATGAATTATATTCTTCTACGGCAAGTATATGTAGAGAGCTAATGACAATGCGGTAGACTCGGAATCTCAAGCGCCCTGCTAATTTCTCCCCTCACGTCTCGGCTCTTAACAGCAATAATTATGTCTCACACGAGTTGGATGCCGACTCTGACCTTCACGAATACTCCTTAGATAACTCTCATGCAAACGGCAACGCCCATGTGTCTCAACATCCTGGTGTCCCCTTTCCTCTGGACACCTTTACCATGGAGAACGATCCTATCATTACTTCAGCAGGACCCTTCCAGCAGGGATTCTCGTTCTCGCCATCGTCATCGCCAATGGTCCCCCATGGCCCCTTTTCAAACTTCTACAATCCTCACGGTGTTGCTTCAAACTCAGTGAATGGCGCAGATTATTATTCCCCTCCAGGATCTGCATATCAGTCAGCCGTCTCTACACCACATCCAATGGTGGAAAATGAGAACTTGTTTTTCGGTTCGATGGATATCCGCCATCAACGAGCACCAAATTTCCGTCCAGGGCCGGCGGGGTCCATGAGGGGTCAGATGAATCAGCAATTTATGCATCAACATAACGGTAACTCTATGTTTCCACCAACCACTACCGGAGCGGATTCTTCTACTTCGTTTACGCAAACCCTTAATTTCGGCCATGTTGATCCGAGCCAGGTCTTTCAGCCAGACCACCCGGTTCGTTCGCCTGGTGTCGGCATGGCGCACGAAAACATGTTTAACTTCGGCGCCGATTCCGATAATGAAGATGAAGATGGCGGTGCGTTCGCTGACCGCAATATGGGCATTCAATTTTCGCCTGAAAATGAATCAGGGATGGATATGGGCAATCAAAATTCTATGGGTTGGGATGCTTCTTTGCCGGGACAGTTCAGCACACAAGCAGCTCGTTATCCTGGTGGACCGCCTCGAAAGCAAGTTACTATCGGAGGCACAACAACAGACTATTTAGAGTCGGGTGATTGGGATGGCCAAGGCAACCTGCCGCGCTCTCAATCGTTTCGATCGGCCAGCGACAGGCGTCAGAAGATCCCTCGTACTGCTTCGACACCAAATGCCAACATGGGTGGTCGTGGGAACCCGTTTGACAAATTGGCTCAATCGAACCCGAATTCTCCGCCAGCAGACGTGTCAGGTAATGTCTCGGGCTTCTCTTCCGTGGCACCTAGTCGACCTACCTCCCCGCCTGGTTCCAAGCACGGCTCCACGAGCAACCTGCAAGCTGCCGCAGGTGGGCAGGGAGATGGAAATGCGCCCACTACCTGTACTAACTGTTTTACACAAACTACACCGCTGTGGCGTCGAAATCCAGAAGGCCAGCCTCTGTGTAACGCTTGCGGTCTATTTTTGAAGCTCCACGGAGTTGTAAGGCCTCTAAGTCTAAAGACCGACGTTATCAAGAAGCGTAATCGTGGATCTGGTGCGAGTCTTCCTGTTGGTGGAACAAGTACGAGGTCCAAGAAGAGTACGGGCAACCCGTCAGGGACTGCTTCTGGGCCCGCCTCCCGAAAGAACTCGACGTTGGCCATCTCTGCTACGAACACCGCAACGCAGGTGACTACGCCACCATCGGCGACCAACAGAGCTGGCAGCGTCAATGAGGGCGAAAGTCCTGCAAGCGGCGCTGGCGGTTCCGGTGGTAACACAGCAGGAAGTACTCCGACTAGCTATGCGGGATCTGCTAATGGAGCAGTGGGCGGCAAAGGCGTCGTGCCAATTGCAGCAGCTCCACCAAAGAATGCACCAGGACCAGGTGCCGCCTCACTCCCGCGAAACATCGGTGCCAACGGTTCTTCCAAACGTCAGCGCCGAAGCAGCAAGAGTACTGGACCAAATGAATCGTCTAACGGCATGGACGTCGATAGCCCCGAGAATTCGACTGGCTCGAATGAAGCAGCTCGTTCCATTAGCTCTTCTAGTGGATTCACTAGCATGTCCAACCCAGCAAACCTGGGTCTTGCTAACGGTTTTGGTATGTCTCAAAGACCGATGATGGGGCATGGCATTACCGGAATGTCTGGCGGTTCCAGTGGTGTAATGAACTCCGGGTCTGGAACTGGCCCTCAAGAATGGGAGTGGTTGACCATGAGTCTCTAATTTTTCTTCCCCCGAAGGATTTCGGGATGTATGTCTGTATCGGATATCATTTACGACACGGTTCTGGGATTCCCGATTTGCGCATTTACTCAAGCACTTCCGCCTGGATTCTGCATGGAGGCTTTCTGGTTTTAACTAATCGTATCCGACCTAAGGAGCGGATGGCTGGACCACCTTATGGTGAATAATGGCTCGGCTGAACTCACTACGGCATGGATGACGAATTCTCATGACATCACATATACGGCGGCGTTGGATTCTCTAGTTTTATGACGAGCGACCATGATTTTTATATACCATCCACCCGACACTTTCAGCGGTTTTGCATATAACTGACTGCTGTGGTATCGGGACCTTGGTCGTTCACAGAATTATACACCCAAACATTGAGTCCAGTTTCTCCATCTGCATAAACCAAGGGCTACTATGTCCGGAGAAACTTATCTCAGTGCTACATCGCGAATTCGATGGCAGTTCTGCTTCGGTTTAGATTGCTCGACTCCATACACTTATTAAGAATTTGTACTTTGGTTCCTCTTGGCACTCGACTACCACCTTTAATACGCAACGCGACTACATTTACAATATCACAAGATTTCAAACGAAACTTGGCCACGGAATGCACCGCAATATCTTAGTAGTATTACAGCTCTTTAGGACAACCCTTGCTATGCGAGGACGGTGATTGGTCGGATGCGCTAAGAATTTTGTGCTATATTTTCTTTATCTTAGTGGCTAGGACTCGGATAGGGGGTCTGTAGATACAGGATTGATACCATTATTGTTTCTAGACGAGCACGCGGGTCACCTACGGACCTACGGAGCACAGGGGAGGATTGTTGCTACCGAGTTTGCCTTGGTTTAACCAGGCGTACGGACAGGCGAGCAGACTAGCAGGCAGATAGACGGTGTGGAAGCATATATCAGGAGTCAGTTATACCATTTTGCGGTTTCTTGACGATGTTATAGGAATACTTAGGCCGCACACGTTCTACAAACACAATTCCCACGAAGGGGGTTTTCAGCCTTCACGGATACGATACTGCTATTACAAATGTCTGCTCGCTTTTCTAGGTAGATGCTAGGATAGAGGAAGAATATAATAAGACCAAAGCCACGTATAAAGAAATCCAAATAAGAACCTTTTCCCCCCAATGACTGCCTACCTAATAATATTACAATTCCCTTACTCAACATCAAGACTTACAACGTTACGGATGGGGAGGGTAAGTAGATGCCTACCTGGCACTATAATGTGCCCTGCTCCGACCCCGACTACGTTGCCTTTGTTGTTTAAACGATACAAGTGTAACCTTCCTGGCGAAAAGATAAAAAGGGAGAAATTTGCTAGATGTATATCGAATGTCGTAGGTACATTCGCTAATACGCATCCTCGACAACCAGAGGAACCGATCACTCAGATCCAGATCTAGGATGAAAAGTGTTAAGCGCAAGCGATCTTCAGACCCACGAGTATCCAGAGTAAAGGCATGTCCCTATTCTTCCCGGCCTAGGTTACTTGCCTGCCTACCTGGGTTAGATACAGAGGTTTCTCGGGGGAGGTAAGGGATGCTATAAGACGATAACGTAGATTGTTCATGTTGGGCATTCCATGACTTGCTTGCTCTGTCTCTTTGTTCTTAGAGCTAAGTTTACGAGGTTCTATATTTGGTTTCTTTGTCTACTTTATACCCGATGCTTAGGGCCGAGCGAAAAGCCGATGGAAGGTTGGAGATGGGTATGGGGGAAGCGTCTGCCTTCCCGTTAGGTTTGTGAGATAGGGATGGTGAAGATGAGGAGGTGGATTGCTGTGGGTATAAGTTATTGTTTGCATGTGATTCGATCGTACGTTTACTAACTGGTTAGGGGACGTCTTTTTATAGTTACCCCTATTTTTAACTCCTTTGCTCACACCTGGTCTTTGTGTATTCCTAGTTATTGGAATCTTAGGCCTTGAGTTGTTGAATTTGGACTGTTTATTTAGGGTACCTTGGTCTACATCTAGTTAGAGAATGTTAAGCAAACGCTTTGATACTCCCCAGGCTAAACAAATGGACATCTAAACAGTAGATTTTGTTATAGATCTTGTAACTCCCTACTGCAAACTCATAATCGACTTAAAAGGGAACTACAGCAATGGATTCACAGACATTTAGGTTAACTATATGACAATTTTATATGTCCAAGTAGCAGCCAATCAGCTTAAATAAGTTACCATAAATATCGCCAATGAGTTTCACGTTGAAGGTAGCAGTATAACTTTAGGCTCAGTCAAAACCTATACTAGGGCAGAAGGCGTAAAGGGGTTGTAACGAAGGGCCGAGCGTACCTCTAGGTTGTTAATAGCTGTCTAGCTTTCCAGTAATTAAAATCATAAATGGTTTCGCTTTGTTTATTGTTTACTGTTTATTGTTATTATTGTCGTTGTCTTCGAGAGACGTAATTAAAATACACCCTTATCGTGTCACTAGGACCTAAACCAGTTCTGCGGTAGCGGGCTATTATAGACGACGATATACCATCACCAGTCTTGTCAAGTCGATATATATATGTGCTTGTTAATAGAAGAGTGTATGTTCTACTTGTTGACGTAATTTTACTACCGAGTACGGCTCGATTAGGTCCCATCTGAAAGGCGCGAATACCCAGTATTAGTGATAACCTCCCAAACCCCCGGTATTGCATCAATAAGAGCTTCTTGTAGCGGACTACAATTATAGATACTGGTCATGTACGGGCAATCACGGTCACTTCTGGCGATAGCGAACTTCGCAGAGAAAATTACTGTCCCCTGTGTGTATTCCTGCCTTTCCAGGCGATACCTGCTTAAGTACAGATGAGAGGTCTGTGGGGTAATGACCAAGACCAAGCCAGAACGATGATGCCGTATGACTCCCTAATGAAAGATGCAAATCCGTATGCATCCATAACCTCCGTTTCATCCATTCACTTCCGATCATAATAGAGCAGAGTATGCTTGCCTGCCATACGCAAAAGAGGCGGACGCTCAGAGCTAGCCGCTGTCGAGGGTCTGCTCGTCCATCGCCTTCCAAATCCTCCCGGGTATGACACCGGCTGCCCTCAAGTGGGTAGGCGCTGCGTTGCGCTTATGAGCCAGGGTTGGGGTTCATCTATTGAGGCATTAGTATGGAATCTAGATATATCCAATTCGAGAAAAGATGCTCACCTTTCGCTTGCCACCGGTCAAGGTGACGTTCACGAAACGACGGGTGTATGTGAGTCTCTTCTTGGCGCGGCCCTTAGGGGTCTTTGCCTTCTCTTGCTTCTCGACCTATTTTGATGTTGTTAGTTTCTTATACTATTTAACCCTTGATGATCATGGTAGATGGTAGTGCGTATTCGATGGAGCAAGCGCGCGTTTGAGATGGCGGATGATTGTAGGTCCTTGTCGGAATGTTCGGCTGGGGTGATATTTTCGACATATCGAGTGGCGAATAATGGAACAATTCTGCTGCGAGTCGATATATGTTCAAAATAGTCGCTCATTATCGGTAATGCAAATGGCTCAAATCGTACGCGCGCTCCTTAATCGCGAGGATGGAATTATCGGATTGTTGGATGAACTAACCTTAGGGGTCTGAGACTTGACCTTACCTGTAGGACATTGTCAGCAAATTTCCATCTTTGTTATCATATAACGTAGAATGCATCGGGATTCCTATCGAAATGACGTACCGGCACGGGCGAGAGATCCGTGAACTTTTCCCATCTTGAAAGATTTGTTGCTTGTAGACTGTTACGAAGTCGATGAAGTTGGGAAGAGTGGAAGAAATGGGTCGATGTGGGCGGGTTTTTGCTGATGAATTCGCGAGTCTTGGCACTAAGATAGATGTTGTGAGGGTTTGGGAGTGGAAAGAGTCACACCGAAGAAAGGACTGGATTCGTCAAAATTTCCACAAAGGGCTAAGTAAACCCTGGTCATGTGACTATGTTTTAGGTGCATCTCCGAAAGCCCCGCGTTAAACTTTATTGCATAACTCCGCTCAGGCAAGAACTTTGAGGGTACCTATTTATCGGTGCATAAGTTCTAACCTAGTGGGGTCAACTGTAACCCCTACCATTTCATGTAACTAATCCCGTTAAGGCAAGCCCCAGACCCAGACCTGCATGGCAAGTGACCCACTTGATGCATCATTTCACATTCACATGGGATTGTTTTGAACTTCAGACCGGTGATCGGCCTCGTCTTCGTCTTGGTTGATCGTTTGATGAGCTCTAGTAGACCGCTAAGCGCCATCAAAACAGACAGTATGAGAATATAATTTCGACCTTTACCTTCATCACTCGTAATTTTAGAAGTTATAAGCTCAAGCTTTTCTCCTTCTGCCATTCCCGTTCTTGCCAGAGTATAAGCACTCTTTCGCAATGAGGTTCCTACATAGCTTGTCATTTGTTTCTCTAGCTGCGCACTCGTGCGTGGCAGAACCTTCCCAAGAACCGCAGTATATCCTCAGTAACCCTCCTGCTTCGGATTCAAATTATAAGATTCCAACTTCATACGAGTCCGCCGTGCTCGGTCGTCGCATCCTAGCTCTTACCCCACTAGGCACTCTCGCCACCGTCTTCCCGGACTCTTCCCGTGGACGCCAGCCAGATGGTCTCGCCGGTGTGCCTATTGGACTGATGGAGTACGTTGCGGACTGCGAGGAGGAGGGCAACCCCACGTTCTTAGCTATTAAGATAGGGACGACCTTTAAGAATGTGGAAAGCGGTTCCAATATCAGTCTTGCCCAAGAGTGGACTCCTCCCTATCCGCCAGATAAGCGCATCAAATCCACCTTCTTCGATTGGCTATTCGGACGCGATACCGACACCAAAGATAGAGTGCCGTATAGCGCCGTGAACCTCCCACGTTATAGCTTATTAGGCTACATCGAGAAGATTGATTCGGCCGATGCTAAGGCGTTATCATCTTGTTATGTAGATACGCATCCCGACAGCAAGTACTGGCTTCCTGGAAATGAGATCCACGAGTCTGAGTTTGTGAGGCTTGTCGTTACACAGATCTACTGGGTTGGTGGCTTTGGTGATAGAGCCTACATCGGATGGATCCCCGTCGAGGAGTGGAAGAATGTCACCAGGAAGGAATGGGAAAGTGTAAGATTACCTGGTGAGAAGAAGGGCTGGGATGAATGGAGTACATCGGATCTCTGAGCACCGGCTATTGACATGCAGGATATCTCCTCACAGGCCCTGTTTCCAAGATTAATATACTGCTATTTCTGTTTGATCTGGGAACGATTATTTTGGGATATAAGATGGGTTTTCGATAGTATACTGGTTACACCTAGCCACATGTCTATATACATACTTGAGAGTGAATAACAAATAATCAACTAGGCAAATATATTGTTAAATAAGAAGATACTGGCATTTGTTAGTAGATAACTCTTTGTAGCTACTATTTTATTTCACTATGAGGGTTTCTGTATAAGTGGGCGTATACTAGTGTCATTACTAGTATAAAACACCGGAAAACACCGCAAAAAAAAAATCGTTTGACAAGAGTGGGACTTGAACCCACGCGGATTGCTCCATGAGGATGTAGGAATTAAGGTGACCTTAACCTCACGCCATAACCAACTCGGCCATCTTGCCGTGATGTCTTGGCTTCCTAAATTCAACAAAGTACTAAGCGCAGTTTGTTTTCCCACCCATCCGCAATTATCTATGTGTTTAAGTTATACACTATCAAACAAAGATATGTATAGTTCACGATGATAACAAAACACAAATTCCATGTTACAAAGGTTAATTTAGAATATACACAGATTTATTATTTCAAGTGCTCTAGCTACGTTTTTCTGACTCCAGGACATAAAGAAACTCTACAAAGCAGGGTTAGATATTAGAGCTCATGATAATGAGCAGTTATATTATATCATACTTAGTTTCAATCTGCTACAGTTATTTTATCAAGTTAGCCCAAGTATGACATTGGGAATACTTATGAAGAATTGCCATTGTAGCATCGGCTCGGATGACGATCATTTCTAGTGACTGTCGGTTGAATGATAGCTAACAAGACTTTTACACATCCCCTTCTACACTCGCATCGTTATTAACATACTCGTAGTTAGGAAGGGCTTGTCTAGAATTCCTCTTCTTCTCTTGCATTGGGGTCGTAGCCGTTCGCCACAAGTAACTCTTCCAAGTAGCGGAATGCCGCTTCTAAGCCCTCTGGGTCTTGGATCGACTCGATCATCGGCTGGCGGGCGCCTGCAACAGATGCTCTTAAAGCCTCGTCGACGGGCTGTTCGCCCTCGAACATGACCTTGCACACAGCATCGAAGGCCCCGTCCGCAAGGTCCTGGAAGAACCTGATGGCCCAGGTGTCGCCTAGGACGAGCTCGACCTGTTGGAATAAGATATTGAGATCAATGCGGTGTCTCCATTTCCAGACAATGGGCCGGAGGCCAAGCCACGTCGCGGGTCTTAAAAATCCAGCGGAGACGTGGAGATCGTTGATAAAATCCTCGAACATCTCTGCGGTAAACAGCTCGTCGGGAGCGGCATGAACAGCCAGGAGGGCATCGTCAATACCGGCCCCGTATTTCAACTGACATCGTGTACATTCGATGTCCACGTCCCTCTGTGTCTCTTCATAGAAGCCTGCAGGACAAAACCAGTAGAGCACGATATCAGGAAGAGTCTCATCCTCGATAAGTACCTCACAGGAGTCGCAGACTCTGGGGAGAGTTATGTTTAGGTCCATTAGCTCCATACCGGTATCCTCCATAATGAAACGTAGCGATTTTGAAGTTCTCGAAAAGCAATATCCTTAAAAAACTAGATTTGTGGTAGGCTTAAGTTTGAGCTCGTTCACAAACTTCATAGGAACGGAATATTTCATGAGGTGCCAACTATATATTTGATTCTACCCAAACAATGTCTTAGTACGTATGAGTAACAATGCCCTCATTACGGAACTCTATATCTTGGACTTATTGTTGGCTGGTGAACAATGTTGAAAGGAAAGACATAGGTCATTGTAGAGCTGGGCCATCTTTTCATAG